>JAWUZG010000054.1:2017500-2477769 GCA_036785705.1 Acanthornis magna | reverse complement strand
TTCCTAGGCTGCACCGACCACGTTAACCAGATCCCTGGAGCCGGCAGTGGGAGTGCAGACTTCCAGCTCACATGTAGACTCTTGCATTACACCATCCCACACTACCTCCTACCAGGCTGGCTTTGGGGACGGGATTTACTTCGTCTAATTTCAGACATCTCCACAGCGCACATCTACATCAAGCTGGTCACCCTGGGCTCCCTGAACAGTCAATGGAGAGACGCAGATATTTTTAGGGAATGAGTCACGCCAATGCAGATCTGTCCCTCCCAACTGTTGGGCTACAAAGCCAAAGCCCCCCTTGCTTGATCCTGTGATTCCTGTGCATTTGTCTACATCTGAAAGAAGGAAAAGGAGAGGCTGTCAGCCCAGACTTGTTGTAACCTGAAGAGCAGCGAGCTGCAGGCTCAGTTTCGCAGATGGCTTGGAAGAGAGGCTTTCCCTTTCCCCATCTGCAGATGCTCTTCAGCTCAGTCGCTGTGCCTACAGCCAGCTCCAGACAGAGAGGCCAGAGGGTGGCATTGCTGTCACCGTGTCCATGGCCCTGCTTCCAGTGCAATCCAGGCCTGAGGTGCCCCAGTCTGTGGATTCAGATGTCCCTCCAGGTTCCACCTAAGTGGTGCTGAAGCCCAGCTCTGCACTGTGGCTTCCACACCATGGTTGGGTGGCCAGAGGTGTCACCATCACGTCAGTGGTGAGCACGTGTGCTCTCTCTGAGACTCAGGGCTCATCTGGGTCACAGTCTTGCTAACACTGTTATTTCAGTAAGGTGTTTGCTAGAGGAAATTGGTTATGGCGAACTTCATTGTGGTTCTGCCTTTATTTTCACAGAGTTCTGAACTTGGGGAAATGCTGCTTTACCTGCTCTCGGCTTCTAAGATCTTGTGCCACCAGTGCTCCCAGTTGCAAGAGCAATAACAAAGGAAACAAACCCAATCACTCGCACATTGCTTCCCTCTTTTCCCCAATTTCTAAGGTCCCAAGGTGCCTTTCAAACTCCGGGTACATAAGCACAGAGAGACTTGCAGCCATGATTCAGAGGACACTGAGTATCCAGCAGCCAGCTGGGCTGTTCAACTGCTGTTTGGGACAGGAAGGGAAGAAAATTGCTAAATGCCAGGGAAAATGGAGGAAGAAATTTAGATAAGTGGGAATAATTACCTGAGCTGGGACAGAGCCAGGACATCGAAGCAAAATATCTTCACTGTTTGGGTTCCCCAGTGCCATTAAATCTTCCCAGATCAGGACTTTGGTCTTTTACTATGCATGAAAGGGGTCAGCTCTCCCGGAGCGATGGCACTGTTGGTGGGCTACTGTCTGAGCCAACAAAGGTCTCAGAATGTTTCCCTCTAGGACTTTGTCCCTGAGACTTCCAAATTTACTTAGTTCCAGGAGATGACTGGAATCACTTCTTTTGAACAGGCAATTGTTGATTTAGTAGCGAGCCACAGTTTTTCCAAGCGCAAAACACAAAATATAACGAGCTGCACATTTGTCTCTGCAGGGAGAGCTGCAGTCCAAATCCACCGGAGACAGGAAGAGCTAATTCAGCACTCTTGCTGAGCTCCATTAATCCACATATTTAATACAAACACAACATTAGAACTAATTCAGGCTCTGATGTAGAAAGCAGATGTAAAGGGTGCGTGTGTGTCAGAAAATCCAGCTTTTCAGATTACCCATCATTTGTGGTTTGGATGTTAATGTGGTAGTCAAACCTCTTAGGATTATCTACCTGTCAAGAAGAGAAAAGTAGTAGTATTTTCTGCTAGGCAAATGTTAAACCACATAAATGAAGTTAGTCCATTGCCAGCTGCCTTAGAGGATTGTCTAAGGATCCACTGTGGTTATCCTGTTTCAGAACTAAAACTTGTTTATCTAGCTAAGTGAATTTAATTATTTGGATTATGTATGGAGGGCAAGATCATCAAGGATGCCTCCATTTTCTCTGCTTCAATGTCTGGGTGCTCAGCGAGGTTACACCAGAGGCCAAAATTTGGAGACTCCAGCACACCTAGGAGCTCTGCCCTGCTGGCCTCTCTACATGCACAAATTCTTGTACAGGTGTCTGAAAAAAAAAGGATTCAAAGATTCTTTTCCTGAGCCAACGGCACGCAGTAATGTGTAGGGCAGAGACTAGCAGTTAACACCTATAAATTTCTTTTCCATCCTGGAGGAGCTGACCTCCTGAATTCCCTTTTTGTCTCACCTGTGAGGTCCTTACTGTGACATATTCCAGTTTGCCCTTGAAAGCGAGGTGTCTGCTGGGGGCAAAGCTGGGGCTGGTATGAACAGCAGTAGAGCGGAGACGAGATTAAAAGTATTCAAGGGTGGCCACTGTGCAGTTTCCTGAAAATTCAGTGGAAAAGGTTTCCTTTCCCCTGCACAAAATCTTTGGATCCCTCCTTGTGCAGAGGCAGCCACCAGCACAGAGCCTGGCTGGGGCAATAGAGGTGTCCCTGTGCTCCTGGGAAAGGCAGGGAAAACAAAGAGCAACATTACCATAAGGTAAAAACTCTTCGGTGGGGGAGGGATATTTAGTGCTGGTTCTTGTGATCTTTACCATCTGTAGAACAGATGGAGCTTCATTATGAGGAAGGGAACACCTTGAGAAGCATTATAATCTCACACCGGCCCGGAGAGAAGGAAAACCTGACTGCAGTCGAGATCTCTCTCAGGGAGGATTTCGGCTTGTGTTTATGGAGGTTTAGGGAGCAGGGAAAAGAGGCTAATGAATGATTGGCTCAAAAAAACCACTGCCATTAATTTTGTTAGCATGTGAGATGAGAAGAGCAGGAGTGGCTTTATTTAGTTCTCTGTCTGAAATAGCCGAGTGTATATTTTTTAATCCTGGGAAGCAAGCCTCATGCTTGCACCTCAGAGCTTAAGTTAGCTGGGTGCTTTTTGCTTGCAGGGTTTGGTGCAAACGCTTTTATTTTTGCTTGTTTAACCTTTGTGCCTTCACCCTCTGCTTGCCCTTTGGAGCATCTCTGAATCTGGCATTCTTGCAAATCCCAAACTCTCAGCAGCAAATCTCAGCCTTACCCTCTGTGTTTTTTCTGCACTGGCATGCAAATACCAGGAAACTGTGAGATTCATCCAGCTTATGAGAGGTGGATGCAGCACAGATCCCCAGGATGCTCTTCCAGCATTCCTGGCATGGCCAGGGCAGAGCTGGCTGCAGGGAGCCCTGGAGTGGGAGGAAAGCAGACCTGACCCCCCTGGCAAGTCTGCACCCGACTTCTGCACCTCGGAGCTATAAATCAGCATCAGCAGCCCTTTGGTTCCACCACTGTCCTGACAAAACACAGCTGAGCTTCAAGTGTGAAATGAAGTCCAGGTGAGTTGGAGAGCGAGCACCAGAAAGCTTCAGCTCCCTAAGGGTGAAGAAGTGCAGCTTTGGGACAGCAGCCTTTGCTCTTGATGATGCCCTAAAATTTCCCTCTACAAGCTCTCATGGTCAGATATTCCTGATCTCCAAAACTGTAGCTGTTAAGATAACCTGGCGTGCTCTCACCACTCTTGCAATGACTGTGGTGTTTCCCTGCTAGAGGTCTGAGAAGCTTTTTGATGAAACATCTGCTCCGCTGGGTACAGAGCACAGGGCTGGGCAGCAAGAGCAAGCTACAGCCTTTCTTCAGCTTCTCCATGCAGCTTTTTCCCATGGCTGCCTTGTCTCTTCCCTGTGTTTATGCCGTGCCTGGCACCGCGGGGCTGGGGGCTCAGCTTGCCTGCAGCAAGCAGCCCCACCACACAATAAAGACATGCCTCTTTGGAAACTCTACCACCTTCCGTGAATAGCTGCAAGTTTGGTTCTGATCCAAGCAACCTTATCCACAAAGTACAGAGAGAACCTGTCATGGTGTGAAATACTGAACTCTGCCTCTATTTGGAGGAAAGCCACGATTTATCAAGCTGAACACCACAAGGAGCGGATCCGTCTGCCTACCTAAATCTTCCTTGCTAGTTAACAGCTAGGCAGGGAGTTTTGTCTTAAACACTTCTTTTCTTTTTCTTGTTATTTTTTAAAAACTCAGATCATTTATTCAAAGTGTAATGACGGCAGTAGATGGGACTCATAACAGATTCAAAATTAACATAATGATATTTGATAATAATCATAACATTTCATAATATTGATTGCTGGAGAGAACTGACAGCAAAAGAATGTACCAGCTGTCTGTACGTGTAACATCTCCCAGCTTTTAACTTTTTGTCTCCTGATGAGAAGTATCAAACAGAAACTTCGCTCATTTATTTATTTATTTATGTGGGGCTTGTTCGTTCATAGAGAGGTAACAGTGAGACAGCAGAAAAACAAAATTTAAAGTCTCTTCTGGGGAAAGTAAAGACCGAAAATCTGTGATCTGAGCCCAGATGTATTTTCTGACCTCACCAAATCTGGCTTGGCCATTGTGACCTCACCACCACTTGTTTGGCCGTGCTTGAGCATTCCAAAGGAATGTCCTGGTCCAGCTCCTCTGGATGCCCACTGGCACTGCCTGGGCTCCAGAAGCCCATGCCCAAGCACATGGGTGGTGGCTGTGGGTGAAACTGGTGAAAAGAAGGGACTGCTCGCTCACCTGAAGCCAGGAGCAGTGACACACTTTATACCTGTACTGCTATATCCTTTTTCCCTCTTTTCTCCTTCCAGCCTCGGAGTGTCTGTGTCCAAACTGCCTCTTGCCCGTGGCCAGGTGCACGAACCCCCAACAGGGACAGGGACAGAGAGCATGAGCCAAAAAACACCCCAGGGACAGTGCAGCCATATGGGTCACTGCAGGCCAGCCCAGGACATGAAGCTGTGATTTTATTTATGGGTACACATGGAGCCTGGATGCTTTGTGGGTCCTAATTCAATGGCACATTTCATCCTTTGCTGGGCAGAGCTGCCGTGGGGCTGGTATGGCATTTCCAATGGCCAGATGCTTTAAACTTCTTCATTTTTACCCCAGTGGATGCCTGCAGATGCCAGGCAGGGATTTAACTTCCCAGGTGCTTAGCAATCTCTGAAAAGCTGTGTATGTCAAGAGGAACATTCAAAATCACGAGTCACATCAGCCAGCATTGTCTGGGGAAGTGAAGTGTTTCTCGAGAATATGCAAGTTTGAAGAAGAGAAATCAGCCTACCTCTCTCAAGCCTTATTCCAGCTCTTTAATTATAAAATCTTACGGTTGCTGAGCTTCTTTTGACCACTCAAAGGAGAATGAATTGCTAAATTTGTACTGTGGGGAATTTGTATTGTGGGAAATTATTACCACTCCTACCACAACTTTAGGGTATAAATGCTTCTTAATGCTAAGGAACAGCTCAGAGGGTCTGTGCACGGGGATGTTCATGTGTCTGAGCACTCCTGAGCTTTAATTCCTGCTTTAACTCCTCTCCTACATGATGGGATTAGTTGTAATGCAGCCCTGGAAATTTTTGGTGAGCAATTTGTTATGCACATGCGATATAACGAAGTGGAGGCAACATCTGTGGCTGGCGTTTTCCATCACGCCAAGGAGTTTAACAGTGAAATCAGGGCTGAGATGCATTATCTGAGAGAGAAGGGTGGAAGGAGTGAGGGAGAGAGAGTCTGTTGACTTAAGAATCCCTCCAAAGAGCATGGGATAAGAAAATAAGGAGGCTGGTGGAACAGTCAGTCCTTGTTTGGCTGGCTGACTGCAGATTGAGCAGCTCAAATATTTACTGGTGCTCCCAGTGCAGAAGAGTAGCTGGATCTCTGGGAGATTGGAAGCAAAGTGATACTGAGCCCTGTTAAAATATCATAATGCTTAATGCATAATGCAATTTTTCAGCCTTTATTCTGCTTTTCAGCTGTACCCCTGCTTGGGAAATCTGTTTGTCACTGCAATAATTTTCCCCTTAGAGGAAGGTGAGCTGGGGAAGAAAAGATTCATTAGGATTGGGGAGATGAGTGATTTTGTGAGGGAGGAAGAAAAAGCACCACGGATGCGAGTGGAAAGAAACCCTCCCAAGGAAGAGTTCATCTGTTGCTGGCAATTCTACGGGCAGGAGAGGATGGAGAGACTCATCCTTGCTGCAATTCCAGCAGCTCTAGTGCTGCTCCTTTCCTCCTCCCTGAGACACAGGCACAGGAGCAGCCCACATGGAAACCTGCTGTGTGTTTGGCAGATGGTGCTGGAGAACTTTGGCTTTTGTTGATGAGCTGTCCAAGCCCGTGAAAAGAAAGGGTTCGTGGGGGCAAGTACACCCCAAAATTTGCACTGTTTTTGAGGACACCTGGTTTAGGATGGCAGCAGTGCCCAGGTCTCAGTCCCCACGCTGGGAGATGTGCATAATGCAGCAGCTGTTAAAAGTCTGGAGATCTCCTTTTTAGTAATCAGGGAAGCAAAAGGAAGGAAGACACACCCTGAGCTTCAGAATTGCTGAGATCCTTCAGTCTAATGACTTCAGCTGGATTTACAAACATTTGGCACCTCTACAAGCTTTTCTTCTTGGAACAGTGGATGTAAAATGAGGGTGACTGCATTAAGCATGGTAGGTGAAAGGAGAATGAGGCTCAAAAGACACATGTGCTTTAGCTTGGTACTTTCCAGCCTTTTAAAGCCTCGGTAAAATCCTGAAGCTTTTACCTAATGTTGATTCATCCTTGCTCAAGGAAAACATTCTCTTGTTGCAGCGGATAAGTCGCCAGAGGAAATTCTTAAGGATTTGTCTGATAATGAAAAGATGATCGGAATGGCTGAGTAAAAAGCATAAAATGGTGAGAAAGCAGCAGCAGCAGCAGAGTGGTTTGAAAATAACACGTTCACTTCTCTGTGTGTATAGCTTCACTGAATCTTTTGTGTAAACTCTCAGAATTCCTGGAAAAGAAAAAAATCAACCAAAGGTGGCATTTTCCAGGAAAATCTTTTAAAAGAATCATCCTCAGGTTCATTCAGTAGACACTGCCAATACACTTGTGTGTGCAATTGTAAAGCCTCTTGAGAGAGCAGTTGAATTAAAGTTTGCAGTTGTTGGTTTGCGAGACAGAGGATTTCCCCAAATATATTGTGCTATGACCCCTTTCTTTCCTCTTGGTCCAAAAATTGGTCATTTTAAGTAATTGGTTTGCCCATTCCATTTTTTTTCTAGGAATAGGAATTGAACCAATTCCTAAACATGAAAAATGGAAACTTTTGGAGCAGAAGTGTGTAAATGTTCAGTGATCATATATAAAATTTAATGCAGTGATTCTTTCTGGTGCCAAAAGGTGAAAAGCAGTTTATTAAACATTTCCTGTGGTTATTTATCTGTGGATCTGTGGATTGAATAATTGACTTGATGGTGGTGGAACATGAAAATGAAGGATTTAGGAGTGAAAATTAGCAGAAAGTGAGCAAACTGCTCTGTTCCTAAATTCCTGCAGCAAGCCATTTAGTCATGGTCTCTGCTAATGAGCTACAGCCCACAGTTTTTCATCCAGGGTGCTTTTAATTCCCATGTGGTTCACTTCTCAGGAGGGACTATGGAAGAGCCAGGTGAGAAGTTCTGCTGCTGTCCAGCCTGCATGCAGCTGCAGATTTCAGTCTGAATTGACCCATGCAGGAGATACTGATTTATTGAAGAGGATTGAACACATTAGAGATGGTCTGCTGGAGGGGAAAGAATGTATTGAAACACTAAGAGAATCTTCAGGGTCAGCCAGATTCAAAATGGAAATCACAGCTGATATTAGTTAATAAACTACTGGAAGAACGGCAGGGGAAAAGAGGATTTTTGATCTTGCCAGCATGTCAGTTTGTTGGTAGGATGGCTGAAGTGCCTCAGATGCTCTCCATAAATGTCAGAGAGAAAAATGCACCTGCTGGGGAAAAATTTGGGGTGTGTGAGATCTGAATGCCTCATTGGGGAGACCTGACTCCCTCCATTACAGAAGCAGCCTGAAGAGATTAAATTTCCAATTTAGATTCCCTAATGAGATGCTCTGTGAGGAATCCTGAAATTGCCACATCCCAGAGCTGTTTTCTGAGGAGGGTGAATTTAGGCCCTTGCTTTTCCATGCAGTGAAGGATGGCTCCCCAGGAGAAGGAGGAGAAAGGCTAAAGCCATGCGAAGGAGAGGGAGGTTTAGAGCTTCTGAATGCATCCTGGTCTCTGCTTCTCATGCTAAGAAGCAATTGAAATATTAAAGGTAATAAAACATGATTTAGTTCATGGTGTGAACTTCAGTTATTTACTTCAGTTAACGCTTTGCATTTTATCTGCTGGGCCTCAGACTGTCTATGTTGATAAATCACCGTGTTCCAAGTACAGAAGGGGGAAAGAACACTTTATTTCATAACTGTTCAATTATGAAAGCAGGGGAGGAGGGGAAAATGCATGGATCAATATCACTTTTTCCAGAGTTATCAATATCTCTGGTGTCATCATTATTTTACCTTTTCTTAGCCAGGGATCCTCACCCCCATTTTAAAGGCAGAAATAGCCCCTTGTCCAAGAAGTCAGGGATAGAAATGAAGTTTCAAACTGAGGTTAACTTCTTCCACTCTACATAGCTGCAGAGTATCAGAGTGCTATGGTCAAAAAAAACCATTTCCTCCACCCAGGGAGCCTCTGGACCCAAATTTTCCATGCAGGCACCATGTAGCATGTGTAGGTTGCCAACAGCAGCACAGTGGTGCTCAGAGAGGAACTGTTGTTGCAGCTTTGGGGGCCTACCCCTAAAATGACAAGTTGTGACACTAATTGACAGAGTCTCCCATAATTAAATGGAAGGTTGAAGATTCTTTCCTTTTCTTTCCCTTGCATTTCTATCCTTTTGCCACTCCCAACAAAGGACAAAATGTCAGTCATAACGTCAGCCCAGCAGAGCTTTGTCACTTTATCTCAGTTTTAAATGTTATTTGAATGTTAGCTCTTTACATTAGCTTTTCTTTATTTGATAAAGAAGGCAAACCAATCACGATAGGCATAAAACCCTCATGAGAAGGTCATAAAATGCATATTTCTCACTGAAATGAGCAGGGCATCTCCCATCCTACCTATCTGGTAAATAAATGCTGAAGGAAGTTTCTCTATCTTGCTGTTGTTTATACATTTTTAAGTGTACCCCGAGCTAGTATAAAGTGCCAGATTGACAACTCTGCTTGTTGCCAGAATAGTGACAGAATAGACTCCAGGCAGGGTGAGACACCATCATGCTAATGTGTTTCAAGCCTGTTTTGGACCAGACTGAGATGAAAGAAAATGTGAGGGGTGAAAGATCCAGTGTGTGATATAATCTTTTGTCTCTATAGTCTCACATAGATGGTGGTTGCATGTGTCAGAATACAGAAGGAAAAAAAAAAAGAAAAAGTAAAAAGAAAAGAAAGCAGCATTAAAATATTTACTAAGCAAAGACCTGGCCAAGGTTTACAAATACAGTGATTTCAGTGGGGTTGGATGCCATTATCTGCGTGTGTGCACTTTGAAACACCTTAGAGAGGTGATTTTAAGAAAGCATAGAGCACTCCTCTGTGAAAACTGTGCTTCTAAAACAGCACACCTCTCCCTCAAAACCAACACAATACTTCTGAGTATCCAGCTGACATATAAACAGGACATGAAAATGCCAATAGCTTGTGGCAAGTAGGAAGTTTCATTCTGTAAATTGCCTTTGGTTTCTACCCAACCAAACATTCATTAAAATGGAAAGAAATCCCCAGACCCACGGGTTGCTAGGAAGTCCTTTTGAAACTTGAATAATCACCAGGGATCTGTTAGTATTTCCAGTCCAGGAGTCAAGTAGGTGCTTTTCCTGATGTTTCTGGTTTTGTCAAAGAGGGGAGATTTAAAACTGTCCAGACCTTCATCAGTTCTCGCAGATCAATTGTGTAACTCTGGCACAAAAAATTGGGTCAAGTCCATCCTGCTGAAGCTGAAGGTTGCACAGCAAATCACATGTATGAATCTATAAATCTGTGTATCTATACATTATAGCCACCAATGGAAACAAAAGAGAAATTTCCTTCACCTCCATGCTCATTTGGGGAGGAAAAAGGGAAAAAGGTACTTTTTTAATCAGAGAGGTAACATGGCTCATAGGGAAATTGTTGTTTAGAGGTTTGATGAGGATGTCCTCTTTAAATAGAAGGTAAGATAAACCAATCCTTCCATGTTTAAACCTTCAGGTGACACTTCTGATGGACCAAGCAGCAACATGGGTGTTTTTCACCTTACCAAGGCAGCAGTTCACAGGCCAGGAGGTGTCAGGTCAGCTTTTGGGGGAGTTTCAAAATAAACTCCAATCTGTGGCTGAAAAACCTGTAATCCTTGCATTTATTGCCTCCCCAGGAGCTGCTGCCAGGGCAGAACACCTCGGCAGAGGTTGGTGCAGCCCAGGAGCTGCTGCTGGTGTGCTCCTGAGAGGTCTGTGCACCCCAATGCAGCCACAGGGAGGGGAACCCAACTGTGCTGCTTCATCAGCTCTTGCAATTAATTGCATTTAATTGCAGGGCCGAACAATGGCAATTGATGAATTAATGAGTTGGCAAGAGATGATTAAGAGAACGTGATGTGGCTTGCAGAGCCTTGTGACTGACACTGTGATGAGAGAGGGAAGGAAAGCAGGAAACAGCAAAAGTTTCCATCCACCCATCTCACCCTCCTCTCCTCAGGAGTGGGAAAGACTCGTGAGCGAAGGGCTCCTGCAAGAGCTAAGGCTCATCATAGGAAACAAGCCTGGCCCTGAAGAACCTGCAGTAGGTAAAGGAGCAGGGATGGATGAGATGGGAGAAAGGCAGAATCATTTTCCCTGGAGCACCCTGAATTCCCAGCTGGATGCATGGATTTGTGCAGGAGACACATGGCAGGGCCTTGGACCGAACCCACAGCTCTGCATTCAGGATAACTCACAGACAAGTGTTTAACTTTAGACTTGGGCTGACGTTCCCTCCGAATGCTCGGGAGCTATCCAAGAACTCAAAAAAACCAAATGCATTTCTCTGCCTTTTTAAGGGCCACACCTCTTTCAGAAATTGGTTTTGATCCATTTTCAGCCCACTGTGCATTTTGCTTAAGTCCTTTCTTGGCCACTGCTGACTGCTGCTTTTATATCAGGAATGTTCTCTGGCTTACCCTGGACAGCACCACTGCCCTGAATTGGGACCATGTGATCTTTATCATAAAACCTGATTCATTTTTGCCCTTTTCTTCGACATATTACTCTTATTTCCTTTACTGTTGAGCTTACAATGCTGGGAAACACTCTGGCCTGGGACACTGAACACATTCATATTGTGTTATACATCTCCTTCCTTCTTCGTGGTGGAAGGATTTAGGGGAATTGTGCCCGTGACTGAGCCTGAAATGAAAAGCAATCCATTTAGTTTGGGTGAGGACCTGTAGACAAAATTCTACCCTTTGAAAAGCTTTTGAGACCCCACAAGGCTTTGCATCTTACAAACCACATGCATTTTGGGGAAATAAAAGTTTGGGTGTCTTTCCTGGCACTTGTCTGGGTGTTTCCCGTTCAGATGTTGCGTTCGTACCCGATGGACACTTAACCAGGTTCAGCAAGCCAAGGAAGTGCTTGGCTGAACAAAAGAGTTATTTGGGCCTTGAGTCATGGTGGAAATGAGCCTCCCTGAACCTTGAGGCCCCAGCCAGGATTGTGAAATCGCTGTGTGTCTGGAGATCTCTCGTCTTCTGCGAATAACAGCTTTGCTCACGTGACTTTCAGAATCCCTCTTTTTGGTCCTAATACTTCTACAACAACATCTTGGGGGAATTTATCTTAATCCACAACATGCTTATGTTTCTGTTCGTCATAGTCTAAATTTAGGCAAAGAGAAAACCACGGTCCACTTACTCTCCCTGCTGAAAAAAAGAGGCTAAGAGGGAGCTTTTACTATTTGCACAAGCTAATGGAGATACATCTCCTAATTCCCCCTTTGTCTCACAGATTTGAAGCTACTCCTTGCTTGCTGTTAGGGCTGGTAACTGATAATAAAGGTAGCAATTATTTTTACATTGCAGGGTGCTCAGTACAGAGGCTATGCAGGAGTGTCATTGCTAAACAGTATTCGATATTTATTCATGTATGTAAATTCCACTGGTTGAAATCTTGACACATTCACAGCATCACATATTTCATTCAGTTTATCCTCTGTAATTGTTCCCAACTGCTCAACAGCTCTGAACGATGAGTCCCATTGAGAACAGGAGGTACAATGAGTGTAGTGGCTGTTGCTTCATAAATAATCTCGGAACCCTGAGGACTGCAAATGACCTTCTTGCATTTGAGATTGGAGCAAGGAGTGCACTGCTTAAAAGCTGCTTGGTGGTTTTGACTTTTACAGTCTGAGTCACGGACGTGCTTCCTTACTTTGTCTTCTTGAGAAGGTGGATGGCACAAAGGGATATAAAGAACACAGGGTATAAGAGGTGTGTAAGGGTCATTGCCATAAACAAAGCTGATATTTTTACCCTGGTTTGCTTTTTTCTTTTAGTATTCATTGTACAGAATCAGATTGCGCAGTTGACAGGCTCTTCTTGTAACTTAGAAGAATTTTGGGAACAAAAATGTTAAAGTGGATGTGTTTAACAATGGGTGGAGACTGAAGAGCAGTAGATTAGCACGCTATAGTTTTTATTTCAATTTTTTCTCCTAATTCTTCATGTCTGTCTGGAAAGCATTTTGGCATGACTGACTTTATTCAGAAGGATTAGTTCAGTGGAATTTCTGAGCCTGACATGGTGGGCATATGCAACACCAAGATTTTTTCCTACAGCTGTGTTCAGATCAATGGCCCTGGCATCACCGGGAATGCTTGGGGACTATTCCTGAGCTGCCTGGCATTTGTGCTGCAGAGCTAGTTGTGCTCTGCAGTGGTCCAGCCGAAGATAAGCCCAAGAAAATGGAGTTCTGACATGTCATTTGGGCACTGCTTTGTTTAGTTACCTCTTAGATACATCAATGCTGAAATTTCACTCTCTCGTTGCTGCTGTGCCCCAGGGTGTTGCCTGCCTCCGAAAGCTTCAGCTAGTTCAGCTGAGGGAAAGAGACCCCTCTGAGAAATCTGAGCTTTAATAAGACAGAGATTATGCCTCTCACCTTCACACAGGGCAATTTGGAAGACACTGCTAAACATGTTGAAAGACAAAATCAAGAGGCGAATGTTTTCACAAGGCAAATCAACACCAGCACAAGGAAAGGAGGAGAACAAAACACCCAAGATTTTTTTAACATATCTGCATGTTGTTTGTTGCTTTAAGCAACACTTGAGCATTGAAATGAAGCCCAGAGAGGAGGTGGAAGAATACAAACATTATTACTATGTGTAAATGTGGATGTTTATGAAGGAAGACTTGCCTCAAATAATCACAGACTAGAAACTTGCACTGGGGAACCAAAAAGTGAATGGCTGGAGTCCCAAGCCCAGACAAGTGAAAGGCAATCAGCAGGCTCGATCTTGCAGAAGGAAAATAGTGAGGAGACTTGAACTCCCATGTAAAAACAAACAAAACTGATCTTGGCACAAAACTGATCTTGGCCTTATTATTACTGCCTAAAGTTTAAGAGCTGCACAGTAGTGATTATCATCATGGAAGGAGAGAGAAACTGCTCCAGGCTCTGGCTGAGATTACAGCATCTTGTCTTCCACGTACCACTCCTCTACAGCTCCCAGAGCACTGCCGATGTGGCAAGAGGCTGTCACTGGAGCCTTGGCACAGCCACTGTGTGCTACAGACAGGACACACTTGCTGAGCTGATGCTCATGGTCCTTTGACATTTGTTCTTTTTTATTGTTTTCTTTGAACCTGGTGATGTTAGACTGAGAGCATATGTTGGCTGCTTGTACAAAGAAAATCATGACCAACCGGCGCATATAAATTACAGCTGGTCTCGTTACTTCTTACTAATAAGAGCAAATTTGAGAGGATGTGGTTTGTGCTCACCCTGACGAGGTCCTTACATTGTGTCTGTCTCCAGAGCAGGCTCCAGAGCTTAAGATTTTGTGTTTCTGCTCTTCCATGATGTAACCTGGCCCATCTGCCAAGTTCAGGCTGCATCACAAGCTTAGCAGGAGTCACTGTGGAGAGAGCAGATTATGAATGATGTAAAGGAGCCTTGACCAGCTAAGCTGCGAAGGCATTTGACAAAAAAAGTCTGTGTCACTGTCACAGTAATTAATACTGAAGAGCATTCTGGAGCCATGAATATTGTACTTAAGGAATTATATCAGCATGTTAAAAATGCATCATGAGAGGGCACATTTCATTTGACTTCATTTCAAAAAGGAGCAAGTAATAATACAATTACATAAACCCGTGCCAGCAGAGAAAATCATCCTTTCTTCTCTTAGATTGCTGTAACCAGACTCTTTCAATTATAGAGATCCCAAGAATGTGTCCATTTGTTAAATTTAAGCTTATCAAGATTTCAGCAATATTGCTCAGTGTTGCCAGCTGCGTATTGGGTTTCTCAAATGGGTGGTCTCAACACAAAAATGAAACCTTTCCAAAAACTGCATGCTGAACCAAAGGTGTTTGACCATATCTTTTGTACATTGTGCACCAAGCCAGAGAAAGTTCCATTAGAACTACAAAAATATATTGCTAAATAGATGAGGAGGTTGCTTGCAAATATGAAAAGGCTTTATTACAAGAAGGTTACACCTGTGCTTGTAAATGAAAAGGTCTGAGGCCCTGAGGACAGGTAGCCCAGCCCAGCTTTCTTGTTCATATCTAAGTCCTTCTTCTGCAGCAAAACAGGTGGGTCTGCTCCCTGCTGCCTCCTGGCAATCCCTGTTTGGATCTCTCCTGGGGAAGGTGTAGCAACTTCGTTGCTGGAGAGTTTAGAGGTTAAAAAAAACAGGTTAATAAAAAACATCAGGAATAGCTAAGCTCTACCTGAACCTGCCCTGGGACTGGGATTCGGTGTCTTTCTTCCAGCCCCAGCGCTTTCAGCTCTGTTGGTTTATAAATATAACACTTTTTGCCCTCAGACGTGCTACAGTTTTTCCAGGCACTTTTCAAGTCTTACCTTTAACTCTCTTCTGAAGTGGCTGCAGGAGGTGGTGAAGTAATCCTTGTTCATAACAATCTTTGTATTGTCTGTCTGCACACAATGTCCCTTGGGATCCAGCCCCGGGATTGGATGTGTACTAGACGTGACTATTTTAGCTATCACCTTTCTATTTAAGCTGTAGGATGCTGCTCTGCTCTTCCTTTCATTTGATGGCGTCATCTGTCCTATTCTTCTTCCAGCTTTTTTGTTTGTTTTGTGTTTGAGGAAAGTTCCTTGATTCTGAACTAAATAGAGAGGTCACTAATGGAAACCCTGAATCTGAAACACCGGGAGGTGAGAGAAAAACTCTGCCCAGCTTTGAGAGACAACTTCTGGATGTGTTATGAAACTGGCCTTCATTTCTGTGCCTGTGGCAAGGGACACTACCCTGGAAGCGCAGGGACATTGACTGCTCTGCGTACAGCAGCTCCTGGCTCCATCTCCAGTGCCCTGTACCCCGAGAAGTTATTTACACCAGGATGTACTCGAGTTTTACATCCACCCCGTGCAGTTATTGATCTTTAGAGGGCAAAGAGCAGCAGGGAGACGGGAGGAGAGGGCGAGTGACACCAGGGGACAAAGCTGCCGTCTGGGGACTGAGTTTCCAAGAGAATAAATGTTCCAGCTGAGCTTTGTGCCACTCCCCATGAGGCGTTAGATGCCAAATATGATTAATCCAGCCTTCTCTTGCTTTGTCATCGAAACCTTCGTCGTGGTCTAAATTCATGAAAAACATGTTTCTTTTACCAACAAATTGATTTGATTTTCTTTGATAAATTATGAGTTATCATAGAAGAAGCACTTTGTGTGCCTGGTGACAACTTTCTTTGAGGTAGAGCATAGTAATCTACATCCTGCATTTGCTTTGAAGTCAGAACAAAATCCTGAATTGTGATGTGTGTGCATAAAAAATAGACAGCAAACTCAGTTCTGTTCTGCTACATCTGTGTAAATCCAGATCAATGCCAAGGCTACAATAAGGATAAGGATCGGGTCCATATGTTATCTCCATGTATATCCCATGCTTGATAGGAAGCAGGAGACAGGAAAGAGAGAAGTGAAAATTCCCCATTTTGCCCAAATGTCATCTCGACGGTGAATGATGCGTTGACCGAAGGATGATCTTGCCCATTAAAGGTAATATTGTGTATCTATATAGAGCAGCTTAAAGTGAACCAGTAATAAAAAAAGTCAAAGGAAGCAGTTATGGTGGTAAATAGCAGGGTGACACAGACAAAATAAGTCAAAATGTTTTTTACTGGCACAGCATCAGGAAGATGTAGAGCTTGTTTCTCCACTTGAACCAGCTTTACAGCCACATAACTCACTGGGTGGCAATAAAATAACCCTTGATTTGTGCTAGTGCAAGAGGGTCAAGCCATTACCCAAATTCTTAGTCCAGCCCTCTCATTTCCTTTTGCCATAATACAACCTCTTCCTTCCCAAACTTGCCATTAGGAAGCCTGTGAGTCTCCTGCTCTGACACCTCAGCACTGAGGGACTGGATGTCTGTAGGAAGATCCTCCTGCCCTGTGTCAGCATCCATGAGAAAGGAGTCAGATCCTACATGTGGCTGTCAGCATCCCATTTGCAAAAACCTTGTTCAAAGGCAATCTGCAGAATACCGAACGCAATGCTGCAGCCCACGGAAAAGTGAAGAAAGGGTAACAGTGGAAGGGAAATGTCTTACCTTTTGTTCACCATTCATTGCTTCCCTTGCTCTGATCTCCTGTCACCATTTTGGCCAAAGTATGGACCTAACTCTCACCCTTCAATTTGGGTGTATATATAATAGTGTGGCTTACGATTTTTCTTCCCAGACATGTCCAAGCACACCTCGGTAAAGAAGAGCTACCGGCTAGGAAGAGGTTAATGCACAGAGAGTAATGGATCAGGAAAAGAAATCACAGGCATCTGTGCTCAGATAACATGGGAAAACCACAGAATAAAATAAAGAGGTGGTGAAATCATTGGGAAGGACTGGTTTTATTGTCATCATTGTTGGAGTCTGTACCACAGCCTGTAACGCCCAAAACCACAGCAGCAGCTGGTCCACTTCTAGATAGAGAGCAGAGCTCCCTGCACTCGGTGTGGTGGGGATGTGCCCTGCCAAGGCTGGGGACAGTGTACCCCACCCAGCACAGGCTGCCCAGGACCTGTTCCAGCTGAGGGTTTAGTATCTCTGCCCCACACTCTCTGGCAACCTGTTTCAGTGCTTGACCACTCTCACTGTAAAAAAGGTTTGGTTTAATTTAAATGGAGTTGTATGTATTTCAATTTATGCCCATTGCCTCTTTTCCTGTCCCTCAACAGCACTGAGAAGAATTTTCCTCCATCTTCTTTATGCCCTACATTAGGTATTTATCCACTACCAATTACCTTCTTGCTCCTTATGTGTTTGGAAAAGGCTTCCAGGAAGATTTGCTCCATCATCATCCCAAGGAGCAAGGCAAAGCTGACTGGGCTGTATTCAAGCCCTTAGTGACATTTGCTTTCTTCCAGTGCTCAGGAACCACTCCCAGTTGCCATGACCTTCCAAAAATAATTTAGAGCGACATTTGGCCAGGTCCTTCAGTGCTCCTGGGTGCACAAAACAAAGTTCCAAGGACTTCTGTATATTCAGATATTTTAAGTGCTCCCTAACCTGATCCTACTGTACCGAGGGCAACTCTTCTTGTTCCATAATTTGATATAGGGTTCTGGGATTCCTAAAGGCAAGACTTATCAGTGAAGACAACAAAACACTGGCACAACGTTCAGCCACAAAAAACAAGGCAGCCTCTGATTTTTTTTTACATTGTAAATAATTGCCAGAAGTTGTGTTTAAACTCAGATGAAACAGTGTAGAACATAGAGGCCAAGTAGTGTAGTGTCTGAAGAGGACCCTAATGTAGCTCTGTCCTTCCTACTGTTCATGTGATTGCCAAATAAATGCATTTTTTACCAGCCTCTTTGACCTATCAAGTATGTTAAAACCACTAATGCCACAGTTTAGTTTTGTGCATTTTCCTTACAAGCCTTTAAATACTGTAGAGTCTTGCTTATAAATACTCTCTTAATTACAGAAAAGGCTCTTGGGGTCTTCAGATGGCTTCCCTTTAAACACTTCAGGCTGAAGAATCTGAGGTGCTTCTCAGTGGGTAATTGTAAGTGAAACAACCAGAAAGGAAAATATGCAATCTGGATCGTTTTGGATCTATTTCAGCAATTATTTTAGTGTGTGTTGTATGTAAGGGATCCTTTGCATCTGTACAATCCTTGGCTTTTCTTAAAAAAGAAAAAAAGAAAAGCTTTTCTTTTTTTTTTTCTGTGAAGGTAGGGTGAGAGGGGAAAGAATTGTTTCTGAATCTTATCAAGAAATAAAATAACACAAAGTACATTTTACGAAAGAAGAGGCACACTGTGCCTTTTTTTTCCACTGGCCTACAGCCTAAGGGAAACATTCACTGGCAAATCTAAAACTTGTTCAAAACCCTTTGGAGAAGCAGACTATTATTAAATTATTTATTTTATCTTTGAAGTGTTTCCATTTTTATACTGTTAAGGATTTCTCTGTAAAAGCTGGGGTGCCTGAGAATATTTGGCCTGTAGTGATCTTTGAAACATAAGCCTCCTTTTTTTCCTCTCTGTCTTTTCTTCTCCCCCACTCTCTCCGTCCCAGTTTCTTCCCAAAATGAATGAGGATCTGTCTATTGCAGAGAGTCTGTACTCATTGGGGAAATTTAAGGAGATCTTAGTAGCTGGAAACAACTAGACCCTAGTTTGCACTGTTTGCTCAAATTTTTTTTTTAGGAGAAACAAACCTGGCAGAATTAGAAAGGGTGGGAGATATATTCAAATGCTCTCGAGCGCTTATTAAAATGTTATGTAATTAAATGTTAAGATCATGCCTGTAGCAGTGTCTTTTGAAATAACTGTGCTAGCTGGGACTCCTGAAACCAGCAGAGGAAAGCAATTCATTTAAAAGGTTATTGGCCGTCGAGGCATATGCCTCGGGGACCTGATTTAGTGGGAGGACTCCCATTGCCTCGCGTGGGCTGGGATAGGGCCTGCTGCTGCTTCCCAACACGATCCTTGCAGGCTTGGAGGACAGAGAAACTGCGCAGCCATATGAGGAGCAGGAGCTCGGTGTCGGGGTAGGGGTTAGTGTGACCCCGAGGGGGTGGCAGCAGAGCTGGGGGGCTGAGCCTCAGTGGGTGGTGGCACAGGGCAGGAAGGATGCTCTGCTGGGTGCTGGAGGCAGCACTGCTGCCAGCAGGAGCTGCACTACTTGAAGGCACAGGGGCCATCATTGTCTCTGCAGGATTCCTTACTGGATAGCAGAAAGAGGGAACACAATACCCAGGCTGGCGTGTGAGCCTGGTGGAAATGTGCCTTTTGAAACAGCAGGGCAGGGCTTTCTTTTCAGCATTAGTTTCTCAGTTATGCCAAGGAGGGTAACTCTGTTCTTGCTGCCACAGGCTCAGGGAGCAGAAAGGGTCTGAGTGCTGGGGGAAAGGGATGCAGAGGTGCAGCCTGGGCTCTGCGAGCTCCTTGTGTCTCCAGCTCCATCCCCCAGGGTGGGAGGTCCCACACTGAGATCATGAGTTGTGTGGTGTTGCGTGTGTGTGGAGTTCAGTAACAAAAAGGATGTGTTCCCCCACGGTGGGATGGGGATTTTGTGTGTTTAAGGCAGCATTTCTGTGCAGCCAGGCTAAAGCTGAGCTCAGCAGTGAGGAGTGGCAAGGGCAGGGCAGGCCCCAGTGGCTGATGAGGCTGCTGGTGCTGCTCCCCAAGTGGTGACATCCCAGTTAATGCTAACCCATACCCCTCAATGACCATGGTGGGCAATTCCTAGCTCCCAAGATTGCTGGCAGTGAGATGTTTTCCCTTTTAGCTGGATCTCTGATTAGAGGGCACAGCTAAAATGCATTGAAAACATGTACACAGCGTTCCATTTAAATTACTGAACTTTATTCCACAAGGGAGGGTTTCTGTGCTTCTCTGTTTTGTCTTGTGCAGCCTCCTTTGCTGTCTTAACTGCATATGATGATTAGGTAAATGAGTCTCTCATTTCTGGGGAGTAATGGGCATCTTTCTTCAGTGCAGTCTGGGTGGCAGTGGATCATCTCACACTTTTATCACCCAGCATATTGCCTGTCATTAGAAATCTGCTCATCTTTCCTTCATTTATAAGGTTGGTTAAGTGCACATGGCTGCAAATGCCTTCGGGTGCTGCCCCTGCTCCCACACCTCTCCTTTCACAAAATATTTGAAACTCTACATGCTGGAAGG
Source organism: Acanthornis magna (assembly GCA_036785705.1). Classification (NCBI taxonomy): domain Eukaryota; kingdom Metazoa; phylum Chordata; class Aves; order Passeriformes; family Acanthizidae; genus Acanthornis; species Acanthornis magna. Next base: position 2,457,497 of record JAWUZG010000054.1, on the reverse strand, counting down.
ACGTCTTGTGAAGGGGAACTCTGCTGCTAAAAATTTAAAATTACGCTTCCATGATCTCTAGTGTCAGGTCTCTGCGAGGCCAGATCAGACACCTCTGCAGACCTGAGTTGGGGCAACCTCATTTCTTCAGTGAACTGCCAGGAATGGAATGGGAAGGGATAGTTGTGGGAAGACTAACTACTCGATCTGTCAGAGCAATTCCTGATATGGGGTGAGTCTGTGAATAGTTCTGAACAACAGTAAACCCCTACCAAACCAATTCTCTATGCCACATGGTCTTTTAGATCCAGAACTTTGACCCCAAAGCCAGAAGTGGTGTGTCACCAATCCATGGCTTAAGCTTTCTTCAGGATCCGTGTTATGATGGGAAAGCATAATAAGTCTAATGTCAAGATATCCACTTCATATTTTTTGCAAAATAACTCAAGTGAGGGCAAATAATGATTATAGGACCCAAAAAATATCACTAATAATTGATAGGTTCGTGTTATTCTGTGTAGCCAGGACCGTGGGCTAGCTTTTGGTTCTGGGGAAATCAGTGGGAGCCGGTGAAACAACATTTCAGCTCTCAAAAGGGCCAAGTTGGAAAGGCCCCTCTAAAATCAAAGGAATGGTGTGTGGCTGGGAGCATTCCTGAGGGTTCTGCTAGACTGAAGGATTTGCAGAACAAGGTGAGAAGGAGTACAAGGAGAGAAGAAAATACATTTTCCTTGTGCACAACAGAAAAATCAGATCCAAGAAACAACATTATTTTTATGTCCCCCGAACAGCGCTGTGGTTTTTTTTTCATTTTTTTAACATTTTCATCTACTACTTGCAAAGCCCTACACTCCGTCTCCTTCTTAGCAGATGGAAATTGGAGTGGAAGAGAAAAAAAAAAGGCTGCATGTGCTGGCATATCCATATGGCATTCAAGTGAGAAATCACTTGGAACATGGGGCCTCGTGTGGGGTCACAGCCTCCATACGTTCCTTGACGGGTGCAAAGGGTCCCGAAACTTGTTGCTGCTGCAGCAGGGAGGGAACGGGGCTGGCATGGCACAGGCTGGAAATTCCTGACAGAGACGGAGGGGAAGGCAGGAGATACGAACATCCCCCAAGGTGTTTCGGTGCCTGTTTGCCCCCAAAATCCCGGACACCACTGGGAAGCCTGCGTGATTTGCAGCCCCTTGCTGTAAAAAGATAATTGCATCAGAGCAAATGTGCACCAGCTTTATCATGCGTAATAAACTCCATCTGAGCGAAACCCTCTCCAGCACGGGGGATCTGCTGCTGCAAGCCATGTGGGGAGGGTTTTGGTGCTGCAGGAGGCTCGTGTGGGTTTTCTGCCTCTCCAGGAGGACATGTGAGGACTGCACGTGCTACGGCAGAGCACGAGGGGATAAGAGAGGCATGTGTGCGTTGTTCTGAGGGGCTCAGTGTCTGCTTGATTTGTCTGAGCACTCTAGTGGCTTCAAGCAGGGTCTTTTCCCTTATCCTCTCCGTTATCTAAACCTGTTCTGAAGTCATCTGGTGCATCTTTCCTTGGGTTCTCATCGACTTCAGCAGGTTTGGCATCAGCCCTGTGTACTCCTGCGTCTGTCTGTGCTTCTCCTCGCTGTTTACATCTCTGTCTTATGTATTTATTTTCCCTAGTACCCACCACTGTAATCTATAAGGCAGGAATCATCCTCCACAATGCCAGCTTCTTTTGGCTTCTTTCCTGTGCGTGTTTGGCTTTGCACTTTTCCTCTGAAGTTACGGCTGGGATTCTCAGTTATCCTGCAGTGTTGCTCTGACTCTGCTGAGAGGAAGGGTCTCCCGCCAGCTTCACTGGGAGCAGACGCAGAGAAGGGCTGAGTTTTCCTGGGTATCCTACCTTATCCTGCAACAGAAACAACCTGGAGTTGCTGTGTGTCCTCCAACAAACAAAAGGGAATTGGCTGTGACTTTCCCAGAAAATCAGAAGGGCTTCAGGCACCCTTTCCCACCTATCCAGGCTGAAGTGTTAGTTGTTGAATCTCTCATAAGGAGTTAAAATAGAGGAGATGGAAATAGTTTTTAGGAAAAGAATATCATATGCAAAAAGGAAACTAGCTGTATTCAAAATGTATTCAGAATCATATATATAGATGTGGAATTGGAATAATATATATACACATATATATGTATATATATATATGTATATATATACATACACATATAAAATCATATAAATTCAAAATCAAGGCAATGGGTGTTTGCAGCCCAGAAATCCGACCGTATCCTCAAAAAAAGGGTGGCCAGCAGGTCGAGGGAGGTGATTCTCCTCCTCTGCTCCACTCTCGTGAGACCCCACCTGTAGTGCTGTGTCCAGCTCTGGGGCCCTCAACACAAGGAGGATGTGGACCTGTTAGAACTAGGCCAGAGGAGTCCATAAGATTATCAGAGGGCTGGATATTCACCTCTCCTATAGAGTTAGGCTGAGAAAATTGGGATTGTTCATCCTGGAGAAGAGGAAGCTCCTAGGAGAACTTAGAGGCCCTTCCAGTGCCTAAATGGGCTCCAAGAGAGCTGGAGAGGGACTTTGGATGAGGGCATGGAGTGATGGGACAAGGGGGAGCTTTAAACTAAAAGAGGGTAGGTTTAGATTAGATATTAGGAAGAAATTCTTCCCTGTGAGGGTGGTGAGACATTGGAACAGGCTTCCCAGAGAAGCTGTGGATGTGCCATCCCTGGCAGTGTCCAAGGCCAGGTTGGACAGGGCTTGGAGCAACCTGGGATAGTGAAGGTGTCCCTGCCCATGGCAGGGGGGCTGGAATGAGAGGATCTTTAAGGTCACCTCCAACTCAAACCATTCTATGATTCTGTGATTCTATACCCACAGCCCCAAACTTCCATGTATGTGAGTGAGTCGAGGGCACAATCCACTTGGTCTCACCCAGAGTGCCAAGAGGAGCCTGCAGAGAAGTCACAGGACTGCAGCATTTGCAGTCCCCAGGATCCTCCAAGGCCATGTCCGGATCAGCCTTTTGCCAGTTGGTTGCTGTGATCCTTCCCAAGTGCCTTCACAGGGAAAACCAAACAACTGATTCTCCAAAACCCATGGAAGGGATGGGAAGCCTTGGCCTGAAATCCAGCTTTGTGCAAGACCTTCATACACCCAGTGTTAGTGATTCAGCCCCAGACCAACAAATAGACATTAGATTTGTGCCCCTTAGAGCTCTTTCTTTGTGCCCTTATTTTATATTAAATATTAATCTGAGTTCCAAGCTCTGAAATGGACCCCTCATTAATAACTATCTGTGAACTTCAACTGTTTCAATCGAGTCAGTTTTTACTTCAACTTTTTCAAAAGGAAAGAGCTTTGTAGAATATCACCCTTCTTATAATTTCCTTGCTTGTGCCTAACCAGTCCTTGGAGGGCCTTATAAGAGGTGCGCGCCTGTGAGAATGTGTTCTTGTAGCAATAAAACAAAAGATAACCACATCTAAATGCAGCTAACACCCGTTAATCTATTGTGGACTGGAAGTCCAAGAAGTCAGTCATTATGTATGGACAGTTTTATACCAGGCATGAGTATTGCTTGGCATGGGTCCTTCTTTAATTGCATTATACAAACATAACAGAAAATTGACCCAAAGGGGGAAAACAATTTTATCCTTAGAACACTCTTCTGACTAAGTACAGAGCTTTTAATTAAATTCCCTATACAAAGTGACTGCCTGTCTCTCATGTTGAGCCTAATTGATATCAAAGCCATCCTTAAAATCAATATTTTTTTCTGGAAAAAAGAGCAAATACCCTCTCCACCAAAACAGAATTCAATAAATAATTTGATAGTACTTGACTCCTAACTGTAATCTTTGTCTCATTTGAGCAGAATATAAAGTGAAAATTTGTCCCCACCGCCCCCCAGCATCCCCATTGCATCACAAATCAGGCACCACAAAATGTCACTATTCCTCCTCAGCAGGTCTGCTGTTTCCATTTATTTCGGCACACCATGCTGAGTAAGGGAGGAATTTGAAACCTTCGAGTGGCAACGCATTTATGCGGCTTTTGTTACCTATTTTATATTTTTCACTTATTTATGATTACGGTAGCAATTGGATCCCATTAGAAGTCTCAGGAAGATCAAAGGCTTGTTAGAGCAGGCAGTAGACAAATCCACACTCCTCCAAGGCTGCTGGAGAGGGTTTGCTGTGCTCGGTACCCCAGCTGCAAACCCCGAAGCAGGTGCCTAACTCCAAAAAAATACGTGTGTGGGTCCTTGCAAGATGGGACCCTGCTCTGAATGGAAAACATCCAAATCAAAGACCAGGTCTTGCTCCTTACATTTGTTTTCTCCTCTCCTTCATGTGTCCTTCTTGATTTGTGCAGGGACCTTGTCAATCTATCTCGTCAGAGCTGGCAGGAGAGTTGGCTCGCTTTGCCAGGAGCAGCTTATAAAACCAATGGAAAAGAGCAAGAAAATTAAGCTAAATAATAGGGTGGTTGGTTTGGGGTTTTTTATAATTATTCAGCCAGATTTAGTGAAGCGTGGAGCTGAAAGCCTGGCATTGATTATTGCCCCACCAAAAGGATGGTCTAACCATAAGTCAAAGCAGAGTCACCACGTGCAGTCCTTTTGCAATGTCTGTTCCTGATAAAAGCAGGAAAAATCTCTGCAGAGACCATTGCCTAGCGAGGGAGCACGGACTTGAAAGCTCAGCCCTGATCTCCAGTTTCTCTCTGTAATGTCTCTCTGTTGATATTGGCCCTCGGGGACTCTTGCTACAAGCACAATTTTCTTTCAAGAGCGTATGCTAATCGTGGCATTAGGGGTGTATTTATGATCTCTGGCTGGCTGTGGCAGGTAGGATTGGGAGGGAAGTGATACCGAGTCTGCAGACAGATCACACTCATAAAGCATGATTTTGTGCTTCCCCTGCACCGTGACACCCTGAAGCACGGGGGATTAGCATAAAGAGAAACCCTCCTCAGTGCTATTGGAATAAAATTTCATCCACGATCCAGGCAGCCGGGCCAGCTCCAAGGACTGGCAGAGTGTTTGTGTGTCAGAATAACAACCTGGGAGCTGGTTTTGCTGGGCAAACAGCAAGGCAGCTTGCTGTCCTGGGTTTGGGGAAAGGAGCAAGGCCGGGGGAGGACTGGTGGCCTGGAAAGATTATGTTATTTTATGTCATTGTGCCCGGTCCTTTATCCCAAGAAAACATCATTCATTTAGTCCTGAAGTTTACTTTGCTTCCAAAGTGGTCTCCTGCCCTCACACCTTCCAGCAGCCCAACTCAGAAGCAAAACCTGCTGGTTGTAAAATGAGATGGGAACCAGCGAGCTCTCCTGAAACATCTCCTTTTGTGGGCTTTCTCTTCGGGGTCTGCATCCCACAGCCCTTTGGAAGCTTGGCTGCTGCCTTTGGCAGACGAACACGACCGAAGCGCTGTGTGAGAGTGTTTGTGCACACCTGGGAGCGCAGCTGCCGGAGGGGAGCAGAGCCAGCACTCGCCGCCATGCACAGAGGGCCCTTGTGGACGGCGTGTGTTCAAAAACACCACCGCTCCTCACCCAGCGCAGATTGTTCCAGCCACCCGCAGTATAAATAAAATATTTAGCAGAGGCTGGCCGTGTGTCTGAATGCCGGGGGAAAGTGAGAAGGGCTGGAAATAAATATTGGCGTGGAGGTGTCAAGGCTCGCGGGAAGTCAGGTGGATGTGTCGCTGTTTTATAGGCTCTGCTAAATGATCAGCGCCTGACTCTGCTCCCAGCTGCCGTGGTGTAAATCTGAAATAACTCTGCCGATGTTAGAGTTACACCACCTCAAAACTGCTGTGGGCGAGCCTCTGTCCAGTGGGGTGGAGTATTTCAATGCTGTCAGGAAGACCCCCCTTTCCCATTAATATTTATACAGTACTCCTCAGGCGTCTTCAGAAGAGCCACCATAAAATTTCTGTTGCTGTAGGGAGAGCCCTGAAAGAACAATTTGCATGCAGTTATCGTCATTATTAGACGTGGTAATTGAATTAGTAGTTATTTAATTATTATTATTAGTGTAATAAATACTTCTTGCCCTCCTTGGTCCTTCAAAATGAAGCCTGAGGAAATCCCAGTAAGTGGGAAGAGCTCCATTTGGAGACAGTTATTAGGAAAACACTGCAGGGAAGGAAGAACCAGAGGAAATATCCCCACCCACCCAGCAGGCAACTTCTGCACACTCTAAAATATTGCCGAAGAAGCCACTTCCAGAGGTGTACTGTGGTTCAGGGAGGAGTTACACTGGAAGCCAGAACTGCTGATTTATGTGTACGTATATATATTGGGTTTTGCTTCATCGAATATATGGCATAGAGCTCCCCAGTGTAACCAGTTAGCTTTTCCAGGGACAAGCTGCTTTGAGTTAGGAGAAACATTTATTTCCTGATGAAGGCTGTGTGGTGACAACACAGCCTGCGAGGGGAAGCAGGTGGAAAGAAGGGTCCATCTTGGCCAGTCTTTAACACGAGCCCGAGAGATAAGAGTTTGCAGTGCTGCATGCCAAAGCCATGCGGCGAGATTTGTCTCCTACCCAAGCTAATGATGGAGCAATGTCACCATATGTGTGGTTAGTTTCCAGCAGCTCCTCACTTTTCCAGCACGAATGGAGGGTGACAGATTGTGTATTAGACAAATTACTCTTCTCTTGCAAGCAGCCGTCTCGGTGATATCCAAGCGCCTTCTTCACTCTCCCTTCACTGAGCAATTTGTGCCCCATCATTCAGAGCTCTTTGCAATAAAAGGTGGTCGGTAAGCAAAGGTCCCTGTGCTGCTCCTTCTCTCCCAGCCAGTGCTTCCCGAGGCTGTGCCTGGACCAGCGACCACAGCAGGATGCCATCCATCCTCCCATCTCCCTGCCAACTGACATGGCCCTGCTGGCACCCACGTGGGCAAACCCATTTCTTCTGAAAAAATGGGAGGCCACCTCCCAGCTGCCTGCTGAGAGCAGCCCTGCAGGCTCCAGCCAGGGAGGGTGCTGGGGGACAGTGCCAGCATCTCCTGGAAGGGGTTTGAGCCAGGCTGGGTACCTGTGTCGAGCCTGGGATGGGTGATGGGGGCCATCTCCAGGCATTGCAGGTTGGATTGATTCCCTCATCTTGGGGCTGCTCCCAGGAAAGTCTCCAAAGGAGCAGATCCATCTTTTGCTCTGTGGGAAGGTGATAGGGAATTGATGTCCTCAAGGGAGGCCTTAGTGGTTGCCTCAGACAGCAAATTCAGTAGCTGCCCTGGGGGCAAAAACTGGAAGGCAAACAAGATCCTTAAAAACACCAAATCCCTGGGAACACTTTGGTAGAGATGAATTTTTTTTCACTGTGTTTTCAGCTTTCAGAGACAGACAGTGGTTCCCCTTGCAAGCTCAAAATTTTAAGGCCTTTTGTATATTAAAGACTCATTTCAGTTATCAGTTGAACCCCAAGTTCCCACTGGCCATTGCTTGTGGACACTGCATGAAGGTCACCCAGCCTGTGGTGACAATCTCGTGTGAAGAAGCCCCTCTAGGGCTACCCTCCCTTGAGGACAAACCTGTGGGTCCCACCAGCCAGATGTTCTCAAGGTCTGGTGCTCCATGTTACCCTCTGTCCATCTGCATTTTCTTTTGGCTCACAGCATCCAGCACATCTTCCAGACACCACCCGAGCCCTAATTCTTGGGTTTTGTCTTTGGCTATCACTTCTGCCCTTCTCTTTGACCCCTCCTGAAGCTCCTGCTGCTTCTCTTTGTCTCCAGGACATCACTGTGGATAGTGCATTGCCCTCTAATGGATAGATTTCAAACTCCTCCATCCACCAGAACTTTTGGCAAGATCCTTAGACCAATTAATGAGACAGGACACTTGCTAGCCACATCCAGATCTCTTTCTATTCCCTGCTTCCCTTGAATTAAAAAAAAATACTTTTTTAAAATTTTTTTTTTTTTTTTGGTAGCACAGATATCGGACTGGATCTTGCAGCTATTTTTATGAAGAGGCAGAAGAAATCTGTGCCAGTATGAACTCTGGTTCCTTCATGTCCATGAATGCTTTAATTGGCTTCAGAGTTAGGAATGCATTAACAAAGCTGATTTCTGTGATTCCACGCATCTGGATTGCAGGGTGGGTTTTGGTTTTTTTTAGCTTGCCTAATCCTGCTTAAAGTCTTAAGATTTATTTGTATGTTTATAAGACACAGCTTTTCTCATTATATGTATGTTATAGTCACCATTAAAGTAATATAAACAAAAGGAAAAACAGAATGGACTTGCAAGCAGCTGATAATTAATTACGGAGGACTTTTGAAAGGGTGGCTTAGCATCTTAAGCAATTCCTTTTGCTGCCAGATACATGGGCTTGTTTTATAAACTACAATCAATCTGCCATTGGGGGGAAAACTGCAAAATGAACTTAGTCATCTGAGCTCATTTTCAGTTTAAAAAACTGAAAGGCTTTGGAGTATAAAGTACCCTCTTCTTTTAATGTCAGTAAATAAGTTGATTTGTTTATACGGTTTTCGATACAAGTAAACTGCTTGCCATTTAAACAAGTTCAATCAGCTGTGAAAATTGACATTTTTAACCATAAAATCAGACTTCATCCTACCATGATATTAAATATTAAGGAATCATTTAAAGGACAGTATACATTTCAGAAACCTGCCTGGAGAGATGAATGCCAATTTCTGCCATTCAGAAGTATGTACAAAAAAAAAAGGCCCCTTGGCTGGAGACCTGCTGCTCTGGAAAAGCCACTTTACAGACTTATTCCAACATGGTAAATCACTGCTGCTTTAAGAAGACATTCAAGCTTCACATTCAGCCCTTGCGTGGCACAAACGCATCCTCAAAGAGGATGGGTGGAAAAATGGCATTTTTGTGTGCTGATGCTGTCCCTGATGGCATGTCCACGGCCGTGGGAGGCTCAGGCAGGGCTCAGTGTCCTCTGCTCCCTGGGGCAGGGGTTTTGCATGCCTGGGAGGCATCTGCCCAGCTCTGGAAGTGAGCAGTGGGATTCCCAGCTCCCCTTGATCATCCACATGGCTGCACCTGCAAGTGGCACTTGGAAATGGGACATTCCTACTGCTACCGAGACTTCAGAGGTCTGCACATACCCCTCTAGCCCGCACATTCTTTTTTTTTCCCCTTTTTCCCCTGTTTCAATCAAATTTTGGGGACAAAAACACCCTGTGCTGGTTCTGACCGGGCTTGCCACTGCCACAACTCTTCACAGCTCAACACCCCTGATGTCCTGCCTGTGCCAAGGGGTCTCATTGTGTAAGGGGTTTCCTTCTGAATAGGACAAAGCAAAACAGCGAAGCACTGGGATTACTGGGCTGCTGAAGGGAGACAATGGGGAAACAAAACTCAGGCCGGAGAGACATTTATTTTTCAGAGGGGCATGGCTGCCCTTACACAATCCCTTTTAAAGCGCTGTGAAGTTTCTCTAACACAATCCAGTCCTGCAGCCAGGCAGAAATCCAGCGCGTTCAAAACCTTTTCATTCCATCTTTAATGTAAAAAATGTGCACTCGTCTGCTACTGCAAACTGCAAGGGTGTTGAAGGTATAGGAATTTCTAACAGCAGGCTTTGGGGTGTCTCTGCTTGAGCACCTCTGGATGTTTCAAGCACAGAGTGATGACAGGAGTCAGCTCTTTCCATGCTGACGAGCTGATGTGGAAATCCGAGTGGGTGCAGGTTTTGGTGATCTGCTGCCTGCTGACTGAGCACATCCCTGTCATTCCCTGTCCTCTACTGGCTCCCTTCTGCCTTCCACCTATATTTTGGTTCTATTTCCCCCTGAATCACCTGAGGTTTTTCCAGCTAGGGGGAGGGAGAGGGTACATCCCTCCTTTTCTGTCCATGGTAGGGATTTGCATCTGCGGTGGGGTGAAAAGGGGGTGTTAATTCTGGGGGTGATGGGGGTGCTGTTTGGGTCAGACTGTGGGGATTTGGGTTGTGACTGTGTTTTTTCCCTTGTAGTGATTTTCTCTACAAGAATAGGGGGGATCACCCCCCCTATGCTGGAAATTGACCTTGTGCCCATCCAGGAGCACTGAACACTGTCTCACTTGTCACAAGGACTGGGTATGAGCCCCCCAGAGGAGCCCGAGGGATTCATTTCCTCTTAACTTCCTACATGCCAGGCTGTGACTCTCTCCCTGCCCTGGGCATAATGGGAAAAATGCTGGAGAGAGAGCACTAACGCATCCCACGGGGCTGCTTGCTATAGGGCTCGCTCTTGGCACTCCTTTGTTCCCCTACAAAGGCATGTGGGATGGGGGAAGCCAATCCCATCATAAGTAAACAAATGCGCTGAGTTAAATTTTTTAAATGGAGTCATAAATAAAGAACTATCACTGGAGAAATCCCTAAAGACACTGTTTTTGCTAAGGTTTTTTTTTAATGTTGGCAGCTTCAGCAACTTTTGCAGAGATGTCAGAGTAAATAGCCTGCGATCCTACAGCATCTTATAAAAGTCTTTAACAACAAGGAGATTTTTATGCTTTCATATTATATGCGCTCCTAATAGATATTCTGTTCATGTTTCCTTATTTTATGTAGTGTAGAAAAAAATAATAATCCCTGTCTGCACCCTATCTCAAAATGTACATCTTTAGCAATTTCTGACTTAAGAAAGAAAGAAAGAAAGAAAGAAAGAAAGGTTCCTTTTGGGCAGAGGATGATCAGGGTTTTCTGGAATTTGGAGCATCCCATAGCTTCTGCACCAGCCATAAAAGGGGAGGGAGGGGAAGACATGTTTATTCAGTTTAACTTAGCAAACAGAAATTTACTCGAGACTTAATCACACTGTGTAGGTAAATTTCCTGATACACTCTTAGAAGGCTCTTTCATCTTGCAGATTAAAGGCTACCTGGGGAAGCTGTTGCACAGGGAGGTAAAGGGTGCATCAACTCTCCTGGCTCAGTAAGTACAAGGAGGCCCATTTCACTTTCAAAGTGGACTAAATTTTTCTCACTAGTAGAATTACTACAAGCAGCATTAGTACTGTGTGCTATATATTTACAATTTGTATTTGGGGTAGGGTTGTTTTTCCCCCAACAGAAGAGATCAGAACCATGATGAAATACAGTAGCTGAAAGATGAATATCTCAAAATTCAACCTAAAAATGAGCATACACACATAACCATAGGCATTTTTAGCTCCTGGAACAACTTACCTAAATTCCCCATCTTCTGACAGCTTTAAATCAAGTCTGGATGTGTTCCTAGAAAATACACGAAATTAGCTAAAAGTCAAGAGTCTGATTCGTGATTCCCACAGGGAGAGTCTGCAGTCTACATTATGAGGGAGGTGAGACCAAATGGGCAGAATGGTCTCAGGGATGCTTGAAGCCAAAGAACAACATGTTCTACACTGCTCTCAACCAACTGCATCTCCCTTCGGAGGGAGTGACTTCATAAATCACATTTATTTCCTTGTGGTATCAGTCCCTTTTTCCAGAGTTGGGTTCTTTCAACCAGGCTGGCTAGAAACTTTAGGGCTCAAGGCAAATACAGGTTACCTGGAACTGCTGATCCCATTTTCTGCACAGGTCCAGCTCGAGGGCACGACACTTCTTCGAACCACAGTTCCATATAACCGCGGGAGCTGTGCTGGTTGTGTATAGGGACAAGTCAAGCCTTGCCTGTAGTGGAGCTATCTCCAGCCATCTCTGAAAAGGGTCTTTCTCTTTTCCTGTGTTTGCAAACCATCACCAGAAGCTCAGTGTTTCCTTTAATGATGTACATTGTCAGACTGCTGCTTCCATGTCTGTGTTTGGCCTGTACACTTTTCAATTTTTCTTTCACGGATCTCCCTTGTCTTCATTTCAGGCTATTATCAAATCCATGCAAACTCATGATGGAGATACTTAACAAAGCTTTTCAGTGAGGTAGGAATCATCCCAGCTACAGTTGCATCTGGTTTTGCTGCAAAGGCATTTGAACTGTCCCTACACAGATAACCTTGGAGACATTGTGAGGGCTGAGAAGGAGTTTGGAAAGGGTGTCTCTACCAAATCTGGAGAAGTGACTGCAACTGAGATGGAGGCCTAATGAGCTTGGGCAGATTTCCATGCTCCTGTGGGTATTGAAGGCTTCATTAAAGCCAGGGCACCAATGTGGTGCTGCAGAGTCAAGCCAGACCATTCAGAAGTAGATTTGACATCTCCTGTAACTCCATATGTCCATTCTATAGTGTTTGTAGGACTGTCTAAAGAGGCTAAGACTGGGCCAAAGGAATGACTGCCACCCTAGAAATCATGACAATTTCTTAAAAAACCAATCTCTGACACTATGGAATGGTTTCCAGAGGCAGGTCTATTGCTTGTGACATTTAAATCTAGATCTGGAAACAATAACAATCAGTGATAGGTTATGACCAGCCAAAAGGCAACCTCCACTCCACTTCCATTGAATGCATGTATGGAAAAATGATGGTGGATTTGCCATCCTGAGGAATTCTGAGGCCATCCCTGGCAGATGGCACTGGAGCTGTTCTGTGAGATTCTCCCCAGACACCACCCTCCCTACTCCATAGCTCATGACTGCTACCAGCCCCTGGGTGAGACACATTTCTCAAGCAAGCTGAACAAAGTTCTTCAAATCTTCTGCTGAGCCACAAGGAAGTCGTCGTTCCAGCAGGATATAACAAGGGGTGATTTAGATTATCCTGTTCATATCTGTGCTGGCCACGCTAATTTGGCATCCAAGGGCACTTAAGCATTTAGAGGGCTTTTTGCACAAACAGCAGGGTAATAGACAGGGGGTTTTAAATGCTTCTAAAACCTCTGCAGACAAATTTATATCTTTAGTGCACAGAGCTTCAAGAATTATCTTGGTGGTTACAGTGCCTTTGAAGCGCAGAACGTCCTGGATACCAAAAGCAAAAGGCAAGTACCAACTGGAAGTAGATGGAATTAGGGTTGCTTGGTTATGTGGAGATGTGAAATGAGGCTGGGTTCAGACAAGGACCTTCTTGTTGGATCGTGATTTTCCTGTTTACACTGTTCATTAGCACTTTCTGATCCAGCAAATCTATTGTAGCTAAGCCACATGCGTGCCTGCTTATAATGGTTGGTAAAAACAGAATTGGGAGATCAGCAGTAACCAAAGACACAGATATTCCTTGCCCACTCCCAGAACTGAGGAATTTACAGCTGGAGCAATACACTGGAGACCTAATGTTATGCTCCCTGGACAAAGTAAATTTTGTATATCGTAGTTCTAAAAGTTACAGTTGGCAGATCGTGGAAACTCCAGTGAGTCTCTAAAAATCACAGATCTTCTTAAAGGGCCTTTGGAGAAAGCAGAAACAAATAGGCTGAACATGGGTTGGCTTCCTGGTTTGCTTCCCTTCTGTTTATCAGGACCCACACCCTGTCCCACTCCCTTTATGCTCTTTATACATCAAATGGCTGAATAGCTACTGTGAGCAAATCTGTCATTATGACCTTGCTTACCTTTTAGACTAACTTTCCTGTTGGATGTAATTTGTGGGATCCTAACTTTGCAGACCTAAGGCAATTTGGGTGATTGTGTTGATATGAACCGAAGCCTGTGCATTTTGAGACGTTGCAATCAAATAATCCCATCTGTACTTGGGAGTCAGCAGCAGGCTGACTTACTGTTGTCTTTTTGCAGTAATTATGGCACTGCCCTGGTATGGAACTGCATTTTGGCTGAGCTAAAGCTTAGTCCCCATAGCTTTCAGCTCCCTTGCAAGACAAGATTTGTAAACCCAATGGGAAACTTGAAATTTTGCTTTTTAATGTTTTCTAGGAAGACTGACCACTTAGTGACAGCATCTCCTGCTGTTTCCAAAACATCTCCAGTATTCTGTACTTCAAAATCCTTGTAAGCTTCCAAGATGACAGGAAGGTATATTTAGCTCTTGTCTGATTTTTGGGCATTTCATTTTTTTTTGTTAAGTACAGGAAGACCAAGAAAAGATTGCTGTCATCTTCCAATTCAAGCTTTGCCCAAACTCCTGATAATGAAATGTGTTGTCTGGTTTCTTCCTGCACAGCATTTAGGTAGGATACAATGAAATGTTCATCAATATGAAAAATTAAAATTAAATTCCCCTGCTGCTTATTTGTACTGTATTTTGAAAGTATAGGCAAAGATTTTTTTTTTTTAAATTGAATTTCCAAGGGTCTGTGTTTGAGAACTGAATACAGGTTAAAAAGGGTTTTCTGAACACTAGTCTCCTCCTGTAACTGGTGAGCTTTGCTTAGTAGTTCTGAAAAATCAGATCCATTGCTAAAATGTGCTGCCAGGCAGAATTTGATATCTATTGTTAAAGTTCATTAGACTGAAGCCAAAAAAAAAAATCCCCGTCTGGTTTGGTGCAAAGCTCTTTTTCCCCTGAGTGCCTTTGGCTATGAATTCTGCATATTCAAATTTTAAAGTATCATTCATTTTCTATTTGGTGATAAATGCTTTCCTGTGTAAGAGCCTTTTGATTGCTCTGCTAATTAAAGTGGATAGTTTCCTTTTATGTTAGGTGGCTGGGCTCCTGGGTAACTGCAGTTTGCAGGGAAAAGCCAAGGTTACATGGCAGTGTTTATTACCTTTGCTCTCATCACCAACGGGTACATGTTCTGCAGCCTCAAATTCTCAGTAAGAAAATGAATTAAGAAAATGAGGAATTTGTCATTTTGGAAGCTTTTTGGTCTTCCTGTCCTAGAAATGGCTTTTTATCTCTTTGCTTTTCCAGCTTCATTACACTGTGAGGAAGTTTTAATGACTTAAATGGCACAGAGACAGAAGTGGGAATGGAACTTCTATGTTGTCCCTTTTTCCCCCCCTGAGCCTATTTTGGTCAGCATAGATACTTGTGATAGTGGCACATGAAAGTAGGCTTGGAAACTCTTTTTGTGAATGCTGTTTTAGTTGCCAAATGACTCTGTGCCTTCTCTTCTGCACAATTTCCTCTCTTGATCTGAACTGCTCTGGCAAGTGCAGGGGTCTTGCTATGAAATATTAGAGAAAACACTCTGAACAGGACAAAAGTGAATGTCTATGTCCAGTCAGGTCAGTCTATTCAGAGGAAAACCTCTGTGGGTGGAGATCCAGCTACAACCCACGTTGTTCTTCCAGGCTGGACTTCTGTGATGGAGGGTGAGCTCAAAATATCTCAGGTGAGTATCTGACAAAGGGCACGATGATAATCAAAGAGAACTACAGAAGCAAAACTCTTTCCAGTGAATGGGACTTACTGAATGCACACCAAAAGATCCAGGGGAAGAAGTGGAAGTTTTGGGGTCTTTCTGGAGGGATGTTACTCGGATTTTCAGGTTCCTGCAGGTCTGTAACTGATGGTGTATCTGTGTCGAGTGTGCACAGGGTTTAGGAGTGCTGTCAAAATGTGCCATTGGGATCTGTAGCTGTTCTCACATTGTCAGGGTGGCGAGGAATTTTGCTGAAGGTGTGGAAGTGTTTTTGGTGAGGGGAAGCCTTTCTGTTGTTTTTAAAGCCTGTGAAAGATGGTCTTCAGAACTTACATGGTGCAGGAAGGGGTACAGACCCTAAAGGTCACCTCCAGAGCCAGTGGCTAAAGGGATCTTAGACTCAACAGTACCACAACTAATGGACCAAAGTTTGGGTTTAATCTCATATCATGATGACAGCTCTTCAGGAAACTGCCAGTTGTTTTCAAGAGAAATTTGGAAATATCTACAGACCTAGACTGACTGCTTTCCTCTGAAAGCTAATTATCCCTTTCAGACCCCAGTTTCCCCTGTCCTGAGTAGTGACAGAAATTGTCAACCTTGCAGGTCACTTCAGCAAGGGAAAGCCACCATGGATGCCACATCTGCAGATAGGGCAACTTGTTTCAGACAGACCCTTGAAGCAGTGGGAGCCATGAGCTGAAAACTCTGCAACAGCACCATTTTCAGACGGCATGGGAATTGAGGAAACCCAAACCAAAACTCTTTGGGCTTGAATGCTTTGATCCTCACAGGACTTCTTATAACCCGAGGTGTGAACAATTAAATCTCCCCTCACCCCAAACTGAACAGGCTTTTGAGATTAACAGTTTGAAAGGCAATGTGTGCTGATGCCCCCATAACCATGTCTTTGGGTTATCATGGGAGGGGAAAAAAAAAAAAAAATTTTGCCCAGTTCTTTGAGGTGTAGCTCTCTGCCTGCCCAGGTTAAGGTGCTGGGGTGCAAGGTGAGATCAGCCCTACCCCAACATGCAACCTTCCCCTTTGCACCTCCAGCAGCAGACTGCGTGGCACATTCCATTATATATAAAGCAACACCGTGCACACTGCTTTGATTTGTCTGCAGTAACCAGGATTTTCCTTTTATAACCCAGACAGTACATATTGTCTATATGATTTCCCTAGAATCCTCTCTCCTGTTGTCCCTGAGGCAGAGCCACTGTGTGAATCACCAGCAGGATTAAAGGAGCTGCTGTAGTCTTCATGTTCTTCACTTCTGCAGATTTGCCTCCTCCTTAGGAACAGAAACAAAGTGGTCAGACCTCAGGAACCTGCACAGCACAGCCTCCAGTCTTGTTTACACAGCATTTCCCATTTCTAGGAGCTGAAAGAAAACCATCACCTCCACCTGCAGGGATGCCAGCAGATTTAAACAGGAGGGATCATGACTCTTATTCCACATTTTGTACCTGCAATTGCAGTGACAGGTGAGCAGTACTACATGTTCAAAGCCAGGACATTCTCAAGTGGGTGCTTTTGAAATTCCCCTCCTTACACACTGGGGCTTGGAGCTCAGGACTTTGCCATGGGACTGCCTCTACCCACCAGCTGTCACTGCTGAATAGTGAGTCTGACTTTTTGTACCCTGTTCTGAAAGCTCCCAGGGGAAAAACCCACACTGCAGCAGACAGGAGTCCAACACCCTTTCACTCTGGCTCTAATGGCTCTAACAAGCTGCCATTCATTACCGGGCAGTCTTACATGGAAAACAAATGTTGTTCATTTTCCAGGTATCCTCTTGTGGGCAGGATGCTGTCTGCCCTGTGGAGGTTAATTTGCTATTTTAGAAGTGCCACTTCAGGGTAATATGCTGCTAATAGGTAGCCAGCAGGTCCTGAAAACAAATATTCAACCAAACAATTCTCGAAAGCAGAAATTTCTCTGGATATTATGGAGTCACCATGAATCCTCCTAATAATGCATTTTAAGCCTGGCTGCATTGGTTCACTGCAGTCATAATTCCAGAGCCCCTGTAGAGCTGATGGGGATCAGGGGAGTTGTTTAACAGATGGTTTCATTCAGAAGCTGGGTAAGAAGAGCTGCTTGTTAGGCACAGGGCAAGTGTCTGTGTGAGGATTTTTTGAGTGTCCAGGTAGCCTTCCAGCTCAGCACATCTCTGAGGCAACGAAGTTAGGCCTGGGAGAAGAGACTTGGACCAAAACTCTGCCACAAACATGTAGATGAGAGACTGTTACAGGCTCTGGGAGGAGTGCTGATCTCCAAGTCCTCAGGCAGGGTTAGAGGTCCCTTTCTGTGATTCCCTGATCTTATTATGGGATGACTACTGTGAATTATAGGAGAAACATTTTATTATTCCCTATTTCTTTTTTGCATAGCCAGGATCTGCAGCCTGGTATGTTTGTTCTGAGTGACTGAGCCCCAAGGTCATTGGGTAGAGCCATTACAATCATCTGCAGTTCTGCTGAAGCCAGAAAAGCTGGACTTGAACAAATCAAGCTCAAGATTTCTTGGTCTTGAAACAACCAAGTGAGTGGACCCCATGGGAATTGCACCATCCATGACTGAGATTTTCAACAGACATTGCATGAAAATTTTTGGTCTATTCCTGCTTTGGGAAGTCTTAGGGTCATAGAAAGGCTTTGGTTGGAACAGACCTTAAAGATCATCTCAATCCAGCCCTCCTGCCATGGGCAGGGACACCTCCCACTAGATGAGGTTGCTCAGAGCCCCATTCAGCCTGGCCATAAACAGTTCTAGGAATGGGACAGGCACAACTTCTCGGGGCAGACTCTGCCAGGTCCTCACCACCCTCACAGGAAAGAAGGCCCAGGGTTGAACTTACCTTTATACAGGTGTGCCCTTATTTCCTCCAGTTCTGGTAACCACTGGCAATGAAAGCCTTGTGCCATTGCGGGGATTTTGTCTCCTCTGTGAGAAGATAAACTCATGGTCAGACCCACAGCTGTGTGTTTGTGATGAAGGGGAAAGAGTTCTCATTGACTTTGATGAGCAATGGTTTGTGTTTCCCACCACACAGCCCCAAGAGGTAAAAAGCAAGTTCTGGAAGAAGTGATGTTTGATGTTCTTATCACATCAGTAATTGCTCATTATGGCATGCAGAACAGAGTGAGCTGGATGACTTTCCTTGATACGGACACTTTTTCTGTAGGATTTTTGGTGGCACCCTTGATAAAGGTCAGACAGACCCCTCAAATGCATTGCTGATGCTATGAACAGCACCATGAGGAGCAGGTGAGTTTGCTGTACCTGGAGTGCAACTGTAAAGAATTTCAAATCAATATAGGTCTAATCTGAGCTGAACTGAGCTTTAGGGATTAATTAAATCTTAATTACAGATCAAACCACACAGCCACAGTTATTTCTAAATTCAGAGGATGAGCATTCAGGCGAGTGCTAGAAACTAAATATCACCTTTTTACATTACTGTTATTAAACATTACACATTCATAACCTTTCCAGTTGTAAATTATTAATGTGTGTAGTTATACTTTTAATTAAGACAAAGTCTTAGGGACACATTCTACTACTGTTATTTATCTTGGGCCTTTTTCCATCAGGAGTTCTCTTAACTTCATGTGATAAAGGTACTATTAATTTACATTTATTTTTGGAAGAGTGCATAGCATGTTAGACCATTCAACAAGGGAACATTTGAGTCCAAACCAACTTGAAATGTGGGACTGACAGGCAAGAAGACACACACTAATAGAGAAGAAAGAGCAATACAGGAAAAGGATGGGAAAGCAAGGTGATAAAATTTATGGCTAACATCACTCCTGTGTCCACAATAGGTGATAAAGAATTTCTGAAGGTCATAACCGAAATAGGCGAGTGGACAGCATGAAGGGACCTGACAAGTCACTATTAGCAGCAGCCTTATTTTGTGGGCTTAGCTGTGGATCAAGGTCTTACTTTGTTAGGCACCACATAAACCCACATCAAGGTGAGAGACCTTGCCCTGCTATCCTTTAGTTAATCCATCGCTGCTGAATGGAAAATAATCCATACAGAAGGGGCAGCAAGGAATATGAGAACACTTATCAGTTGCAGATGCAGCACTGCCAGAAGACTGCTGCAGTGATAGATGGCAGGGGGTCTCGGACTAATTTAAAGGGACTTCAAAAGGTTTGCAAACAACTATTAATTACAAAGATATTAATTAGGGGGAAAAAAATCCTGAGTTATGTTAACTTATATTGGCTCAATACCAGTCCTCTGTGGGGGCTAGTGAACATTTATCTCTGCAGCCACTAATTACAGGTGCCTCCTCCACCCTGGAAGACCTAAAGTATTTGCAGCTCCCTATTTGGAGTATTGCATTGGAAATATGAGCTCAGAGGGGGAATGTCCTTGCAGAAAGCTTTAGAAACAATGAATTATCTTAGTAACAGCACTGACCAACAGAAAATATCTCTGAATCATTATTGCACCCTTCTCGCTTAAGTTTTCAGCTCGGGTTCAACTTCTGTCAAACAGGCAAACAAAAGGTTAGGATGTGTAAGAAATGGGATGGAGTAAATTTCAGCGTGGTATAAAACCAAGGCTTCTCTCTCATCTGGAATGCTATAAGTCACTGCCAAGGGAATTAAAGGATGTTCAGATAAGGATGACAAGAATAATTTGAGACTTGGGGGGAAAAAAACTTATATGGAGAGAGATTGAAAAGATAAGTGGTGTTTACGGTGGAAGGGAGCTAAATAGAAGGGCTGTGATAAAAGCTCATGCTGTCAGGCCTGTGGCAAGGGAAAGAGGGGGAATGGTGAGAGGAACCCAGGAGGTGTGAAAGTGCCTAAGCCTGCAGGCAAGGGAGCTGCTGAGCCCACTGGGGAAGGCATCAGGGTGATGGGAGAGCTGGGAGGATCAGGAAGGAGCCAGAAATCCTGCTAGGCTGGAGGAGGGGAGGCCTCCAAAGGGAAGGGAGACTCATATTTGGGGTTTTTTTCATGTCTCCTGACACACAGTGCAAAATAAAAGAACAGAAGGCAGGAAATTCAAGATTAGATGTCACCATGGAAAATGTGATGGGTTTGTGGAGCTCAGTTCCAATGCACGTTGTAGTGGTCAAGGTCTTAAGGAGATTCAAGAGGGGCCTGACCATTCATGTGAAGAATTAAAACCCAGTTCTGCCAGAGTGAACATGAACAGACTCTTTGGAGCAAACAGCCATCCTCCAGCTCCAGAAATCACACCATCTTCTAAACCTCAGGAGCTGAGATGAGGCCTTCACACAGAATGAGATCTCCAGAAGGTTTCCTTGCACTCAGCCTCACTCAGCCTGAGCCAAGGGCCAGGGCAGGACAGAGGCAGGCTGGGTTTGCGGTGTCCAGCTGCCTGTTCTGGGATACAGCGAGTGTGGGAGGGAATGTCCTCTGAGAAGGTCAGCTCTGATGCAAGAAAGCTTTCCCCAGGGCTTGGGGAAAACAAGGTGCCTCGGCACTGCAGCTCTGAAAGATGAGGAGCCCTGGGCTGTCTCACAGCTTCACCGCAGGTCCCTTGGTGCTCTTCTCCACACCGTGGTTTCTTCACATGTGAAATGGCATCAGCAACACTCACCACACTGGAATCTTCGATAATCTACCAAAAGGTGCCACACAAATACTAATAACCTGTATTTTTTGGGCACATCATATTTGCTTAGAATTTGTGCCCAGCAAGAAGGTCCAGTGGCCATCAGTGCCACCATCCTTGCTCCAAACAAGGGTTTGGCATTTCCTCTCCATCTCAGTCAGCAAACCATTTCAGCAGGAGGCCAAATTAAGTTTATCCGAATGCATTTAATTTAGCTTCACTAAGACAGTTATCCTATATTAGATAAATACCCGCTGGATTTTAAGAGCATATTTATTTGAAGATTAACTGCAAGGCAGAGTTGTTTATCCAGTGGAACAACTGGATTAATGAGGTGAGAACTGAAGCATCTAACCTATTCTTCTACAACTGATGACCAAGCTTTGATATTTCTGTGTTTTAATTTCTCCTAAGGCTCTTTCCCTTGTGCTTCTCCTGCTCCTCCTGTCCAAGCAAAGCTGCTGACTTCAGTCTGTCCAGCTTCAGAGCAGGGAACTCAGCTAAAAACGGGTTAGTAGGGTCAAGGATATTAAAGAAGTCTTTGGGATGCAATCTGGAGTCTTTGTTGTCCTTCTTGCCCAGCTCCCAGGGCCCATCTCTTTCAGTTTTTCCGCATTACAGGCTCCCTGCAGACCTCAAATCTTTATTCTTCAGCTTCTTCCAAAACTTCAGTCTTTGTTTTGCAGTAGGTTTGCATCCATTTGTCCAATAATGTTCCTCAAAGCAAATTCTTTCCTTTAGCAAGAAGAAGCATGTTCAGCTCCCTGGAGATCTGTGCCTAGTGCCATCTGAAATGGTCAAACTTCTCCCACTTGCTGCTGCAGAGGAGTGCAAGTAGATTTTAATGTGGTGTTGACTTGCCCCAAAAGTCCTGGGTATCCCTACATCCATTTACCACATTCCCACTTTTTGACAACCAAACCATGTGTTCTTGTGCTTAACTAGATGCCTCCTCCTTCCCTTTGGGATATGAGAAAAAGAATTTGGGATGTGAAAGTGCTGTGGCTGTGAATTTAGACTTTCAAAGCAGAGGAACCAAGTGTCAGGTGGTGTTGATTTTTCAGCCTATTGTCTGAATTTGTTTGAAGATATCAGCCCCGTTCCTTTCAAGGCCACAGGTAGCAGCTCCTACCTTTAGCATTGACAGCATCCCAAGCTAGCCATGATAGCCTTGCCCGAGCCAGCTCAAAGAGCTGCTTTAATCACAAGTGCAGTAAAATGTTCACCTCTACAAATCAGTGATAAGGAAATCAAAATCTCCAACATGCCTCTAATCAGGGAAACATGAGGGGTTTGTTGCTGTTTTGACAGAAACGACAACTGAGATTCTAGACCGAAGATGTGCAGCAGATTAGTCCTTGTGGGTGTTAGTAAAATGGATTTAATGCCAAATTTGGTGCTAGTTTGACGGAGTTTTGATCATCATTCTCCATCCACCTAAACCTCTCATCTTGTTTTCTGTGCAATGGTACATGGGAAATGATGAGTTAGTTGGCAAAAACAAGAATAAGCAGTAGACTATGAGAAAGGAGAGGAATTATCTTGAGAAGATATGAATCAGTTGAGTTGAGCAGTGACTTCTTTAGGGGACAAAAGATACAGATAGATCTTGGCACCAAGGGTTGGAGGGAGGGAAAGAAATGTGTTGGTGACATCAAGCTGAGAGGCATTATCAGTCCTGAAGGGACTCCAGATATCCTACAGGAACGTCTGGATGACCTCACAGATTAAAATAGCAGAAAGGGGGTGAAACTGTAAACCCTGAATGCACTTTGCATTAATTCCTGACCTAATCAAAGGTTCTGTGGATTCGCTGGGATTGCAGAGAAAGACCAAGTTGCATTGGTTAATCATGAGATATCTGAGCTACCAACACCACATCATGTCACGTCAGGAAAATGCAAGCCTGTGATGTATCAGGAGACATTTCTAGCAAAGCTACAGCTGTATTAATGCCACTGTACATGTGGCTGGCGAAGCCTCCTCTGGAACAGCGTGTACAATTCCCATCCCTGGTGTTCAAAACTGATGAATTCAGATGGAGGCAGGAAGGACCACTGATCAGGGAAACATCAAACTGCTCTGCAAGAGCAGATTACAAATGTGACTCCTTCTGCCTGGGAAAGACAAATGTACATACTGATGGCTTATAAACCTATCAGGAAGGTAAACATTAAGGGGGGAATAGACCTATTAGCCTGAAGGACAGCACTATCAGAAGAATAAACAAGAATGAATTGTCCATAAATTTAAGGTAGTGAGGAGGAGGAAGTGTTCAAGCAACAGAAGTGAGTCCGTGGTAGCATCTTCTCAAAGCCATGGAGGGAAACCCCTGGTCAGGTGTAATTTGGAGTGTGATCATTTCTGTAAAGGAAAGTATGGAATATCTGCTGCTGTAGGGACTGTTAAAAAAAGCAAAAAAAACCAACAAAGAACCCCAATTAAAAAAATAGGCACCTTTTAACCTTGAATAACTTCCTTTTTTTTTCGAGTCCATTGCACATGATAATGTTGCATGGATATGAAGGGGGGAGATAGCAACCTTATTAAGTAGAATTCTAGAATTCACACTAAAATCCTCACTGACATGCAGTGTTGCTGTTGCTTAACTATTTTTCATACGCTAAACCCAAGAGATTCATTTCTCCAGGCATTCTACAAGTGCATAAGGGCAGACCCTGCCCCAAAATCTGACAAACTAAGGCAGGACCTTTTGTTTTGTTAAAAATGTTTTATGGTGTCTCAGGATACTTTCCACAGGGGGCCAAAGTACTGAAATAAATTCAAAATATGCTTTTAGTGTTCAGCTGATATATTAAACTGGATTATAAAGTTGTATCATAGGAAATTATCCTTGTGCTTTAGTTCCATTAGCCTACTTTAAACATCGGTATTAAAAGTGGATACTTAGTTAAATACCAAACAGTGCCTGGGTTATAATCTGTTTCCCTGATATCATAGATCATTTGCAAGCCACAAAGCCCCTTTGATCTTGCAGAATGCTCAACTGAACTTAAAAGGAAATTAAATGCAGAGCGCAATTTTTCATTAAATTGTCACCCACTGTTTTAGAGTTATGACTCTTCAGATCTGTTTCTTCCAACAGGTGGACAAACAGAATGTTAATACTGTGGTATCTATGGAGTTATAAAATCTGCACTGGCCAAGAGATTTTCTAATTATTATCACTTCTTTATTAGCAAGGCTAAAGCCTCATTTTTCATAACAGTCCCAGGACACTCTAACACGCGACTGAAAAATCAGGTCTTTAAAAAACTGGGGACACTTTTGTAACCTCTGATGGTTTAAAGCAATAAGAGCTGAACACATTTTATAAAATTGGAGCTACAAAGACCAGGGATTATGTGCAATTAAAGAAGTCCTTAATGGGTGTTTTGCCTTCATAAAAAAAAATGGTAACAACTCCTTAAGACCTGCAATACAGTCTCAGACTTTGACTGTAAACCCAAAACTGCAGCATGAATTCTTGCAGGTGCTTTTCTGCCCAGGGACACCCACAGGTAAAGATCCAACCTCCCTGAGAGGTCCCCAGCTCACTGTGCCTCACCCAGCAGGAATGCAGAAATTGTTTTGCACCCTGGAACTGCATCTCCAGCTCCCCAAAATGCTGTGCAGGGACTCTGAGAGGCTGGATTGGGACGCTGGGTGACAGAAACCATAGGTGTGTGTGGCGTGACTCTCTTGCTATCTCACCCTCAGAGAAAAAATCTGCAGCAGCTCAATCAAGGCAGCCTTTGGTGTCTTTAATCCAAACTGCGGCAGCTCCACATTTTAGGCTTGAAAGCCTCCAGGTTTGGCCAAGATTGTGGTGGTAATAGACCGGTTCGTCCAGCTGCCGATTAAGGGCACAGTCAGATGCTGCAGATATGGCAGAGATTGGCTGGAGGGGAGAGGAGATTCGAGCTCTGCCTCTTGGATGCAGCCATTGGTAACATCCATCCTTTTGGATCGGGGTTGGGGTCAAGATGTGCTAAGAGCAAAGTGGAATTAAAAGCGGAGTTGGATCTGTGAATTACCCATTCTCCAAGCTCCAATTTTTACATTCCAGAAAGATCCTGGTGAAAGGGAATGACTGCAGTTAACAAGGTTACTCTCCGTAGCACTTCGAATTAGGCTCTGTTTTTCGTTTCTTTGTCTGCAGTTCAACTTTCCGTTAAACTGAGTTTTTTTAAATTTAGTTTTCAATTACAGCAGTCTTTAAATTGGAGGAATTTTGGGTGGATTCTGTCAGGTCCAACATGTCCTGTTCTTGGAAATCTGGAGTTTCATGGCAGGGTTTTGGATCGATCCCACTCAGAGACTTCAGAAAACTTTCTGTTTTGAGAACTTGGCTGAGCTTTTATTTGTTCACACAGGCATCCCTCTCTCCCAGGAAATAGGTCTGGATCTAACATCTTCATCTGTGCACAGCCTGGCTGGCTCATGGGCTGCTAGGAGCAGCACTGCTAGTTGTGTTTATTGCTTTTATACCAGAGCCATGCAGAAAGGAAGAGCAGGAGATTTTTTCAAACAGTGCAAGGGAAGAAATGGTGAGGATGTCTGGGCCTAGGTGGGGAGACAGACACCCTTTTTCATCCTGAATTTCAATGAGACGGTGATAGCATAGCTTTTATTTCCCAGAAGAAGACTTTGGAAATACTGGGCAAATGCTTTTATTATAGGAATCCAGCCAGTGCTCATACAATAAAAACTAAAGGCAACAATTTCCTCTGAGCAAGAGAGAGAAGACACACTTTGTGTCCCTTCTTTACACAGAGAGTGTGGAAGGAGCAGTATTTAAGGATGCTTTGGTAAAACTAAGATGAAAGTGTATGAATTCCACATCCAAGATCGATTGGGTAGCACTGTTATTTGAGTACCACAAAAAATTGCAACTGAAGACTCTCAGCCCAGGCTGATTTTAGCTAAACCCTGGAGAAAGTAGGAGCTGCAACTGTAACCTAGTGGAAAAAAAGCTCAAAAAGTTGCCTTTTCCAGGTATATATCTACAAGGTTATAGCTGTACTGGAAGAAAATTCCTAACCAAAGGGTTGTAAGAGGATCCCCTCTGAAAAATAAGGGGAAAAGAGAAATCCCTTCTTCTCCTGACACAAGACACACTCTCCACACTCTCATTTTTGACAGGATGAGAGGACACAGCCTCAAGCTATGCCAGGGAAGATTCAGTTTGGACATCAGGAGAAATTTCTTCATGGCAAGGGTTGTTGAATGCTGGAATGGGCTGCCCAGGGAAGTGGTGGAGTCACCAGCCCTGGAGGTGTTCAAGGAATGACAGGACGTGACACTCCATGCCATGGTGGGGTTGGCACGGTGGTGGTCTCTCAGAAGTTGCACTTGATGGTCTCAGAGTTTTTTTCCCAACCTAAATGAGTCTCTGATTCTGTGACACCTGAGTGAGAGCAATTCTACTGACATAGACTTGGTTGATCCCGATCGATTTCTCTATCTGATTGGTTTGGAAATCTTTCCCTAATTAGTAAACCAGCATTAAAAAAAGTAGCCCCAAACTCATTTTGAGTTTCCTATGGCTCGGATCAGCTCCTGGTGACATTACCATCCATCAGTGATGAAGATGTGGCAAGACTAAGAGTTTCTGCTGAGGTTTTTGTCCTCGACCACCCCTTGAGCCTTATCAGGACCTGCACTTGCTCTCACACAAAGAGAACATCCCTGGCTGTAAGGCAGCTTTGGGAGGAGGCTGAAGAAACAACAGGTGGGTGCAAACACAGCAGAAGAGCATGAGGTAAGAGCAAGATAGCTAAAACTGGCTTGAAAATACCCTGGACCTCTTGAGCCCTGCCCCATCCCCACTGCGGTGGTTTAGCTGTTGTGTGCAAAAAAAGAGCAGGGAGGAGCAGCTTAAAAAATGGCACTGCAGTCAAAGGACTTTTTAAAAATTCTTTACACTTAGTCTCCATTAGTCTTGTAATGTTAATTAGGTCTCCTGGGAAGTAAATGTTCTTCCAGGACAGCCTTTTGCTGGGAGGCAGAGTATGGATTGGAGGGAAGATGATCATTCTTTGGGAACAGAAGGCTCAGAAATCCCCTCTGATAACTGACAGGTCTGGCTTACTCGCAGATTCCCCTGGATAATACCTGTCTATCTGGGTGGGAGAACCACAGCCCAGGAAATCGACTGGCGAGGGTTAAGTCTTCCTTTGTGCGATCATAATTTTTTAACTTCAATAAATGGTGGGCTCTTAACAAACCAACCCTTACCCTCTGGTGGCTGGAGGCCTCCTTAGGGCTCTGACTAACATCAGTGGTGTGTTTGATATGTTTAATGCTCAGATTCAAGTAGCTAACTACCAATAATTAGCACTTAACCAGAAATACTTGGCCTCTGAAAGTGAGAGGAGATACTCATTACACAAGCACTTCAAAACCTGTGACAGCAGGAAAGGCTCCACCCAAGGGGATCATCATTTGCATCGTGGTGCTTAGAGGGTCTTGATCCATTTAAGCATTTCCAAGGAACAGTTTACAGACAAATAAAAAAACTTTACCCCATCTTCCAGGCTCAGGAGAGCAAAGCTACCAGTATATTATATGACTCCACCACATAACCTTCAGACAGAATATGTTATTAGGATTTATTAGGTTATAATCCTTTTTTGATTAAAAATTATAAATCAGCTCATGTTTGATGTTAACCCATAAACGCATAGCACATGTCAAGAAAAGCAGAGTGTACGTGGCCCCTGGGCATGCATGGAGGAGCCCACCCTGCTGCTGCCATCACTTTGCACAAAATAATGGAGCCGATCAAAGGAGTGTGGCCCTCCCCGTGTCGGGGACGTGGCTTTCAAGAGGTTAACTCTCAGAGATGGGGCACGCTAAGCTGTTGCATTTGATTTATTGTCCCTCCTTTGTTCTTGTTTCTCCTTGAAACATAAAAGCTTGCAGCCCACAGACTCTTGACATTTCTTTTAAATGCTCTTGTCATTCAGAAATTGCCACAGTCACCTCCTGTAACTTTGCACTTAGTGTTCCCAGCCTGTTTGGGGTTACTCGCAGAAGTTGAAAAGGAAATACGAATAGATTACAGGGTTCAGTCCTGCAAGGTGGAGATCTCCTAGCTCTGAGCCAATAAAATACTTAACCATTTACTTAACTTCCAGGGTGGGGGTAGTCCGACAGAACTGTGTGGCCAATAACTGAATTATAATCTTGAGAATGAGGTGGTGAAGATGGCTGCGAAACAAACAGCCACTCCTGCTACCGAGGGCAGGTGATGCCGTGTGGGATTTTTACAGGATCTTGTTGATTCAGGAGCACAATTATGGCTTGCACTGGAACCTACCACTTTAATGCTTTTCTAAAAATCTGCCTCTCTGGGATCTCTAGGTCCCTGGGAACTTTGAATTCCCCATTGCACAGCACAGCTGTTTTTCTGCTCATCCTGACCATACCACGCAGTCTCCCTCTCTCTGGTGTGTGCTCATCAGGGATGGAGAGTCTTGCAATGTGAAAGACAGCTCGAGGGGCTTGGAGCTTCTTATCCCTGACCCAAACAGCTCCACGGGAAACTCATTCTCTGGGCCTTGCAGCCATCTAGGGTTAAGAATAAAAGCTGAGGGCTAAGAATAAAAGTTAGGAAAGCCCTGAACTTTTGGGAAAGCACCTTTATTTGCTTCAAGGCAGTGCAGGAATGCCAGGCTGCCAGGTGGAGCTTTCATACCTTTATGAGCCATTGAACTAACAGCACATTTTTTAGCTCTATTAGCTACATATATAAACAGTGATGGAGCTAATCAGCTTGTAAATGGTGCTACACTCAATATGAAAACAAGTGTAGTGTCACCTTCAATATTGCCTTCTGAAAGGCAGCCAAACACAGGGAAGACACTTACCAGGACCTTCACCTGTATCCTGACCTGAGTGGAGCTGTGGATCCCAGATAGTGCTTGGGTTTGGTTTCTTATCTACTGTGAACCTTATCCTGCAACCAGTCTAGGGTATGTTCTCTGTGATCTAATCCCTGTAAACACTTTTTTTTTCCTTTTCTTGGACGTTTTCTTCATTTATCCTTTGTGGTGAAATTTATGTTTCTGTGACTTAGGCTTCCAAAATACTTTACTTTCAGCCCTGAGCTCTAGGGAGCTTGAATCCTAGCTGACTCTTCCAAGGACACATGGAACTCGTATTTTCTAGCTGAATCCTGACAGTTTGCTGGGCGAGAAAGTTGGGTTTTTTGTCTCACACACCCTGTAAACTGGAATAAAAATCTCAACTTTTTAAATTTGTTTGTGTCTGAATGTAGCAGTTGCTTCGATGAAAAGGTCGTATGAGAAAAGCAAGGCAGGGTGGTGGCAGATGGGAGTTTCAAACCTCCTCCAGCAGATGAAAGTAATGGACCCACGTTCTCAGCTCCTTGGGTGATTGAAGATGAGGTATTCATGGAAAATGTGGTCCCTTCTCTTTTCCCTGTAGCCTGTCAAATGCAGTGCTGCTGGGGTCCAGAGAACACCTTGCCCTCTGGCTGGAGCATCCTGCACATTTTGGGCAGGCACCAGGGTGTGGAAATGGCACCTGGGTGGCCCTAGTGAAGATAGGGACATCCCCAGCCATGGGGGAAAGCAAAACTTCAGAGAGTCTTCTCGGATGATTTTGCCAGGGAAATGGAGACACAGCTTTGCAGGCACCCGAGTCGGGTGGCATTATTTTTTCCCCAGATTCTCAGCTCAGCGGAGGTGTCTATATTCTGTGCAACTGCTGTTTTAAATGCTGCCCTTTGGGATTTGCAAGATGAGGCCTCAGGTGGCTTCAGGAAGCTGTGGTGCACTGAAGAGGCACAGCTTTGTCTCAGAAATCCTGGGTAAGATAGCAGCGACAAGTGACATGAAAGGTGTGTTTTGCATGATGTACGTGGAAAAGCCAATTACATGTAATTAATGTTGGTTAAATGCTTTGAAGATGAAAAGCTTTTATAGAAGTGTGATTAACATCTCTTCTGTCAAAATGATTGTCTTTCTAATGTTTTAAGAAGCTTAATAGCATGCTTCAGCTTTTCAGTGTTTATCTCTGAGATGTGATGACCCCATGGAAAGCATTCACTGGAAAACTATATAAGAAAGGCCTTCAGTGGGAGTTGATGTTGGCCACAAACCAAGAGTAAAGACTGAGACACTGTGGGATAGAGATGATCTGCCTGCCGACAGCTCAGTATCTTACAAAGGTCCCTAATCAGCAAACCAGTTGAACAATGCTAAAGCATTGTTTGTTACAAGGCTTTAATTGTGAGTGCTCACTACAGGGTGAGCCTGTGGAAAGATGGTCTGTGGGAGCTGCCTCCAGGTTTGGAAGGTGCATGGTGAGGTGTACCAGCCTGGGCTTAGCAGGAGCCCCACACCTGGCACAGGACTGAACTGACACCTCCAAATGGGAATTTTGCCACCGGTTTCAATGAACGCAAGAAATGACTACATTTTAGCACGCTCAAAAATAAGCTGTTATTGACTGAAGGCTTATAGTCAATTGTCTTGCTCTGACATATTTTGCTTTCCACTGCAAATAAAGCGGATTTGATTGTAAACCACTCACAGGAGATGAGGAACAATAAGGGCCGGACACTGAACAATAGGTGTTCTGAGAAAATAGTGAGTTCATGCATTGGCAGTTGTTGTTATTTTCTGAAAATGAGTGCAGATGTTTTACTGTGCTGAAATCACTCAAGATTTTTATGGCAGAAAGAGGACACGGAGTAAATAAACTGGTGACAGGTATAATGAAAGACATTCCATTTATTTGCCTGTTCGGAGTTATTTTATTCAAGGGAGCCCTGTTTTGCCTACCAGAGGCAAATCCTTGAGACCATCTTGAAGGAGTATCTTCCTGGAACAAAGAATCATGCATGATCACTTAGCAAGCCCAGGACTTCTGGATGACAATCAAATAGATTACTTAATTCTTTGTAAGCAATTCCTAGAAAGCAACAGCTCCCAGAAAAGACATATATGAAGGCTCTGCTCTTTATTCGCTGGTGGGGAAACACAAAAACTGTGCCTGCAGCAGTGAAGTGAATGCCTTTGAATTGTTCTTGGTGCTGTTGCCAAGAAAAGTGTCCAGATATCACTGAACATCAGCCAGATAAAGGTCAGGGAGGTTTGCAGGCCTATAGGAGTGGGCAGAGATCATACTGCTTTCCTCTATCTGTTAGTCATTTTCCTGTAAGAGCTGATCCATTTGGGTTAAGATCAGTCCCTGCAGCTTTCCCCTGTTCAGTGAAGGTTACAGATGGCTGAGCTGCTGGGACCATCTTCTCCTCCAATGTCCAGCCAATCTGTCAAAACCCTTCCCTGCACAGCCCTGGCAGTGGTGGATGAGGAGGTGCTGGGGTCACTATTGGGATCAAGTGCACCCGTATTTGCTACTGAGCACCAGGACAGTATAATTCTGAGTTGTCATCCCTCAGGACAACTCTCCTGAGGTTCAACAGGTCCCTCAGAAGCACCAGTGATGGGTGCTGGGGGCATTCAGGACTCACAACCTTTACCCAGCGCAAGGTCTGTGCTCACCTTGTCAGTCTGCACAAGGCAAACCAGGCGAGACAACTTCAGCTTCACTTGGACCTGCTAACACATGGGGAAGAGAGATGAGGTCCTCAGGGCTTATCTCTGTCAGTTCACATTTATTAATACTTTGTCTGCTTTGCCTTCACTGGGATTTTACCTCAGGTTAATTACTCTGTATTTGCTAATGCCGTGTAGGAACATGCATTTCTTTCCCCCGGTGAAGGGAAGCTGGTTCCAGAGAAGAGCTCACTTTTCCTGCAGCTTGCTGGAGCCCTGGCATTTTTGTCTTTCAAAAATGCAATTGGAAAGAATGTCAAAACCCTTCCCTCGAAGCTGTTGCTGCAAGTGGGGATTCGCACCGTCTCCCAACAGGCACCAAAGAATGCTGCTGGAAATGGGCCTTGTACCTACCCCTGGCATTTATTGTGATCAGGTTTTCAAGTCCACCACCTTTCCTAAACACTAAATGCCCAGGAAAAGAGTTTTAGAGAGAGAACCGCAAGACAACCAACCTTTCCCTCAAAGGAAGGCATATGATAACTTCAGCTTTTGTTCTTGTGACCTGCCCTTGCAAGACTGAAAAGAGCTTTGAGCACACACCCAGGAGAGCAGGAAATCTCTCCTACGGATCACTTGTAAAATGGCCCGGTTTGAAAAACATGCTGCAGAAAGAATGAAGCCTGACTGCAAAGGAGAGTGGGTTTTTTTTTCACCAGTGAATAGGATTTCAAACTAGCAGCCAAAGTGAATCATTATACATCCTTGCCATATGCCACTTTCAATCAATAAGGCCTTATGCTCTGCTAACAATCATCCTAAACTATACCTATTAACAAGAATGCACATTTTCATAGTAATATTCCATGCACGTCACCGCACACAGACTGCAAACAGTTGAGAGTGATCACAGCCGAAGGGAGATGGCTTCTGAAACAACGTGTGGACACACACCACACTGTAGAGGCTGCCACTCTTACACGTGTAGGCTGGTTTTTTTGCTTTTTGCTCCTACAGTCTGATGGGTTTTTTCTCTCTTCCAAGCACACGCTTTCTTGATGACCCAGACAGTTTATTTCCTGATGACCCAAGACTTCCTCAGAAGCAGCTGATGCTCTGAGGATAAGGTGCAGCAATAGCCACGGGGGATGAGATATGGCTTCAACAGGACCCCTTCAGTTTGGAGGGAGATGACAGCAGTCATCATGAACTAATCATCAGCATGATGAGTTCACACCTGAACTAATCTCTCCGTGAAGATATGAAAACCTGCTATAAAAGAGACACAGGTTTTCAGGCGTGTGCTGCAGGAGTAGGAAGCACAGACTTTATTTCCTACTGACCACAGGACACCTCTTCTTCCCACCTGCTGTCTCTTTTGCCGACTTAACATTGCAAACTCCTCCTGAGAGGTGTCGCTCCTCCAAAAACACCGAGCTTGCCGAAGTAGTTATTGACTGAAATGCCACAGTCTGAGCTGCTCAGAGCAGCCAAGTTCTACACCACAGGCACAAAGCTCTCAGCGTGTTCACCCCAATGGAGCAGAAATCTACATTTGGGCAGGTCACCCGTGGCTCCCCCAATGGAGAGCCAGTCAATACTGCTGATGGAGATTCATCTCTTCCTGAAGGAGATGGTTGAAACAGAGCAGATGAACGGCATAATAAACCCACTTGTTCCTCCCTGCTGCCTGGAAAGCCCAGCGTGAGAGCTTGCGCTTAGGAGTGTGCTCCGTGAATATCTGAACTGAGTTGAGTCTAATCCCACTGCCCTCACTCCCTTCCCTGCCCTGCTGCTCTGGGCTCTCCTCAGGCTGGTGCAGCTTTCCCTGTGCCCTGCACTGCACAGGATTTACAGCAGAGTGGCAGTCCCAAAGCCAGGCAGCTAAAACCTTCCACCCCAACCAACAGCCCGCAGCCCCTGTGTGTCCCTAAAATGCCAAACCCCCATTTCCATGCCTGGGTCAGAGTTGTGCACTGGGATTGCATCAGCCCTGGGTGTCTGGCAGTGCAGAGCTCCACACAGACTATACAAATCGTGATATCTGTGGATCCTGGATTAGCAGAGCATGTACAGCATGGCAAGTCCTAATACAACGGCCTTCAGATGCTACCACATCAAAACCCCTTCTGCCTTCCTCTCAAAGAGTGAATTTAAGCTTTGCTTATTCCTGTTTTATAACTAAAGGCTGTTTCTGCAACCTGTGTGTAGATAATTACACAAGGTCTATGTGACACTCTTCCTGAGTAATCCTTGTGTGTTCTGCAGGGTTCAACGCAAAAATTCTTTGCTAATCAAAAGGTATTACTGCTCAGATGTTTCTGGGCTGCAAAATAACCCCCAGTCAATCAAAACTCCTTCAAACAACCCCGTCTATGTTTTTTACTTTGCAACCTTTTCTCCTGTGGGTGAAGGTGGGAAAGACAAACGTGCTTACCTTTGAGCACAAAGCTGTGCAACTTTGGGTGTCAGTGATACCTCCAAAATATAGCCGAGGTGCTGCAGTGCCCTTTTTCTGGCTTTCTGTGCAAGTACATGTCCATAATAGCATCATCTGT
Source organism: Acanthornis magna (assembly GCA_036785705.1). Lineage (NCBI taxonomy): Eukaryota > Metazoa > Chordata > Aves > Passeriformes > Acanthizidae > Acanthornis > Acanthornis magna. The sequence continues at coordinate 2,423,659 of JAWUZG010000054.1, read as the reverse complement.
TGCAAAGGTTTCACTTAGTTTCCTCCTCTCTGGCACAGCATTCACTGAATCTAGAAGTCCTTATTCCTCAGACAATTCCTCTTGCCTTTGATGAAGATTTGCAATCCTGGAAGGACTGTGCAAAATTTATACTACTAATTTTTCATATTTGGAGATATTAATGATGTACAAGCTACTGGATTTGGTACAGGAGAATTGGCCAAACTGCCGCAGTGTATTTTACGTGTGAAGTAAATATAAATGATCAAAGGATTACCTCTGGCTTGAAAAGGCATTAATGCTACTAATATCAGCTGAAGTAATTAAACCACATGTATTTGTTTAAACATTTAGTGTAGGTGTTGACCCTATGGCATCCTCTCCCTTCTTTTTAAAATCCCCAGGCATTTCGACATTGGTGGGATCTTTAGGAACGAGGGCAGTGAAGTTGGGCAGAAAATAAGTTTTGCCATCACAGGAATACCAAAGATCATGTAATAAACTCACTTATTCCAAATTGGGATGAAATCTCAAAATCACAGCCCCAGAATTCAATCCCCACAATGACAAAACCAGACAGTCCCCAGCTTCACATCTGGAAAATACAGACAGACACCTCCTAACACGTTTGGCTGCTGTTTCTGGCAGGTACAAGCTGCACCTGCTCCCAAAGCAGCCCCGCGTCCCTGGGGATCCTGTGAAGGCACAGATCGGGGTGCAAGTCCTCCCTTAGGGCAGCTGCTTGGGGGTAAAGCCAACAGATGGCTTTAGCTGGAGCTGAGCAAACAAGGAGGAGGATATTTCACACAGAAATGTTCCTTTTCCATTACTTCAAAGGGCTGGGGCTGATTGAAAGATGGATTCGCACCTTCCCGTGGCGATTCCTCCCTGTGGTGTCCCCAGGCAGGACACGCTGAGAGTTTGGGATGTTGGGCTGCCTTCTCACGTGTCCCCTCTGACTTTGCAGGGAGGATGGCAGCTATTGAGATAATTATTTCACTGCTCCACACTACACCCAGAAACACAGCTCAGTCTCATGCTAGAGTGTGCTGTTTCAGGCACAGCCCGTGGGGCTCACTCTGCATGGACATGTTGGGCTGAGTTTGGAGCAAACTCCACTCCCTGAGCTGCAGCTAATTAGAAGGTGCTTCCAGTGGGTGAGAGAAGAGCTTTAGCCAAACTGTGATCTCCAGTCAGACTCAAATCCACACACCCAGAAAACACAAGTGTGTTTTCTACCCTGCGCCGACATTTATTAGTATTTGTGTGTTGTCAGTTTTTTCATCCCTCATTTCCCTTTACATAGTTTTATTTTTCCCAGTCAGTAAGAGTGATTTTATTGTTCTTAATTAGATTTTTTTTAGGTTCCCCATAGTAATTAATGCACTTTTCTTCAGCAGCATAACCTATTACAGTAGTTAAAATATTAAATCGTGACTGTTGCCAGATCTAAAGGAACAAGAAACATAGGTTTTTCAATAGCCACTTTGTCTTCATCTTTTGAATTAGTTTGCAGCCTGCTTTACATTTTTGGGTAAGTAATAAGATTTGTTGATTTGAATGAAGAACAATATAAAAATAAATTGCATTGTACTTTTAATTACATAGTCTTAATTTTTTGTGGTGACACTCCAGGCTCTCATATAATGTTGTTTAATGTTTACATCTCTTTATTGATTTGATAATTTAAATACAGAAATGAGGTTTAATTTGCAAATTTCTACATTCATTGTCGGGGTGCTGTGCTCATTAAGGAATCAGGGGAATTCTGTATTTTCCCCCATCTCCTTCATGCAGACAGGGATGTATGCTCTATATTTGCTTTCTCTTAGGCAGGAAATTTCAGCTACAGAGATGTTTTTCTTCTCCACTGTTGTGAAATTGTGATCCTCCCTGTGCTTGGCATTTCAAACCCGGGGGCTTGGTGTGGAATGGGCTGCTCCAGAGAGCCCTTTTTGGGGACTCCTTGGAGGTGGTTGAGGATAGCAGTGGGTAGTGGACACGTTAACCTTGATGGGTTTTTTCTTCACCTGGGAAGTCAAACATCCTCACAGCACTGAGGGGTTTGAGTCCACCCTCTCCACTGCAGAGGGGAGATCTTGCAAAGCTCCACAGAAAATGTGGATGAGCCCAGCTGGGTCTCCCTTGGTTTAGGGTGAGGATGATGTCCTACTGCTCCCCAGGTGTCATTTGGGAATATCTGTGACAATGCAACCAAACAGCAGCAAACCTTCCCTCCTCCATCAAACCAACATCTCCAACTCCCCTTGTCACTCACCTCAGCTCTCCTGGAAAGGAGCCATGGACATCGCTCCAGCCCACCTGAGGCACTGCCAGCCCCGGGGCTAAATTCCACCTCTACAAACTGTTTTTGAGGTGGTGGTATTGTAGTTTTAGTGCTCCAAGCATATTTCAGAGTTTCTACAAGTTAAGCAAAATTAAACTTTTCTTCAAAAATCCATCACCACAAAACTGTTTTCCCCTCCTCTTCATTAATGATTTACTTTCTGTGGAATAAATGCACCAACTGAGGACAGAATCATTATTAAAATCTCAGTTAACAACACAATATTACTTTGGTCCTTTCATTTCCTCCACTATTATAAAATTCAAGATTCATTTCATCTATTAATATTAGCAATCTATTTTTTTTTAATTTTGTCCAGGCACAAATTAAAAGGGGAATGATATTACAGAAGCAGTGCTAGAACTTAGGCCTTTTTATTCTTTTTTGTAAAATCCACTTTCCCCTTTCCATCAGCTCTTTCTTTGCATCTAATATTGGCGTCTTTTGCACTGATATTCCAGGTGACTTCATTTGATATGTGGCATTACTCCCATGGAACTCAACTGGAAGGGGCCAACAGAATTTATTGTAAGGTGATTAAAATTAAGGGTCAATGAAGAGAAAGGATGGCACATGGGCTTGGGAGCAAGGGAGCTGGACTCTGGTCTGAGCCCTGCCATGAAATTGCTCTGTGACTCTGTGCAAGCCATTTTATTTCTCTGTTCTGCAGTTTCCATCTGTCTAAAATGGGAACAGGAGTGTTTGCTGCTCATTGTTCAAGTCTCCCAGCAAATAAAACGTGATGTATCAGGGCTAACTGAGCAGGCAGGCACAGATCCTTCTCTCAGGAAAGCTGTGTCCTAGAGCAGCAGACAGTGAGGACAGGGCAGAACAGAGACACACTATTTTTTTGAGGGCTTACAAATTGCTCCTGTTCCCTTTATAATGATCATTGTCGTTGGGCTCTAATTGAGACCTCCTCTGTGCCTCTGTAACACTGAATTTAACCTGTGATATTCCTCACGTGCAGCACCTCCTTGTGAAAGAAAAGCTGGATTTTCAATGCTTTAGAATAAACAATTTCTACAGTTATGGCACGTGCACTTCTGAACTTGATTCTGTGCCCCCACAATCCCGGGAGCTGTGCATCAGCTCAATATGCTTGTGACTGCTCTTGTAATCCTCTTGATTACAAACAGGGGATTGCTATTGTGGCAGGTCTTCCCAAACACTGAAGAGCTGAATTCCAGTGATTGCAGTGGTAACTGGAAGAAATAGGAAAAAACCCAGTTGGATAAATCCCTTGAAGAGGATCCCAGTACAACCAGCAACACCTCAACCATCCCTGCAAGGGCTTTGTCTAAGAACTTCCGCAGTGCCAGTTCCACAAGAGCCTGTGGGAGTATCCCCGAGCTGAACTGTCCACAGCACTGAAAAATGTTCCCGATCTTTTCCCTGTGCTGCTCCTGCTGGAGCTGAAGCCCATTACTCACCCTGCTTGCAGAAGGGTCAAGGGCACATCGTGCCACTCCTCTCTGCATCAGCCTTTTGTGTATTTGGCAACTTGTTTTGTCTCAGCTCAGTCCCCTCTTCAGACCACGCACTTCTCTCTCTCAGCTTTACCTGAAAGTCAAGTCTTCTGCACCTCCAGTCACTCTTTATCCACCTCTTTGGGGTTTTCCCAGCTAAGCCATATGTTTCCTGAGGTGTGGAAATTGTCCTTGAGCCAAGACCATTTCCAGGTTGAATGGAAAGGTCATCCAAGACCATTTCCAAGTTGAATGGAAAGGTTGTCCCATGTCCTCTGCAATGTTCCCCTCAGAACAGGCATCCCAGGAGAACTGCTGGATTGTTGCAGCACTGGGTTTGTGCTGTACTCCCAAGCAGCACAGTCCTGGATCTTTTTCCACATGGCAGAAGCCTGGCCAATTGCTCTTCATCTTGCATTTGAGAAATTGATTTTAACTCCCCTGCCAGGGAGTGCAACATTTTAATTACTTCTGTGGATAAAGTCCGTTGTTCCCATTCTGATCTGGACTTAAGAGATAAGTAAAGAAAAGCCTATCAGAAACTCTGCAGAAACTTGAGCTGGAACCCAGGATACCAGAATATCCCAACCAGTATCTCTGCCATATGCCCTTCACCCTTTTCATCCTTGTCTCATGCTATCCTTGTTTTTTTTTAAATCTGCCTTCTCCATCCATTATTATTGAATTCTTTTCACACCTGGTATTAGTAGCCACTTGCAAGCATTTGAACTATTGTAGGTGAATAATTAAGGGTCCGTGCACCATCCCACAACATGGGTAGGCCACAAGAAACAGAAAAGATTGTTTGCTTCCTGTATTATTGATAATTTCCCAGCTGCCAGTACCTGTTTCTCAACACAAATGAGTGGCAAAAATAAATGACAAGGTCAGTGGCCTCTGGGAGCAAAAGAGGGCTGGGTACCTAAAGGGCCATGAAAGTCAAGACATAAAGCGCTGTCTTCCTGCCAAAGGACCTAATCCCTATTTAGGGAGCACCAAGACACCTACAAATAGATAAAAACCTGAGGCTAACTATAAAAATATTTCTGTTTCATTTGTCTGAAATCCACGGAGAGGCACTGCCGATGCCAAGAACCCATAATACCCTGGCACCACAACCTGCAGGGCTGTCTGCTCTCACTTGTGAATACATTTATCACTGATAATGTGCCAAAATGTCCAAGAGTTGAATACTGGCGGGCCCTGGGAAGGAAAGCAAGTTCTCACAGGCACGACTGGGTGCAGCAGGACTTTATCTGCATCTGTACTGGCAATGCGTCACTCTCGTGTCCCTACAAAACTGACGGACCAGCGACCGAAATCTTAACAGAACAGTTTTTATACTTCGTATTTGTTTTGACACGTGGAATGTCCTGTGCAGAAAGTGCACTAAGGCAGCTTGGCAAGAAGTAGATGGTAGGCAGGTAAAGAGGCAAGACTATGGTGGAAGCACATGAAAGGCAGAAATTGCTTGGATGAGTCCCTCAAAGAGCTCTCCAGCATCCCAAAGACCTGCAATGTAACTGGGAGGAATGAAGCCAGAGAAGCCCCCAGAGCTGAGGAGTGGATGGCAGAGATGTTGGCATGGGGAGTCCAGGACTTCAGCAAGGGAATTCAGCCCCTGAGAGATGGCTAAGCAGCCAAGGGATGGAGTGAGGGTTGTGCTGAACAGCCAGAAATACAAGGAAGGGACAAAATAATCAGATTGTTTTGGGTTTGGCAGGATGAAGAGAGACAATCTTCCCGTGTGAAAAAGTTGAAAAGAAAAAAGGAGGAATCTCTCCCCATGCGGTCAGTGAGGACCAAACTATATCAGGAAAGGCTGAGGTTACACAGGAGGGAAAAAGTAATGGGAAACTCATAATGCCCTGGAAGGCTGGAGGTTGGATGAGCATTTACCAGGACTGCCACAGGTCAGTTAACCACTGCCAAAGGGAGGAGGATGGACAGGATTACACACAAAGATCCCTTCCCCTGTTAGCTCCCTGCTTGCACACTGCCAGGATGTGGGATGAGCTTCCTCCAGGAGGGTTCTATCAGCATTTCCCCACAAGACAGACACTTTATGGTGTAAAAACCAACTCCAGTCCCAATAAAGACAAAAGGAAAACTATCTTGTTATAATGTCCAATTCATTACTCAATACCATGTAACACAATAATGTTGCACTTTAAATCTTAGTGCATCTGCCTTGCTCTATTTATACTGTGGTCTTGAGTGTTTATCATCTCCTGCTAATGGCAATAGAGTATGTGCCACAAAAACTTAATTATTTGCCTTCTCTGAGAGGGTATTTTTCCTGATTAAAGCCTTCCTGAGAGCAAGGCAGGAAGCACTCAACCCCACCGGGCATTCTTATACCCTAACCACTGAAATCTGGGACAAAGGCCAATAATCTGGGACAAACTCTAAAAATACACCCAACACTCCAGGACATATTTTATTGGTCCTTCCACACATGCCTTGAGTGTGTCAGGAGGCACAAGGCCACAGGTAATGGTGACACTTAACCCTGCAGGGCAGTCCAGCTGGCTGCAGGAGGGATACGGATGCTTTTCTTCAGCAAAGCCATTTCAAAGGGACACTGCACCTCTGCAAGAACTTTCCTGTTGTTAAACCTTAATTGCAACCAGTTTAAAATCCCCGAGTCGAGCTTTTTAAATAAAATGCTGGAATTTGAAAGATGTTCTTCTGCCAACTAAACACCTGGGGAGAGAGGAAGGCGAGGGAGCGGGAGAGATGACAGGCCTTGGCTCTAGACTGCTGTAGCCACCATATGTGCTTTAAAAGACCTGCACTGCCTTTCCAGGTAAAAATATCAACACCTGAACACAATGTGGGTAAATAACTCCTATCTTCTTTTGCAGGGGATGGTAACTTAAGTTGGGGGGCAGTCTTAGGGCTCTTCTCACTCTGCAGATTCAAGGGCTGCTGTATTCCTGGGCTCTTTTTCAGGTGTTACAAAACCCCAGAGGTTCTGCTGGCAGCCACCCAGAGGCACACAGCACTTCAGGCTGCCCTGACCTGGCCCAAACACCCTCCAAGCTCTGAGCAGGTTTAACACCTTGCCCTTCCCCCAGACGGTGTGAGCAATGTGGGGCTGTTGTGCACAGCAAAGTGGAACAACCAGGGCAGCTCAGCAGCTCTGCAGTGTCACACCTTGGCTGGCCTTGTGCCAACGATGGGGACGTTTTCTTTAGCCCTTCTGCTTGTCCATCTCAGCATGAATGCAAGCAAAATGATCTGATGACGGGACCTGCATTTATTTACCTTCAGCTTTTAATGGATGGAGGACAGAATGCTTTATGGCCACAGAGCAAGAGATTAATAGATTGCCATTACTGGAGGCTGTCAGTCAACAGGGTTGTCACCAAGGAGTGACAAGAAGTGATTCCAGTGTTGCTACACCAATTTGGGAACACATTTTCCTGATAGGCAACCAGGCAGTCTTAAACAGAAGGAATTCTGCTGCTGTGGCACTTGGTAAACTGTTGGAATGGTCACGTACCATCAGCTGGTAGAAATATCTTTCTTCCACTGAATTTAAGCTGCATTGACTTCAGCTGGCTGCAACATAGACTCTTGGAAGTTAGAAATATTTACTTTTTTATGGGCTAAACATCATCAATGCTGTTATTTGGATTTTACAGGGAATCTGAGGCAGAGAGCTTAAAAGTAGGACATGTCTGAAGTCTGGGATTGTAATCTGCTTACATATATATATTTCTATCTCTAAACTGTGCTTTTCCTGACTCCTGGTCACTGGCTTTGGAACAGCCTGAGCTTTTGTACCTGAGGCTGAGGGAAGGCCCTCTGTGAGCTGTGAAAGCAGCACAGCCTGGTGTTTCAGGGGAATTTGAATGCTGGTTTCTCAACACTAAGAGGCATAGTAGTGCTTGAGGGCATACGACAAAACTGGCAGAAACAGTAGCCTTAAGTACAGCGCATCTCAATGAAGAAAATACCTGAAAGGAACTTCAAACATCACGCAGTCCTTTGGCACAGTGATCTGGGTTAGAAAAGGATAGAATATGCAGTCCTTTACCTATTAAACATATACTGTCACTGCAGAATTGGTCATGTGATGTCCATAATCCTCCCTGTCTGAGCACAGAAGTCTCCAACTCAAATGTGGGCATGCTTTGGTACCCAGCAAGCTGGCATGACTTGGGGGTATGGATTAGAGCCTGGATTCTCCTTTTTGGGGGCAGGTAATGTACCAATGGTACAGTTACTATCCAGCATCAACTGTCCTCCAGAGCCTTCACACAATTAAGTTCCCCAGCCAAAAGGCCAGACAAATTCTCCCGGATTTAAAAAGAAATAATTACACAACGACTGCTGGTTACAGCGGTAAAAATAATGAGCTATGCCCCAGAAGTCCTAACAAAACCCACGGACGAGTAAAATGACACTGAAGTTCCAACCTGAAGAAAGCTTTGGCACATGGCTCTGGTGCCAGCTGACATGTGCCAGTGGCTGGTATTTACACTCTAATCAAAATACAACTGAAAACCAAGGGAAAAGTTCAGATTCTGGGGGATGGCAAAACTGCCGGATTGTGAGCATTTCAGTAACAAATCCCTTTGCTCTGTATATTCCCTGCTAATTTGTCAACATCTGATGCCTTGCTCTTTAGTCTGGAGCTAAGAAAAGCTATCAAAAAACATAATTTAGGGCCCATTCTGTCTGCTGTATCACTTGCTATTTTTGCCAGCCGCACTGAAGCCAGACTGCAAAGGGCAAATTTGTCAACACGGGTGGGCTTTTTTAGTGTGAAGCCCAAGGGCTCGCACAGACAGTAGCAAAGACTATCTGCATCCACGTCTGGAAGTCCGGGCTCCAATTTCAAGCTGCTTCAAATATAGAAATTCCAGCAAAGTTAATTGTAGCTGCATTATGGAGAGGTGACAGCAGCGAGTCCTTAGAAAGCTGGGGAAGGTCTAAATCTGCCTCAGTCGTGCTCCCTTTGGATTTAGGCAAATCCACTGGGAGCAGAGTCAAGCTAATACTGGGTAAAAATCCTACTGGGAAATTCCGCAGGTGAGATTTGATCTTGCTGACCACACAGCAACAGCATTTCTTGAAAATAAGGACAAACCTCTTTAGCAAAACCACCTTTTCTCCACATGTTGAGAACTGTGCAACATCACCCTGCTGTATCAACTGGTCTGTGCTTTTAAAAGCTTCCTAATTCTGAGAACTTGCCTTACCGTTATATTAAGAAACATCTTCATAGCGTGGGTTGGTTATTACCGGGAAGCGCTTAATTACAATAAAATGTGTAGTTAAAGTGACAATTTATTTACTCGAGGTTATGAATATAAATTGGTTTTTCTTACCCATGCGTTTTGGAATGGGGAGGTAGAGGCTGGGATCCCAGGAGTTTCTTCAGGCTGGGTGATTTCCTGCAAGTAGCTTTAGGGACCAACGTGGAAACTGAAGCCTGCAAACCATTTTGCTGCCTCGAGGCTGCAGTGCACAGTTCCCACCTGTTGCAAGTAATGTGAGTTTTGCTTAAGAAGACTGGAAACGGGTTCCTTTAATTGCACCAGAGCTCTGTAACCTGCAATGAACCAACGCCGAGCTGAAAAATAAATCCCTGCTAGTGAACACTTGAAGAGATAAAGAAAATGTTGGGCCCTCTCCTCCCAGTATTTTCTGTGTTTTATAACACCTCTGTCCATATAAATTTTCATTCACTGAAGAAATTACACTTCACAAGTGCTACAATAGGATTTTAAGACAAACGACATGCGAGCACTGCAGTTTCGTACAGGCTTAAGCGATCCAAGTATCTTAATCACGTGTGTGGTATCAAAATACATGAGTTTGACTTGTTACAACAGTCACACGAGAAAGATTGAGTGTCATATGAGGCTGCAAAGCATAAACCATCTCAGTTAAAATTTATTTTAGAACGGGATGGTTTTCTAACTGTTAAGCATAATTATTTAAAAGCGGTCTGAGCTGTGCAGCTCTAATGACAAGTGAAAACAGAAAACAGCTCTTGAAAACGCTGCTGGTAAGGGCACTTCTTGCAAGCACTGCCTGCTCTTAGCGCTTGCTGCCTTTATTCATCGCTATTTCCGAAATTCTTGGAAGGCTGATGAAGTTTTTAAGTGTCATCTTGCCAAAGCCATGACACTGTCTCCAGTGACAATACTCACTCCTGGGCTTTTGTAGAGAACAGTGAGTAGAGAATATTTCAGCTTTTTGGGAGGGGAAACACCTCCCTGCGAAACAATGTAAACAAGATGGGAGGATATTTAATAAATGAAACTTCAGGGTGTCATTCAGCTCTGGGCAAAAATCCCCGGTGGTCTGGGTCTTGTAAATGTGTGGGTTTGCTCTGTGCAGCATCGCAGGAGGATGCAGGAGCTGCAGAAAGGCCACGCTGAGCCTGTCTCGCCGGGTGGCTTTGGGACCACATCCCAAACGCCCTGGGCCCGTTTCCTCAAAAGCGATGACAGCCGCGTGATGAACGCGCTGCCAATCGCTGCCTGCAGCACCGACTCAGGTGCTGCGGAACGGCGCTTTTCATAGCACGGCGATTAAAAATAGGAGCAGCGCTGGCCGCGAGTGTTCGGAGCCCAGGCAGGGACACAGCCCAAGCGATCCTGTGTTACTCACCCCGCCTGCTCCCGAGGGCTGATGTTTTCTTGGAGCGAGCTAAATGTCTCATTTTAGCTAATCATGGGGATGATGGTACAGCGAAACGCTAGGTCATATTTATCACCCCACACATTTCTCCGTACTTCGGCCACGTGGTGGCTGTTTAACAACTTATTGCCCAAACAAAATAAGCTGAAATATTGACCCATTGTTTGCTTTCAAATGAAATAATGAGCTTTATAGGAAATATTGACCTGGTATTTGTCACTTCTCTTGAGGCTCCAGATGCATCCTGAGCTGCTGCAGCTCACAGTCAGGACATTTACTTCTCCTTTGACAACTCTTCTGCATTGCCTTTTGCATCTTGCCTGGCCTTCTCAGTGATTTGTGCCACAAGCAAAGTACAAACATTCTGGCAACAAAATCAGCCCTCACTGTGTGCAGATTAAGAAACAACAAACCCAAACCCTACTTATGTGTTTCTGAATAAATAGTAGCCACCCCTGACCCATCCCTTTGACAGACACATCTTATTTTCTGTCCTTGGTTTTACCAGCTGTGTGGCAATATCCACCTTGCTTTCTCTGTGCCATAGAACTAGCTCAGAACTAGCTCTTTGTGGGCTTGTTTTCCCATGCTTTTTGCTCTAAAAATAATTTTCTTGAGCCTTTCACAAAGCCTTCCTAATTGCATTGCCCTCCAGCACACGTGTTAGCCGTAACTTTTCCCCCAAGAGTATCGTGTTTAAAGTCACAACCACTGTATTCCTGCCAATGTATTCCTCTTAACTTACAGGAAACCTATGAATGAGGTATGATACCATGAATGATACTATTAATCACTTTATTGCAACTGCACCCAGGAATCCCATTCACTGTCAAGACCTTGTTACGCAAGTGCTGTATGTATATAAAAAGTCTCCAGCTTCAAAGTGGTTACAAGCCTTTGTAAAAGCTTCCTGAAGTTTTCTGCGAACTTGTTACTGAAAGAAGAAAAAGAAATTACATATGCCTTCTTGGAACAAAACACTTCTCAAACTTTTAGAAGAATGATTCATGTTTACTCTTATCTCCCTCCAGAGGAAAAAGAAAATGAGTTTAGGAATATTTTCAGCCTTAGTCCCCATTGGATGAATTTGAGGGAGCTGACCTGAGATTCACTGCCATGCACAGCATCCATCCATGCCACAGCCCTTTCTCCAATGAGTCAGTGGACCTCACAGACCCAAAGTCTTGGGAATGACCCAACTTCACCACCTTCCCCTTAAGACTCCTTTGGTGCTCCCTATTGCCATATTATTTAGTTAGAAATAAAATAAACTGCGGAGAGCGTTCAATTCCTGTAATACTGGCAACAGAGAAAACCTTATTAACCCTGAAATGGCCTGGAAATGGATTCTGCTGAGGTGCCCCTTCAGCCCTGGGGACCCTGGACACTGTCACTGAGCCACTGCTCCTACTGGATCTTGGGGTCGAGGGTCCATTGTGGGTGCAGGGGGCTCCAGGACATGAGCAGGAAGCACACATTCACACACATTCAAAGAGGAGTGTTGCTTTTTTTCTACAAGGTCATGGTTTATTCCTGCCCCTGGCGGGGGCTGTGCTGCCCTCTCCATTAGGAAGGCAAGGGGCCAGAGAATTTCTCCAAGACACTGAGGTGGCTTTGCCCTGTGCTACCCCACCCTCCACCCCATCCACATTCCTCTAACATTCCCTGACCCTAATCCCCCCGCAACCACCCCCTGCCTTTAAAACCTCCCCTGCCTGCCCCCTCTGCCAACCCCTGCCTGTTTGCACGCCCCCCACTCCCTGTTCCTAATGCCCCCAGTCATTCCCTGTCCCTAAACCATCTGCCCTGCCACCCCCTGCCCCTAACCCTCACTGCAGCCCCCTGCCCCTAATCTGCCCCTATGCACACAGCCTCTGCCACCCCCCGCTCCTATCCACTTCCCTAAACCTCGCCCCCCAGGCCCCTCCACCACCCCCTATTTGCACTTCCCGCAATCCCTGCCCCTAAATCTTCCCCATACACACACACACCTTCCACCAACCTCTTCCCCTAAACCTCCCTCTCCAGCCACTACCCCAAAACCTCCCTTCGTCTCCTCCCTGCCCCTAAATCTCCCCCCTTTTCCTAAGCCTTCCCCCTGCAGCCCTTTGCCCCCAAACCTGCTTCCATCCACATGAACCCTCTGCTACATTCTGTCCCTAAACCTCCCCCCTTCCCCTAAACATTCCCCCTGCAGCACCCTGTCCCTAAACCTGCCCCTATCCACACATATCCTCCACCTTGCCCTGCCCCTAAATCTCCCCGCACCAGCATTTTGCCCCTAAATTTCTCCCGCCAGCCCCCTCGACCATCCCCGGCCCTATTTGCATTCCCTGCACTCCCTACCCCACAGTCTCTTCCTGCCACCCCCTTGCCCCTAAGCCTGCCCCTATCCACACACACTCTCTGCCACCTTCTGGCCCTAAATCTTTACCCCCAAGCCCCTGCCCCTAAACCTCCACCTCCAGCCCCTGACCCTAAACCTGCCCCTATGCACACACACCCTCAGCCACCTTCTGCCCCTAAATCTCCCTACCACCGCAGCCCTCTGCTCCTAAACCTGCCCCTATCCACAGGCACCATCCGCACACATTCCCCTTAAACCTCTCCCTCCATCCCCTGCCCCTAAACCTTGCCCCAAACCTTCCCCCCCGCAGTCCGCTGCCCCTATCCACACACGCCCTATGCCCTCTTATGCCCCTAAACCTCCACTCCCATTCTGCCCCTAGACCTGCCCCTAAACCTCTCCCTAACCACACACACCTCAACTCCCGCCCTCTGCCCCTACATCTCCCCTCCAGCCCTGTGCCCCTAACCCTCCCCTCCGCAGCCCCCTGCCCCTAACCCCGCCCCTCTCCAGCGCTCCCCCCGAGCCTCCCCGCGGGGCGCGGCCGTGATGGGCAGCGCCGCTCCCCACTCAGCGCCCGCGGAGCCCCCGCGCCGCACCGCCCCCTCCAGCCCCTTTGTATCCAACATCCGGGTTTCCCCGCTGGCTCCGCGCTGGCTTCTCCCTTTTTTTAGAAGCCATTTTGGACGCGGTTCAGGTTTTTTTTTTTTTTTTTTGGTTGGTTGTTTTCTTTTTTTTTAATTATTAAAAGAAAACCCCGAAACAACAACAACAACAACAACAACAACAAAACCCCAAACCCCAACAAACCTCCCTTCCCCTTCCCCCTCCGCGCTGTTTTTCTATGTTCTTTTCCCGCCTCCCCATCCCGCACATGGCACCTCCCGCCGCGCCCCCGCGCCCGCCGCCCCGCGCAGCCCCGCGATGCCGCGGCCCCCCGCCGCCGCCTCCTCCTCCTCCTCCTCCTCCTCCTCCTCGGGCCCCCCGCGGCCGCCCCGCGCCCCCTCCGCCGTCCCTTGCCTGCCGCTCCGCAGCCTCCCGGGATGCGGGGTCCGTACGAACCGCGCGCGGTCCCGCTCCTGCCGCCGCCCCGCTCGCTGCCGGCGCGGGGAGCGCGCGTGGGTTGCGCGGGGAAGAGGAGGAGGAGGAGGAGGAGGAGGAGGAAGGGGGAGATGCGCGAGTGTGTGCGGGGGAAGGGAGGGGAGCGCGCAACCTGCGCGCGGCTGCGCGGGCATTGCGCGGGAACCGCGCGGGGGGGGGGGGCGTGTGCGTGTGTGCGCTCGCCCCTCGCTGCTGGGGGAGCCGGAGGGGCTGGGTTGGGAGGAGGAGGAGGAGGGGGAAGGGGAAGAGGAGGAGGAGGAGGAGGAGGAGGAGGGGGAGTCGGTGTGTGGTGCACGCCGCGCTCCCAGCACAAAAGCCCAGGGAAAGAAACTCTTGGAAAGCTGGGAGCGAATGGTGGGGCCGGGCAGGAGCAGGTCGAACCGTCCGGGTCCGTTCGTCTCCACTGGATACATTCTGCAACTGCGAAGGAATTAAATCCGATTTTCTTTTTTTTTTTTTTTCTTTTTTCCCACCCCCTACCCCCAGGATTTTTTTCTTCTTTTTTTCTTTTTGAGAGCGAGAGGGAGGGCAGAGCCGCGCTTCTCCCCCCTCTTTTCACGCGCTCGATCTTTTTATTTTTATTTTTGTTTCCCTTGGGGATAGAGGTGCACGCGAGGAAAAAAAAAAAAGTAAAGGACTATGTTTGCTTCGTGGCTGACTTTCGCCGTGCTCTGGGGAACTTTCTGTGCAGGTAAGAGCCTTTCGGCGTGTTTACCTCCCGCTCGGGCTCTCGGTCGCGTCTCCGAATGCAGAATTGAATGGGCCGTGCGGTTATTTGCAGCCACCCTCCAACACCCTCCGAAGCAGAGCAGAGCACCCGAGCTGGGGAATCCCCCCACCTCTGCATCGGCTTCATTTCCTTTATTATTATTATATTTTATTTTTTTTTCACTCCCTCGCCCTCCCTCTCCGTTTTCTGCCTGCTCGCAGGACGAGCCTTCCCGTGCTGCTTTTTGTTCCCTCCAGGCAGCCTGTGGGAATTCATGGCAATGTAAACACGGCGCGATCTCGAGGAAACTTTGCAAAAATGGGCATTTACTTCTGGGCGGGGGCGTGGGGGAGAAGCCGAGGAGGTTGCCGGGGGGGAGAAGTTGGGAGCAGCGGGAGGAGACCTGGGGGTCGCTCCGGAGTGGTGCGGGGTCTCTCAGGTAGTGGCCATGTGTGCGCCCCGCTCCTGCCGGGCTGCGGTTGTGTAACCCGGGGGGATGTGGGGGAACCCCGCTCCGCCCCGAAGGGACCCCCCGGTTCCCCTTCAGCCCCCCGGGACACCGCGGTCCCGTAGGTGTTAGCACGGAACGAACCTATTGGGGCTGGCTGGCTCCGCGGGGAGCTGGGAGAAAGTTGGGAAAAAGGGGGTGTGTGGGGCGGGGGGTGCCTGGGGAGCATCCCTCCGGAGGAGGCTTCTGTGGCGGAGGAGGGTGTTTACTTTGCATCTTCTTCATCCCATTTATTTTACGGACATGGGCTGGCCCCCAAACTTCATCTCCAACCTGCGGGGTGCGCGTTGTGCCGAGGGACGCGGGTGGAAGTTCGCCCAAAGCCCGGGCACGGTCGGGGGAGTAGGAGGGGGCACCCGGGCAGCGCTTGGGGAGGCTGGGAGGGGTCTCCATGGGGTGCCCCATCCCGCAACCCTCGAGGGGGCGGGAGGGGTCACACCCCTTGCTGCTCCCAACACTGAAAACGCGGGCACGCTGGAAATCCCCGCGCTCCCCACTTTCCCTCCTTGTTTTTATTTTTTGTTTTATCATCATCATCATCATCATTATTTTTCCTATTCCTTCTTATTTTCGCTGCATTTTCCTCAAGAGAAACCTGTGCGGCAGTAATTTTGTCACTCCCCCCCCCCCCCCTCCTTGCCTGGTCACCACGACCCCCGCGGGGCTGAGCCCGCAGCCCCCCGCCCCAGCGCTGGGCAGTGACTTGTTCCGTCCCTCCTTCTCGCCGCCCGGGGCTGGGGGGGCGCGGGAGGGGGCCGGGGCCGAGGGGCGCTGCTCGTGGCCGGGGGTTCCCGGGGGCAGCGTGCGGGAGCAGCGATGCTGCAGCCGTGCCCGCTGCGCGATGGGCAGCGGGGACTTCCCGGCGGCTGTGCCATCGCGGCTCCATTGTGCGGGCGGGGGCGAGGGGGGTTCCCCGCGGGTGCGTGTCCGTGCCCCCCGGCCCGGCAAGGCGCTGCCCGGCGGGGCCGCGGCGCGGAGCGGGGGGAGCGGGCGCGGAGCCGGCCCCGGGGCGCTCCTGCAGCCGGGCTTCCTTTGTTCCGAGTGCCCATTAAATATGCGCTGCCACCGCCTGCCTCTGCCATTACCGGCAGTGCCAGCGCTTCGTTATTTTTTAAGTCACACCGAAAGTGTGTGCGAGTGGCAATAAAAAAGGAGCGGACAATAAAAATTAAAAAAAAAAAAAAAAAATAAAAATGTCTTAGGGAGCAAAGCCAGCTCGGGCTTTTTTATCTGATGGCTGGGACACTTGTACGCAGCTTTGTTTCCATGTGCTGGGAAGGGGGTTGTGCGGGTTTGTATTTACGTAGCAGTGCTGAGGAGAGCAGGTATTTTGGAAGGAGCAGGCGGTGGGGTGTGTGTGTGCCACCAGCATTCCTGGTGCTTGGCGTTGCTATCATCACAACAGCTCTCCTGGCTGGAAAATTCTATTATGTGCATAAAGGAGATTTATGGTCAATGTATTTTCTTTCCATATATCTTGGAATCCTTTTATCTCGGGTGATTCAATAAAAGAGATGACTTCCGGATTTTTTGGTTTTGTTTTGGGTATGGCGTTGGGTTTTTGTTTGGTTTGGTTTTGGTATTTAACCTGATCCTATGGCTGTGTGCACAGAGTGACTGAAATCTAAGTTGGAGGGAAAAAAGAAATTGCTTAAAAAAAAAAAAAAAAAAGCACCCTGAAAGCTTCTTAAATGTATCATGTTATGAAAAAGATAATCTGACAGGGCATACCTATGCTGACTTTTTCTCCCCCCCTGGAAATGCAATAAAGAAACCCCAGAAAATGAATATAATTCTGTTTATTTGAAAAGGTCCTCTTGAATCACTAAATCAGTGCATTAGCCATTCTGTAAATCCCTCCCTTTCTTTTAAAGCCTTTCTGCCTTTCTTGTGATATTTGAGTATTTATCAACATGATCTTCATTGTCCAGTTTTTCCTAAAGCTGTTCAGTTAAAAAAGAAAAAAAAAAGAGGAAAACAAGCTCAGATACCCAAAGTTGGAAGGTGTTGCTGGAATTCAGAGCACTGGGCTTTGCTCAAAGTATGTCTTTTGTGTGTGTACATGTTAGGGCTCTGTAAAAGTGGTGGGCTTTTCGAAAATCGCTTGACCTCCATTGTTGATGCTTCTCATCGCTACCTTGGCTGGCTGTAACAAAGCAAGCACAGGCTGCTGTTCTTAAAAAAAAATAATAGATCTGTTATGCTTAATTTTTTGGAATACTGAGGATTCACTGAGGAAAACATTATGTTCATTTTTAGCCCTTTGTTTGCAAATTCTCTGCAGCCCAAATGTTCAGAAATCATGTTTTAATCGATGAGCTTGAGAAAATACAGAAGGTGTAAAAGGATTTGTCTTGCAGAATGCATTGCTAACATGTTTTCCGAGCCATTACATTACTTTTATTTCGGTGCAAGTTTAAGTAATGCCATGCAGCAATGAACTGTGCTGCAAATGGATCTGGTCTCCTCTTTCACTGTCTTGTATTTATCCTCTTGTGCTTGAGAAAGGGAATAAAACTGGCTTCATTAGCTTGCTAATTAAACACAATGAAGTGCGTGGCCCAAGGTTAATGGCGATGGCCTTTAAAAACACAAAACTCTTGAACAGGTGTTTAGGATATATATTTTTTTAATCTGCTATCAAATCTGGATAATTATACCGCTGAGATAACCACTGTCAGAGTTCTGTGGAGAAGAAAATGCTGTGCTAGAGACACCAGTGATCAGTGTATTATTTTTAGTGGCATTATTTATAAACACCTCTCCAGGTCCTGCACAGCCTGTGGTTTAACTCCCCCCTTCTCCCCCCTCTCCATTTCGAAGCATCTCCCGCATCTCCCCTTTGCTTTCCGTAGATCAAGCAGCATTAAAAATCCCGTATCCCCGGACCAGAGTGAGGGGACTAACCTGAGCCTGGGGAGTTAAATAAAGTATTTTCACACTGAAATTTCTGCCATCGCCGGTGCCTTTGAGCAGCCCGTGCAGGCTGCGAGGCTGCTGCTCCCTGGATGCGATAGGAAGAAGCAGCCAATTAAAGCGGAGGGCTCGCACTCCCCGCGTTCGAGCTGTCACCAGCCTCCTGTCCACTCTGCTCTCCATCAGCTAAAACACGCTTGTCAGGTTTTTTTGTGCTCCGTGTGACGCAACAGTTGTGGACCTCCCCTGCTGACACTGAATAGATGGTAGAGAAGAAAGAAACAGGCCAGCCTTACTGTTTTTTCCTCCCCCCCCCCTTTTTTTTTTCTTCTTTTCTGTTTTGTTGTTGTTTTTGTTCTCCTCTCTCCCTCCCACCATTTTCCCCCTTCCCCACGCACACACTCCTTGCTTTGCACATCAGCCTGGGAGGGTTCCCTGGCTTCTCCAGTTCTGGGAGGCAGGACCAGTGCCCAGGTGGGGATGGAAGAGGGCATCTTTTGGAACGTTGGTATTGGGATGTGACAGGACCAGCCCAGGAATCCTGCTGCTGTGATTTGCATTGTGCCTGTTAACGAGGTGGGCCCTCCTGCAGGTGTAAAAGGAACCAAGGGATGTTTATTTACCACGAGTGAAGGAGGTGGATGGCAGAGATTTTTTGAGGCTGGGCACCTGTCAGAGGTGTGTTTGTGTGCTCTGCCCAAAGGCAAAGGTGCCTGTTCCTAGAAAGCTGGAACACCTTTAAAATAAAAGAAATAGAAGTCAAAGTTACCCCATGTTTGGGGCCTTGTAGCAGAAAGTGTTTTGGCTGTCATGCTCCAGGACCTGCTTTTAGAAGCATTTCTAAAATTGAGTGTTAAGGGTAGTTGACCTTGCAGTGCTGCACTAGAATAGTCAGAATTAAATGGGGTTTTAGGAGCACTGGATCTTTCCAGCCACATGAAATGTAACACATTTCTATCAAACACACCCAGGACAGTGGTCTCAAAATTGTGAAAGTGCCTTGATAACCTCTGGCTGTGCAGGGCCCAGGCAAGGAAAGAGCCTGGGTGCCCCTTCTGCAGGGAGCACCCCACCCAGTGCCAGGCACGGCCCTTCCTTGTGGTGCCTCCCGTCCCTTGCCTGGAAATCTGTGTGTCCAGCCCTGGCAGCTGGCGCTGGAGAAGCGTGGCCATAATTTGGGAAGGGTGAGGGTGGCGGGGAGAACCTGGTAGAGGTCAGTGGTGATTTAGACCCAAGGGACAACCCTGATAGGGTTCTGCCCTCAGCTTTGGCAACTGGAGAAATGCTTGTGTGAAGAATCTCGTGAAGGCAGCTTGGGCAGTCAGGGTTGGTCGGTGCCTGCTGCAGAGTTGGCTTTTTCTCACTGCTGGGCTGGAGGAGCGGTGTCACCAAGGCAGGTGGCCGTGTTTCCCAGGTCCCTCAGCCAGCTGTGGGCACTGAGGTGCTGTGCCTTGGCACCGCCGCAGCGCCCGAGCTCCAGCGCTCTCCCTGCAACAAAACCTTGTGGGAAGTTGGGAAATGGGAACCGCAGAGTGTAATCTCTGCTTTAAAGAGGTGTTGTCTTTCTCTTTTATCCCTCCTTGGCCTTTGATTTTAAAACTAGCAGGGGAGTGTGATTTTCCTGCCTGGCCTATAGCACTGCCTGGATCTGAATTATTCAATGTAGCACTTGGCATTCTGCACCCTGTTCCCACTTAAGCTCTTTTTCGCCTGTTCCTTCATGTGGAGATTTTCACATCAGTGAAATTGGATGTGTTTAAGAGACGTGTTTGTGGCCGAAGTATTCACCAGTATAAGCTCTGCTCTTCCCCTTGCCTTTCCCCTCCATTAACCATTGAGGATCAACTAATGTCTAATCTCTTCTCTTCATTATTACTTCATTCTGAAATAATTTTGTATCTCATTAGTCATTTATTCCTTTAAGGTATATTAGAAAAATATACATCACTCCCTCCCAATCTTCTTCGTAAGGTTTCTTGGAGCCACTGAAGTCAGAGGGGCAAAGAAGTAAATTAAAGATGAAACACTCTGCTTGTGTTCTGCAGACCCAGCACATTTTATGCTTAGATTTGAATATAACTGTTGGTCTTTTTCACCAATTGCATTTCTTTCTCTCTGTCATCTTCCTCCTTTTTACTACAGTATAGCTTCAATTCAAACTGAAAGTTAAGAGCAGCAATTGTCAGTGTACACTGTAAAAAAATAATGTGCTTCCCTCCAGCACACAAGAGCCTCTTATTTTGCCAGTATTTGAGTCTTTTACTCTGATTAGGTTATTGCATGTGGCATTGGTCCATCATGCTACTTAAGAAAAAAAAGTGTTATTGGTGTCTAGGTGCCTCAGAAAAATACGGTTCTTCTTTTTGCAAAGTGCTGTTTGTGTAGAGAGAAGGACCCTGCCCCAAAAACACTGAGCAGAGGGGCCAAGAGGGAGAAAATGATAGTCTGCAAGTGTTCCCTGCTGCATCATGAAGGGGCTCACCTGAGGTCACACCAAATATTTTGTACCTGTGCTAAAAAAATCATCGACGTGAGGAAATGTTTCTGTAAAGGGTAAAATTGCTCTTTAACCCGAGTATGCTCTGTCCAGCTTACGTGGTTTTTGAATTTCTTTCTTTCTGGTGACTGCGCTGGAGGTGGTTGGTGTACATTTGGGCTTGGAAAGATCCTTCTCTCTTAGCTCATGCCCGCAGGTGTGCAGAAAGGAATAGAGAGGAGGGAGCAGCCTGTTTGTGCCTGGCTGGAGGAAGATGCGACTGACCCGTTCCTCATTAATAATTCCGCAATTTCCACCTTGGTGTGCCATTTCACCACAGATTCGGTTTCGGGCTTTGGGGGAGCTCTGCACGGGCCTGGCTGCAGGGCTGGAGGCAGCCTGGACCTGGAGCACCCTTTATTGCCTCAGTGATGGGTTTGGGGTGTGTTAAGGAGCTGAAATACACCTTTGAAAGTGTTTTCTAGGAGTAGAACTTGTATCTCTGGATGTGTCATCTGGGAATGTAACAAAAATTTACCAATCATTCCCTGGTGGGAGTGACTTCCCTGAGATCTTGGAAGTCAGTGGCAGGGCAAGGGCATTGCTCGCCATCCTCTTGGGCCCACAGCTGGTGCTCTGACCACCACATCATCCTTTTTTGTCCTCCTGGAATTGATTTGGCTGGGAAAAATAGAATATTCTGGTAATTTTATTAAACCCATTTTTTTCTCCTGTCTCAGTCTCATAGTAATGTACAGTGTACAAGTGCCTCTTTAAATAAAGAGAATAAAGCCCGTGCATGAAAAGATGCAGTGCTTTACAATCTGAGCGCCATTAATTTTCCCTGAAGTGGATACTCATGCAAATTTAGACGTGGATTTTGAACTGGACTCTTTATGTCTAATATGTGCCCTTGTGTGACAGCGGGAGAAGGAAAAGGTGCTCTTGGGAGCAGAGGGGGCGAGTTAATCCTCCTCCAGTAAAGCTGGAAATGGAATGTATTGCTGTCGGTTTTATAGAGAAATAAAGAAAACCTGGGAGAAATGAGTGTGCTTTTGGCACTTTCCGCACCAACCCCAAATCCCAGACCTGTGCTGAATGAGTCCCAAACCACAGCAGCAAAGGTTGTCATTTAAAAAATTCCATAGTAGCTGACTTAGGTGCTGTGACTGCCTCTGCCTTTTCTATTTATTTGTTTATTTATTTATTTATTTAAAATGTTAAAGCTTTTTCCCATTATGGAACTTGTTTTCTAAATGGTAGCAGAACTTTAAATTTTCTATGTGGTGCCAGTAGTGCTAATGTAATGCTTCTTCCTAATTTATTTCTCTGAGGTGCGAGATGATAAGCCTTTGAGTGGATGAGAGGGATAAAGTTAGCTCCATTTGTGCCTGATCTATCAAATGGCCAGTCTAGGTGGCTAACCCCTTCTTTTCTCCCACATTTAGCTATTTAAAAATGCCTCGTGTAATGCGTGCAGCTTCTAAAATTCGGCTTTTAGGAATATTTCGCTTATACATAATTTACCTCTGCAGACTGCTTTGAATTCCTGGGGAGGGAGGAATGCAACCATGCGTCTGAAGTGAAGAAACGTTCAATCAAAACTGTTGTCTCCTTTTAGTGACTTCTTAAAAGCATTTCAGAAAATGAGAATATTGCAGGGGTTTTAAGCCCTTTCAGTGCTGTTCTCATGTTTTGCAGTCCCTGGATTGCTTTGAGGGCTGGTGGCTGTCGCTGCAGTTTGGCTGAGCTGTCTGCAAACTCCGCTCTCCAGTTGCTCTGTTTGCCACTGATACTTTCCTCTTCTGGGAAAGGAAGGCATTTGAGCTTTGCACAGTCGACGTTCAGGCCTTTCTCCGAGGCAGCAAGCTGAGCTTCACAATGGGAAAGTTGTGAGGAGGCTGTGGCACTGCTCTTGGAAGAGCCTGTGAGCTTTGTAAGTGCTGAAATGTGAGTTTGGCTTTGCTGCAGACCTGCCATTGCCACATGGATTTGCAGGAGTCCCTGTGCTCAGCAGAGGGAAAATTCAGATGACTTGGGATGCAGCTGCTCAGCAAAGGGCAGATTTGTGGTTTTCCTGGTGGTGGCCTTGTCCTCACTCTTGGGACAGCTGAGCCATGGCAATGCAACCTTCAGGCTCACAGCTCTCTTCATTCTCCAAGTCTTTATGTTTGTTTTTTCCCCCTCAGTATAGCAACTGAAACAGTGGGATTTGTATGGCCACATTAGTTCCTGAGAGTAATTAATGGGTTAAGATTGCTAATTCCCCTGTATATTTGCAGGCTGAGAAATTCAGTTGTCCTTGGGTTTTTGTGGTGAGAGGATCCAGTTACAGCCCGGCGGCAGCTATTGGGCAGCTCTGGGTGCACAGAAGTTTGAACTCATAATGCTTTGCTTTCACAGGCACCCACAGCTTATCAGGCACTTCTAGTTTTATAGGAAAGTTTCTGTCAAAGCACATTCTTACACCTGGGGTAAGGCCTTTTTCCAAATACCTGTTGCAGTTGTGCAGGAAAACATTCACCTGCTTGGCTCCTAAAAAGTGAGTTTGCGTGGTGGGCGGCAGGCACTGGAACTGACACACCTGAGACAGTTCCCTGCTGTGAAATTCCTCTTTATGTAAGGAGCCTGGGATGCAGGTAAAGCTTAGCACAACCTGAAGCAGGATGGTGCTTTTGGCTCTGCCTTGCTGGGGTGCTGGCTCTGGCTGCTGCCACGTGTGGTGTGTGGTTTGGGGGCCCAGGTCTGAATTCCGGAGCCGTAGCATCACCATCTCTGCACGGAACTCAGGTGGGGATGCTGTCACGAGGTGTGCCCTGCCACTGAGCTGTCTCATCCATGCTCCTCGGCTCCCTTGGAAGTGTTTCAAAGACAAATATTTTTTAAAAACCCAAAAACCAAAACACAGACCCCAACTTCCTCCCCCCCAAAAAAGCAAACCTCAGAAAAAGCCCAAAAAAGCCCAACAACCCAAAACTCATGGAGATGAACGCTTTGATCTGATTGCTGTTGTTTTACTGCCTCTGTGTTACGAAAGACCTTAGTCCCTTCCTCAGGCTCCTGGAGCATCTTTGTAAAGTGAAATCATGATGGTGGAAGGGCTCAGTTACAACAAGAAATTCCCGTGTAGATTTTAATCACCTTTTACAGTGTTTGAAATGACACAGTGACCTTCCAGTCCCAATTTCCAGGCTTCTTTAGGCTCGTGATAAGGACCAGCAGTGCCTGATGGAGCCTTCTGATGAGCACACTTGCTGTCACTGTCACATTTTCTCATGTGGGTACAGCTTGGTGGCTCAGAGCTCATCCAGCCTGAATTTTGGATGTAAAAAAGAAGAAAATGAGAGGAAAAAACCCCAACCCACTGAATGTACTGTCCTCAGGGCTGTTGTCTCCTGATGCCCTGGTACTCTGCCTGTCCACATTGGCCGGAGATGTGCCTGTTCTTGGAGGGCATTTTAACATTTATATTGTGCCTTAGGTATCTATGGAAGTCTTTTACAGCTAATTTTTATTGCTACAGAAAGTTTTCTGTAGATACACAGCCTCTGTTATCATCTAATGGGACAGATTTAGTGCTGCTAAGAGCAAACACGAGAAACTTTTTTTTTTTTTTGTAATTGATAATACAATTTCCCATGCAATCCTGCACAGATCGACTATTTATTATGTAGCAGCTAAAAGTAGCCCTCCAAGGTAACTGTGAGCCTCAGAGGTAAATGAGATGCAAGTGTGTCTGGCTGGGTAACTGTGTCTGTAGGCTCCTTCTCAATGAATCCCTGATGAAAGAAGAAACCCTGAGCGAGGGACATGCCCTTCCCCTGCACCCCAGAGTTGCCCCACTGACATCCCCGATGCTTTTTGTACGTGGAAATGATTTCGAACGAGCTAACACGCACAACTTTGAAGCGTGGCACAGCAAAATAAAGCTGGCTAAAAATAGGTCTGAATATGAAAGACAGGCAAAAACTGGGAGAGGGGGGAGCTGAGAGTCGTTTTACAGGCATTGTTGATAGAATTTCAGGGTCCCGAGAAGGGAAGATGAATGTCTTTCTGTTATAGTAACAGCTGCTCTCTGTCCATCGGGATCCAGTGTTTGCCGATCCAACTCATAATAATTAAACAAAAGACTTATTTCATAGCAGCCTTGGTGGGGGATTTATGTTGGGATTTTATCTTTTTCGATTTAGACTTTTCTTCGTCTAATTAAGAAAAATATAAAGTTAAGCTCTCACCTGGAGTGGGGCTCGCCCCTCATCAGATCCATTACAACTGGGGGGAAGCTGTCTGGTGGCTGAGCATTCAGAGCTATATTAATTAAACAAACAAACAAAAAAAATCATTAAGTTTCTCTAATGGACTTGTTCTTTGTGAGCTTTGCAGGGTTTTTTTGTCCTGAATGGGTGATTCAGGTGTTAGTAGCTCCCTAGTATGGCCATGCAATGCAACATGTAGATTTATTTTCTTCTTTCCTTTGGCTTTTTAGTGATTTCCACCCACCCCTCCCCATCTTGAGAGCTAGCAGTCTCTTGTTTCAGAGGAGACCCAAAGAAGTCTCAGATGCAAAGTGTAGCAGCATTTTGGAAATGGATCTGCATTTTGGGAATGGATTTACTTTGTGGGACTTTCTTCTGATGCAGTTAACTCTGCAGAACCCTTTGGTGTGGGTCAGCCTTGGGGCAGAGAGGTCCAGAGCGAGGCAAAACTTCCTTGCTCGGTACCTTCTCACGTTCAGCCACAAATAAGACAATTTGGGGTTACACCCTCCCTCCTCTTTGCAAAACTCTCCCACCATGTTCTGTCACCTCCCTCTGCCCCGTGGAGGGTTTGCAGGAGATTGCACCTGGGAATAGCTGGTTTGTCACTTCTTTTCATCACGGCGGCGCAGCTTTTTCAAAAAATGCGCTGAAGCTACCGTTCCTTGAAGATCGCAGGCTAGAATTTATCCAGTGGTGCCTGAAGTCCAGGGCTCCTATCACAGGATCCTTTCCCAGGTCTTAATGGAATCCATGCCTCCGTGTAGCTACCTTTTGAAGCCTGTCTGTTAATTTAATACCATTTACCCTTCTCCAAAGGAGAGTAGGCCCAGTTGGATGGTAAGGTTAAAACCTGAGCTGTGCTATGTTTATATTAATAATTTCCACTGGTGAAATATGGATCTGAGACTTTGCTCATTCATTTAAACCTCATAGTTAATAGGCAATAGTGGAAATGTACCATGTACATGATTATTGCAGTGACCTGATTTCACATGCACTTCTGATCTGACTTCTGGTTAAAAAAAAAAAAAAATTAAAAGAAAAAAAGAAAGACTTATATATAAAATTGATTTTGGGAGTCCTGTGAAGGAGAAGGAAACCACTTATTTCAACCCCCAAATTCCTCTGAGCTGTAGAAACATTGTCAAAGTAATTGTAGCCTTTTCAGTTTTTTTTCTGTGTAGATTTCTTTCTGTGTAGTCTCAGAAAAACTGTGCTCTGTTGATGGATGTCACTGTTTTTTTACTTGTGACAAATATCTCCCAAGGTATTGTTTGAGTGATGTAAAATTGGTTCATGTGTAAAATTCTAGCTTTTCATGAATACTTTATCATGAATATGTGCATGCTAGGTTCTTCTGGATTAAGGTGTTATACCTTTAGTGGTTTGCTGTGGGATATCACCCTAATCATTTTTGCTGTAATTTAATCATCTTAATTAAAACTGCATTGAATTGTGGAAAGTAATTTGGGTCTGGAGAGCAGCGGGTTTTGTATTTTTATTTTTTTTCTCTTGTTAGGTGATGGTAATGGTCTTGGCCAGGTTCTGCTAAAAATTACCACAGTGTATAAAAACTCATGTTGCCAAGTTGGTCCAGTATTTCTCCAGTTAATTGTGGCCTTGAAGGGTATAATATAAAAGGTCATCTTTGTTAGTGAACTGCAGGCTTCTCCTGCGAGACAGAAATCCATGTCCTTATCAAGGATGAAATCTTGGCTCCTTGGTTACACAACTGAGCTTTGCTATAATTTGGACATCATTAGGCTCTTTATTAAAGCAGAGGAACACTGTAATCAATCTTGGTGCTTTGCTTTCTTAAATGTACTTCTGTGTCCAAATTTGTGTTATGGCTTCCCTTTCTTTTCTGGCTCCATGAACCCCATGAAGGAGAAGGGTCTGGAAAATGCCATGGTATGAAAAGCTGCTGGTTCTCTCTTTTTGGGATTTTCTTTCCCAGAAGGCTCGTGTCTGTGACAATAGTTATGAGAGCTGGGATGTTCAACCTCCTCATCTTGTGTTGAGAAGTGGGAGGAGACATTCTGGAAAGAGCAACCACTCGGTTTGGTTTGTGCTCTTAAACAATAAAAAAATTGCATAAAACTTCACCAAGCCAAAATTTAATTGTAATAGTGGTTGGCATTACTTTTTCTTTAAACCTAAACAAAAGGGGTTTAATTGTTTTTTTGGTGGAAAAGAAAAGCCTTCTACCCAAGCCAGATTTCTGTTTCTGTGGCACACGGTCACGGGGCAGAATTGTGGGGGAGAAAAAGAGGGTTGTATTGTGCTTTTATCCCTTTTTTTGTGTTCTGAGATTTGTTTTCATTGGGCTGTTGGCACTCCCAGGAACATATTTTTGTGGTTCTGACTTGTGCATTGTAAAACATAGCCAACGCTTGCCATTTCTTTGTTTGATTGCTGTTTCTTTAACCAGCAGATATTTTTCTAGTTGGATAGATAAATGGATCTTTCCCAGTTACTGGCAGTTAGATCTGACTTCGCACAGCTATAAAAGTTAGATCTGTGCTTTAGCAGAGCTTCCTTCTCAAGCTTTTGGAGAGTCTAAAATTTGGTGGCTTCCATCACCTCTGTTTGGATGGATGATGTGGCAAACCTTGCCTAGTTTTGCAGTCAGTCTGTGTATGTGCTGTGGCTCTGCTCAGACAACACATTACACCTCTAAAAACAAGTAAAAACTGGAAAAGAGGCTGGAAAAGATGGAGAAAGCTCTATCCAGGCACTTTGATCTCTAGCAACTTCTTTTCAGAAGTCCTGCTTTTCCCAGAATCTGCTCACAAGGGCTCCCAACCTCATGCTGGCACCACCACCAGCAGCTCCTCGTGGCGTGATGAGCGCTGAAGTGCTCAGCGGCATCAGAAATGGGCTGTGCACCACCTCATTTACAGCCCCCTGGTTGGTACTTCCCCAATTCCTGACTAATGGATTCCTGTGCTCTTCAGGAGCTCTCCCCTGGATTCCCTGGTTCGTGCAAAAATTTGCTCTTTGAGTAATTAGGAGAACCGAATGTTTCTGCTCTGGAGGGGTGAGCTTCCTTGGGCTGCGAGTTTTTAATGAAAACTTTAGGTTATGAATGTGTCACCATCTCGTTACTGTTCCTTACTGCGTGGCATCCTGTGTGTCTGGGGTGGTTTAACTGTCTCCAGCCTAAATTGAGTGCTGCTTTTAGTATTTATAAACTACACAAGTGTTAAACCAAGCCAAGCCGCCAGTTTCAGCAATGGCAGCGGGGTTGAAGACAAGGAGTTGTCTCTGAGGAATACAGCCTATTATAGGTTGGGTATAAATCAACCTCTGACTTGTGGGTGTTGGGAGGAAAATTTCCTTGGGGACTAGTAATCCAGAGTCAGCCTCCTATAAATCTGCTTGGATCTTCTCCTGGAGCATGTGGAGGTACTGGAGAGCTGATTATGGATGTGGGCTGTGGATCTGGGAGTGTGAAATACTGCTGCTTGTCCCCTTCCATCACCACGCTGGACAGACAGGTCCGAGGAGCAGATTGTTTTCAGTGTGTTAGAAGTGATGAGTTCATTGTTCTGTTCTCTTCCTCCTTCCCTCCCTCCCAGTAAAACCTGCAGACTTGACTTTAGATACTGGGAACTGAAAGCAGACAGCAACAAATGTAACCAGGCTGGTTTTGTTTTCTGGGGTTTCAGGTGCAAGAATGCACCTTGATCACGTTTTTGTGCTTTTCTGTATTTCTTTTGCCATTCCTTGAGGGCTGGAAAATCTTTTTCTTTAAACAGAAAGTGATGTTTTACATCTTTGAAATGTCCCTGAGGGATGCAGCAGCAAAAATCCAGCTCCTCATAGGTAGTGAGAAAGGAAAGGAGGGAAGAACAGGGCAGGAACTGATGCCACCGTATCTGCAGGGACAGGTTGGCTCTTGTCAGCTGGACAGTGGTAATGTTTGTCATTGCTTGCTTTCCTCAAAAAAGGAGTGTTTTTGTTGTTTTATGGTACCACCCTGTTGGCAGCAGCTCTCTCGGTGCTGCAGGTTAAGGCACCACTCGAAGGATGGCTTATGTGAGAGTTCTGGACCTGTGGGGGCTTTCCCTGTGGGGCACGATGTGGCTGATGTCCCCGAGCAATTTGTAATTGAGGAAATTTTCCTGGGAAAGGCAAACCATTCCTACTGCAGCACTAAAATGTCATCCCCACTCTGTGCCAGAGCAGCACCAGCGGTCAGGACAGCTTTTTTCAGCTGTCTGGTGGGTTCATTGGCCTCCTGATCCATCAGGCACCTCCTGTGAGATGCTGGCCTTGTCCCTCCCTCTTGCTGGTCACCTCCTTTTCATACCCGTGTCCCTCCTGGTTTGCTCAGCACTCAGATGTGGTGTCTACAGGAGGTTTCTCCTAATGGGAAACATGACCAGTAGCAAGTGATACATGAGCTTGGTTTGTGAGTTTTTATTAACCTTTTTCTTTTATCGCTTCTCATGCAACTTGCCTACTTCTCTCATTATTTGGATTGTTTTGCTTTCTGTTTCTGTCCTCTCCACCTTTCTTTCTCTTTACAAGGAACATGTCTGTTCCAGCTTCAGTAATTGTTTCCTCACTTACCAGAACAAAAGCAGCTGAGCCTGGTGGATTTTTTGATTGTGTGTGTGCAGGGATTTTGCCAGGGTGTTTTTATGGGCACTGCTGCTGAGCTCATCAGCAGTGCTGGGCAGCAAGGCCAGGCTCTGACATAGATTAGATACCTTTACAGACTTTTATCTCCGGTTTGCAGGAAGGGGTGGCCTGAAGTCAGTCTTCACAGTTCAGTAGAGGAGAGGAGTGATGGGGGCTGTGGGCAGGGACCCTCTTGCAGCCTCTCCATCGCTGGAGAGATCATCCTGCTGTGGTGGTCCTGTTGATCTTTTTGTGTTTGCAATGAACTCTCCCTGTCCCCGAGTGCCTGCTGCTCCTCACAACTGGAGGAGCCCACCTGGAACTGGAGAAACGTTTCCCCACTGAGGGTGAGATCCTCTCCATTGTCCAGAGAAGCTGTGGCTGCCCCTGGATCCCTGGAAGTGTTCAGGGCCAGGCTGGATGGGGCTTGGAGCAGCCTGGTCTGGTGGAAGGTGTCCCTGCCCATGGCAGGGGGTTGGAATGAGGTGACCTGAAAGGTTCTTTCCAACCCAAACCATTCGAGGATCCTCTGGCTCGCCTGTTGGGGTTCCACTGACAGTGTGCAATTAGTCTATCCTCCTTAAAACCATACCTGGTAAAAGCTTTTTATTTACCTGTCTCCCAAGTAGACATTTGGGGGTGGATGCCTGCAATGCTTTATGCTTATTTCTTTTCCCACTCCTTGCCTTCCAAGAGGCCTGGAGGGGAGGGAGCTGATCAAACCCTCTGGCTGGAGCACCCCTGCCCTGGGCTCATCTCTCCTTCCCAGCAGGACCACTCTTGCCTCATCGTTTTGCAGTGCCTGCTGTGATTCGATCCATTTTGGCTGCAGTTTGAAGATGTCGCAGGGTCCTCCTGTGTGACGCTCATCCCTCCCCCGTCCCCTGGGTATCTGGGACAGCGTTATCTGCTGCAGCTCTGTTGTGTGGTGGAGGATGAGCTGTCAGGAGTTAGATCCCAAACAGGCAGCAGGTAGCTGGACTGAATTAAACTGGGAATGCCCTTCTCCCTCCCCTCCTGCCTTTGGAAATGTCTTTTATCTGGACTGTAAATTAAATTATCGTTGTTGATGCGGCTTCAAAGGAGCAGCAAGAATGAGTTGATGGGAGCTCCTGAGAGAGGTCTTCCACGGATGCCTCCTCTTAGTTAAATGTTCTGGCATCTTTTTTCCTTTCTTCCCTAATTTTTTCAAAGTTAGAATACAGATAATAATTCTGTGTTTTCAACTTCCATGATACATTTATAGAGAAATAAAAGTCCTATAAATGTCTTAAGTATTATCTCTTCTTGCAGGCCTCATCGTAAAAATATTTATTGAGGTTTCACTGGTTTAAAGTGTTGTGGTCAGCACTGTGAATGTAATGGTTTTGTTTAGGTATTTCTTTTTCAATGACGCTAAAAAAAAGCCCCAAAATCAAAACAAAGCGAGAAAACCCTCATAGCCTGGAATTACTTGTTTCCCTGCTTTTCTGGTATTTATTTACCATAGATGAGCCTGAAAAGAAAAGAAGCAGTTCCTTTCTGTTGCCAAAGCTATTCTAGCACCAGAAAATAAGTGTTTAAAATAATACAACAGTTTATTGGCATACAAAGTTTGTTTAAAAAGATAAGGTATAAAAGGAAGAGTTTTGTGGAGGTTGTTTTTCTTTGTTTTGTTGTTTGTTTGGGTTTTTTTGGGGAGGGAGGAAGCCTCGCTTTTTGTTTGTGTTTCTGTTTGGTTGGTTTTGTTTGGTTTATCACAGTTTCGGAGCTTGAGAGGGTCCAGTTCCCAGGGAAGAGAAGGAAGGGGAACATGGACCATTAACACGATTTAGAGAGGAAGGAGTGGAGCAACGGGAAGATTTGCAGGAAGAGAGACAAGGTGGCCTGTCAGTGCTCCCATTATTTTTTGTTTGTCCTCTTCTGCCTCCGGATCTTGATATCACGTGACTTAACATTGATGGATGGAGCACTTAACGTTGAGGGATGGAGCACTTCTCCTGTGAGGAAAGGCTGAGAGAACCGGGGTTGTGCAGCCTGGAAATGAGACGGCCCCAGTGTGACCTTTTAGTACCTAAAGGAGCGGCAAGAGAGCTGGGGAGGGTCTTTTGGGGAGAGCATGGAGTGATGGGACAAGGGATAATGGCTTTAAACTGAAAGAGGGGAGATTCAGATTACGTGTTAGGAAGAAATTCTTCCCTGTGAGGGTGGTGAGGCTCTGGCACAGACTGCCCTGGGAAGCTGTCGATGCCCCATCCCTGGAACTGTCCAAGGCCAGGCTGGATGTGCTTTAAAGCACAGGAAGGGTCCCTGCCCATGGCAGGGAGGTTGGAACTACATGATTTTTAAGGTCTCTTCCACCACAAACTATTCCATGATTCTATTATTTTACAGTATCTGCATCTCCTACGTGTCTGATTATCCCTCTGCTAAACCAGTCCTGTTGAAATGCTGGCTTTCATCCCTCGGGGTGGACAAGGGACCCTCGGGCACATGGGGGTGCAGAAGGTGGTGGCACACACTGGGGTGTGGACGTGCCTGGGGGCTGCCTGCACAGGGGGTTGTTGCAGATTCCCTGGGATGAGAATTACTGATTATAAAGTAACTGGGAGGTGTTCCTGAGCATTCTCAGTGCTGATGCCCCCTTGAATTTCTCATGGAGACGGTGATGTTTCTCGTCAGAGGTTTACCTGAGAGCACTCACGAGCAGTGGGGCATTGGTGGGTACCAGAGCATACTTGGAAATCCCTGGTGTTCAGGAAATACAAGGCGGAAAAAACAGCTTGAAATTTATGTAAGTGTCTCAGGGTGATACCTTTTTATGAGATGCAGCTACCTAAATTTTTCTTACTGTTTCCTTTTCTGTAAAGGCAGGAGGCTCAACCCTCTTGTGAGCTGTGGTGGCATTTAGCCAGGCCTGGATGCTGGGGCTGACGCAGATCAGATTTTGGTGCAAGAGATAAACTTTCTGGAAGTGACTGATGAATGAATTCCCCTCATTTGTCAGTGAAAGTACAAACTTTGGAAATCTTGCCCCTGCATTTTCCAAGAAAAGACAAGACTCAGCCTTGGAGAGTTTCTGTAACAGGGGTATTGCTCCAAAACCCAGCAGCAGTTTCTTGTTTCTTGCCTGCCAGAGCACATTGCAACTTCTCCTCCTCAAGTGGTTGCGGTGGCTGACATAAATATTTTTCAAGTAAAAAAATCATATTTTCTGCGAAACACGAGGTCACTGTGTGTATGTGCAAACCTTCCATCTGCGAAGGGAATAACGTAACCTGTGTCCTTCCAGGCTTCACCTCAGCTGATCTGCACCACATGTCCTTCAAGGTAAGCTGGGTAAGTGGCTCGCAGTCAGAGCAGGGGAGGAGAAATCCCATTTGAGGCTGACCTGATGCCATCTGACATTTTGCTTATTTGAAAAGAGGAGGTTTGAAATGGAAGTGGCGGGGCTGGTTCAGAGTTGCTTTAGACCCTTTAATCTTCAGGTTGAATTACAGCCACGTAAAATGAGGGGTTTTCCACTCTGTGGTGGAGACTTCTTATTCTTCCATGAGTCTCCTAAGTTTGGTTGGGTCCTTGACATGTTTGGTGCCTCACTTGGAGCATGTTGGGATGCTGTTGTGTCTCTAAACTCATGCATCCATTCTGTCAAACAGAAGCCTCCTGAATGATCCCTCTGGTCAGGTTTTGTGGATGATGTGGTGTATGTTCCCTACTTAGAAGTGGGGCCAATAGATTCTTGCTCTCTTTTTAGCCCTCTGTCATGGAGGAGCTGCACGTTTGCAGTGTGCTTCCAAGGGGAAGGAGTTCCCAGCCCATCCTGCCTGTGCTCCAGCAGTCCCTCCCCTAGGAAGCATTCAGCCAGAGGTTACAGAAAATAAAGCACCTCTCCATACTGCAGTATTTTCCTTTTCAATGGGGCCTAGTATTTATAAGCCTGAGTAGGACTTTCCAACTGCTACTCTGCTTGCTTTTTTCGTTCTTTGTGTAATAGCGTTGGCTTTGAGGCATCGTGATCCTTTCTGTTGACTTTGTGCCAGGGTGGGTGTTTCTTGAGCCTGTACAGTTTGGAGCGTGCCATCAGCAGGCAGCAGACACGAGCCTTGGTGTGGGAGCCACTGCGTGCCCTGCCCTGATTCCAGCTCCTGGTGCTTGGACTGGCAGGACAGGTGCAGCCGCTGCAGAGATGTTCGAGGCAATGAAATGCCTGTCGTTGGGAGCAGAAGTTGCTGAAAGATCGTGTTTTTCTCAGTTTTCATTGGCACGTGTGGTGTCTCCAGGAGGAAGGGAAGGCAGTAAGTTCTCAGTTCATCCCGTTTCCCAAAATCCAGCGGCTGGCTGCTGAGCTGCTCCTCTGTCCCATTTCCATCCCACTCGGTCCAGCAGTGTGCTGGGCTGGGGTTGCATTTCTCATTGTGCTCTCTGCTGGGTACAGCCACGGCGTGGGAAGAGCCAGAAAAAAGCTCTGATGGTCGCTGTCCCATGAGGACAGGACAGGGGAGCTCTGCAGGGCTCTGCTGCTGCACTTTCTGCCCACACCCCTTCCACAGTGCATCCCATCCAGCATTCCCGATTCTCCTTGTCCCGGCACTCATCTCCCTGATGCCCTGCTGGCTGCCCTTTAACCTCACCCTAATGCAGACATTGGCTCCCCGTGGTCCACGGGCCACCAGCCAGGCTGTGGCACAGGAGCTGCTCTCCAAGGCACTGCTGTGGCCTTGGGGACACCCGCACAGCCATCCCACCCTGATGGACATCAGGATGGGCCAGAGGGCTGTGAGGGTGTGCAGTTGGTGGGATGTGGGGTGCAGCAGGAAGGTGAGGAAGATCCTCAGGGGAGCAAGGGGGCTTCCATGCATTTGGAGGGTGCACACGGTTTCCAGGCAGTAGTGTGTATTGTGGAGAGGCAGTCAGGATTTTCCTTCTGAGAAGGAACTGCTTTGAATAAAAATCCCTCTGTGGAAAAGCTGCTGTTGTCCTGGTAGAATCACGTTTGAGAGTGCCATCTAATGTGAAATCACAGCTGAATCAAGATTTGCATCTTTCTCTCTCTTTTTTTTTTTTTTTTTTTGGTTTTGTTTGCATTCCTAAAAATCATCCAGACATTTTCTCCTCTTTAAAAGCAGCAGTGCTCAAACCTCTCCAGCTGCCGTTATGAAATGAGTGAGTTATTCTAGCTAAATTGAGTAGATTGGACTGGAAACACTTCTGGAAATACTGTGCAGGTTGTGGACCAGCTGTTGGCAAAACCAGCCAGGGTTTCATACACAGTGGGTCCCAAAAAAAGAAACACTATTTTGCCATAGTGATTTCCCCCCCCTATTTATTCTGCTACAAGCACAATCCTGCAGTTTTTAATTAAAAGTTGAGCTGTGTCAGCACTGGGGGGGGGCTGTAAGTCTGCAGCATGAAAGGGCAGTCGTTTCCTTTGTGGTGCCTGGTTCCTGTGCCTCCTTCAGGCGGCTGGTGGCCTGAGACAATGGCATGCGTGAGGGGACAGAGTGGAAGGAGCTGCTCTTCCTCTGATAGCCGAGTTTTCCTTGCTTTTCCACCCCACGATGAGGTGAAACTCAACTGCTGCACTCAACTGGTGGCCCAGCAGCAGAGGGAGTAGAGGAAAAGTTTGCAGTAATTGATATAACTCAGCAGAGCACCCAGTGGGGAGCAGAAGGGGTCCACTGGGGACAGGTACACCTGCCCTGATCCTAATCCAGCTTGGCACTGGAGAACGTCTGTTTCCCCTAGTGGTCTCTGCACATCTGCCTCAGTCTAATGCTCTCAGGCCCAATGGAATTTCTCAGAGATTTTCCACCTTCTCAAGAGTATCTGAGCTCTTTAATTGAGGGCTGTGGCTGTGTGTGAGGGCTGGCCATCCTTTCCTGCCCGAGTGTTTGGGGCAGGAGTGGTGGGCTGGGTGAGGACCAAGCACAAGGCAGCCACTGAGGCTTTTGAGTTACTTTCTGTAGGATGCATTGTCGAAAATTCTCCCAGCAGCATCTCCCATCTTTCACTGGGAAGAATATTATCATCAAGCAAAGTGGAGAGAGCCAAATTCTTGTTTGTGAAGCACACGTCCTTTTTGACTCCTTCAATATTTTTCCTTCCCAGTTTGCGTCACCTC
The DNA here is from genome assembly GCA_036785705.1 of Acanthornis magna. Classification (NCBI taxonomy): domain Eukaryota; kingdom Metazoa; phylum Chordata; class Aves; order Passeriformes; family Acanthizidae; genus Acanthornis; species Acanthornis magna. Next base: position 2,388,153 of record JAWUZG010000054.1, on the reverse strand, counting down.
TTAATCCATCAGGTTTTCAATCAGGCTCGTACAGATGGGAATTCTGTTCTTGTTTTCTTGTTGCCCTTGCTGCTTGTCTGCTGTCAGGTGCCCACCCAGGTCAGCTGGAGACAGCAAAGCCCAGACACAGCCCTGCCACCGCTGGCTGGGGTGAGCTACTGATTGAATCCAGCTTCCATGCTATGCTCTTAGGGCTGTTTGGCTATTTAGATAGGGCCACAAAGATGATCAAAGGGATGGAGCACCTATCCCATGAGGAAATGATGAGAAAGTTGGGATTTTTCAGCCTCGAGAAGGCTCTGGCATGACCTTCAGTGTCTGAAGGAGGGCTACAAGAAATCTGGGGAGGGTCTTTTTACAAGGACATGTAATGATAGGAGAACAGGGAATGGTTTCAAAATGAAAGGGTTTGTTTAGATTGGATATTGGGAAGAAATTCTTCACTGTGAGGGTGATGAGGCACTGGAAGAGGTTGCCCAGAGAAAGCCAAGTTGGCTGGAGCTTTGAGCAACCTGGGATAGTGGAAGGTGTCCCTGCCCATGGCAGGGGGATGTGAAATAGATGATCTTTAAGGTCCCTTCCAACCCAAACCATTCTAGGATTTCTGTGATATTTGAAAGTAAGCAGGACATTTTCTCCAATCTCCCAATGGAAAAATCTCTGAATGCTTAAAAGTGTTGTATCCAAGTGTTGCATTCTGTAACTTGCTCGGACCAATTGACCAGAAGGTGACAGAACTGGGGAAATGCTGCTGGTTACATCCCATCTGCTGCTGAGCTACTGAGGAAGTTTTGACTCCTTAGAACAGCTTCGAAACAGTCTTTGCAGATTGAGATGTTCCTGTCTGCACTGAGCATAGATCGCATTTAAAAGCAAAGGAAGAGGTGGATGCTAGCCCCTCTGTCACTCCATGAAAAACCTTGGAAGTGCTTCAGCTCCTTGCAGTCTTGGCCAAAGACTTGCTGCTTCCATTTTGATGCACTTTAGCAAAAGCAGGATGCTGGGGGTGTTGGCAGCTCATTTCTTGTCGCAGAGTGGCAGCTGTACGGTTCAGACTCCCACAGCTGACTCTGCAGCATCAAACTAAGGTTTGGAAGCGTTGCTTGTGGTCCAACAGCACGTGGCTTTAAACAACAGCTTTAAACTAGGCCGTGCTCTGATTTTGGGGAAGCCCAGGTGATGGGGAGCTGTGACAGCATCCGAGTAGGCGTGTTGAGGTGGGAAGGCAAGAAACTGCGTCTTCCTCCCTGTGCTGTAAATTTTTTTGGAGATAAAACACACATAGTGTTCGTGGTGACGTGGTTAGGTGACCTCCCAGGACCTCGCCTAACTGTGGGTGAGAACTGCCCTGCTTTGCTTTTCTGATGATTTCAGGGTGGTAGAACTATCATGCAATCGTTACCTTGCGGTAAAAATACAGTCTCGGGGAAATTTTACTCTTTAGCTGCTTTATCTTAGTTTATTTTGCGGTTTGAGTGAAAACACCCCATTTCATCGTGCTGTGAGTGGGGTCAGAGACCCTGCATTCATTTTCTGGAACCCAAAGGCACTCAGCAAACTCCCAGGAGAGCTTTACTTGGGTGTACTTGGGATTGTGGCATGCTGATACGCTGCTTTCAAATGCCCTGTGCGCTGTGCCTGGGGATTTTTGCTGGGGACTCCACGTGCTTTGGAAAGCATTGCTCTGCTCTAGGCAGGAAAACAAGGATCTGAGGGGGCTCAAATTGCTGTGATCGACCTCGGAAATCCTCTGCCTGGCCGTGTTGAGTGAGAGCCTTGCTCTTGGCGTCGGTGGGGAGGGATTTCACCCCTTGGAAATGTTTCAGAAGCATGAAATGCTGTCCCTCCCAGCGTGCCGACCACGCTGGGCGGAATTCTTCCCCTGCCCCCTCTCGCCAGAGTCATTTTTATACCTGCTAAAATTCTCCCTCGTATTTTTCAAACCTGCATTATCAGCACAAATCGCTTTCTCTTCTCCCTCTCAGGTGTAAAAACCCATTTTGAGCGGCCGGCCTGCTTTCCAAGGAGTTATTTAAGCACAGTAGGTCATCAATGTATCGCACATATTACGGCCATGCCTTGGCATTTGTTTTGCGTTTGTAATCCAACACCCAGCTGCTTCGGCCTCAGACTCCGGGCAGCTATTTAGTGCTTCGGCTTGTGCTGAGGAATGCATTGTGGTGCTGTTTACTTCGTTACGTGCAAGGCTCAGATGGAGTACAGTGAGCTTCAGTTAAAACAGAAACCCAGCACAGCAACCAAAGCTGAAAACCGAGGGTAGAAAATAGGCATAATGTAGATGTTAAGTCAGGGTTAGAGGGACCCAACTGAGAAAATTTGGGTTGCATTCTGCAGTCATTGCAAGCATTCTTGCTGATGAAAGCAGAGGTTACTTACAGTGCGATAGGAAACTGGAATGAAAAAAAAAAAATCCATCTACTTCTCTGCTGCAGCTGTTCTGTTGCTTCTCCATCTCTGTCTGAGCAAAAAGCACTGGAAAACCCCACCCTGAGCAGTGAGTGGGGCTTTCCTCTGGGAATACTCAGATTTTGCTGGTCCTGGTCTAGGTTAACATTTCAGTTGCAGACTTTGGATGGTTTCACCCAGCATTTCCACCTCCCCAAACTCTCTGGTTTCCACTGAAGTGCTGTGGGGAGACTCGCCCAGTGCCTTAATTTGTATCTAGTGAAAGTGTGTGAAGCCAAGGCGAGTGGAATTCATTACGTTTAGCTGGATAATTAGGATGCTGCGCTTACGTAAGGGGTGGTAGTAAGCAAAGCTTTTGATCAGCTGATGAGGATTTTGCACGTATTCGTGCTGAGGCTCTCTAAGTCTCCCCGGGGGTGAGGAGCACTGGTGGCTCTTAAGCGGATCTACGGCACGGAAATCTTGCTGCTCTGGGAGAAGGGGGAGAGGGCAGAGCTCTTCCTGCTCTTTAGCAGGTGAACACTGTCACAGGGGCAGTTTCTGGGTCTGTAAGAAGCAGAGGAGCTTCTTACGGTGGACAAAATCACTCATTTCTCTCTGAAATGAGTGATTGATGGGGGGCTATTCCCATCCCTGTGCTGCAACAGCTGGCACTGGAGGAGGGGTCAGAGGATATAGAAAAATTCAGAAAGCTGTGCCCCTGTCCCTGGCCGTCACTCTTGTGGATGAATTTGGTGGGGTCCAGGTGGTTAGCTGGACTCCCAGTTTAGGCTGACCACAGGAGGGGTACGTACTGGGTGTTACCACAAAAAGAAGTGGAAAAAAAAGTGCTTTTCTGGGCTGGAAGTTCAGCAAATATGTGTGTAAGGTCTTGGAAGAGCCACTGCACTGCACTGACACCTCCAAATGCTCCAGCTGACAGGGCACGATGCTCAGTCATAAAGCTTTGCTGGTCCAAAGAGGTAGCACAAGGTTGGGTCACTTCATGGTTATTCTGGAAGAGAGTGATGACCTTCTCCTTGTGCTTTATAAAGTCTGGGCCTGTTGGACTCAGATTTCTTTAAAAAATAAGGGATGGCCTGAAGAGAATAAAGGTGGGATTAGGATACAAATCTCATGACAGCTTGGCTGTGTGAACAGTGCACAGTAGGTTTGTGGGTTTTTTAGATATTGGGGCTAGAGAACAGTAATTCAAGTTTTAGGCTTGGGTTGGTTTTGGTGTTTTTTTTCTTCATTGTTTGATTTTCCACTGGGCTTTCTAAAGACGAGATCATCTCCAACTCAAACCATTCTGTGACTGTTTTAGCTTCTCACTCTTTTTGGGCTCAAGAAACAAGTGACATTCCCTGTGATGGTATAAGAATACGTCCAGGTAGGCACTGGGGGGGCCTGGAGTGCTGGATGGACACAGTTATCCAACAGAGCAGGTTTAAAATGCATTTGGGTTTATATGAGCAAAATGTCCCTTGGCATATGCAGCTGCATCTGGCTTGGCATTTATTTTTTGGGTTCAGAGATCTGCTCTAAGGCTCAGGTGTCACACATTTCTGAGGGATGCCATTATATCCAGTAAGCAAACTATGCTGGGCTCTAGGAAGGGTTTAATGAGTAAAGGTTGGATCAGTGACCTTTTCCACATGTATTGTTTTGGATGTGATCCTGCTGTAGAGCCTGGAGAGTCTGAATGCCCTGCATTTGTGGAGTCAGGGCTTTATCAGTTGAACTCAGCATTGCTTATCAAATCCTGAGGCAGGAGTTCAATTTCACTGCCAAAAGGCAAAAAAATACTTTTTCTTTTTTTCCCTTTTAATTTTTTTCCCTTCCCCCCCACTTTATTTTCCCCCATCTCTTTTTCCTCTTCTCCTTCCTTCCCTTTTTTCTTTTCTTCATAGGGATCATCCTTTAGAAACTGTCTCTGCACTGTGTTCCCGTGTTGAAAAGAGAGGAGAGAAAAAAAAGAAATCTAAGCCTATTTATAACAAGGCAAATAGGAAGAACCAGTATTTCATTGAGAAGGGACTAAGACATCCCTTAATTCCAATAAGCTCTTTGTCCTTTGCAGTAGCAGTAAAGAAGGATCTTCCTGCCTCAAAGCTGATGCTTCCAGAAGGGCTTCCTCCTGTCTTTAGATTTGGAGAGGTGTTGGATCCTGCAGACGTCTTGAGCTGTGAAATTGTTATTATCCAGCTATTTCTGTAGCGCAGGGCAGGTAGAAGTGGCTGTGTGGATTTTCTTTGCCTGTTTTCCCTGTCAGGGTATGTTCAGTATCCTACACTCTGCAGTGGCTTTCATTAAGGTGGTTTCCAAGCAATAGCACTTCAGTGGTTTTGTTTTCTTTCTTTCTTTCTCTCCCTACTTTTCTGTCAGCACATCTCAGGTTTGAGAAGAGTTGAAGAAAGCTAGGCACATTTTCCGTGTTTTCTCACCTAACCTGCCAATCTTTCCCTGCAACCTGAGACCGACTCCTACCTGTGCCCCATTTTTCCAGACTCCCAAACCTTTGCAGTACCAGGCTTAAAAAAACCCCTAGCTGATGCTTTCTTGTATGTTATGGGATAGTCTAAAAATAGTGCTCTGCCCTTTTTAACAGAACCATGTATTATTAAAGAAGGAATGAATAGGCGATGGAACCGGAATGAAATCTCCCTTCTTCTCGCTGAAGAGAAGCTTTAAAAACCTCTAAGTGAATATATTTGACCCTTTTGAAAACAGGAGCTTCTCCTTGGGGACTGCAGTGTAAACTTTGAATTTCTGAGCTTGTGGTGAGGTGCTTGTTTACCTTTGTAAATTTAGCACCAGGTGATGGGTGCATTTTTTTGGTTTTGTGTGTTTTTTTCCTCCAAGACAAGCAGCGGCAAGGATGGAGCTGGAACAACCCACATTTCCCTGCCTCGATGCCCTTGTGTTTCTGCCAGGTGCTCGTAGGTGGTTTACTTACAGTGAAAATGGGGCCAGTTGGATTTTTCCTGGGATGCAGAGGTATAAAACAGTCCTAAATCGGGCTGGTGGCACCTGGCCCTGCGCAGTCACTCCCGGCGGTGCTGCGGTGTAAAACGACACCGCGCTGCTGCCGTGGCATCTCGGACGCGCTGCTGGCGCAGATGGAAGTGAACAAGATGCCCTGTGCCTGTTCCTGTCTGAATGACCGGTTGGGACAAATTATTGCAGGGTGTTTCTAAGCAGCAGACTCTTCTCTTTGGCTCAGTTTTCTCTGTGTGGTGCTGGTTGAATAACAGTGTGTGTAATAAGCAATTAATGTCTATACATTTAATTTTAGAGGACACTGTAAATAACAGGTTTTACTTCCCTCCCTCCCCCAACTGTTGCATTGAATTTCATTCTCTTTAATTATACTAACAAATGTGGGGAAAATTATAAATATTTATAGTGGAATGGGTGGCTTTATTCCATGAGTGAGTGAATGTCCCAAGGTTGATTATAATCTTCCATTCAGTCACAAATCAAAAGTATCTATTATACAACTTCAAGAATGAAACTTCAAACTTCTGCCAAAGGCAGAATGAAACAACTTCAGATGTCGGGAATGTTGTTAATATGAACCATGGTGTGACTGGCCAATACATTTTTTGTTATCCTTTTTTCTGAGCAGCTAAAAAGTGAATTATATGGCAGTAATTCTGGTGTGACAGTGCATTTTAGAGGCTGCCAATAACTAATTTTTGAAAAACAAATGTCAGGCATTGTGCTTTGACATTGACTTTGATTCAGCGCATCTCTTTTAATTTGTTAAAGGATATTTAGCCAGGCATATGAAATTATGGGAACACAAGTTTTTTTCCCACGTTTTTTTGCATTTATTGTAAAACCTCTCCTTTCAATATTGCATTTATTTCCCAGGTTTCTCTCTGGCAATCTGGATTTCTTCCTGCATCTTTTCCATGCATGCTGGTCCCAGGAGAAGCCATCCTCCTGGCAGACCATGGTGTTACTGGAAATGCTGTATATCCATTCATCTTGAAGAGTCTTTATTAGCAGCCTAACTCTTTGTATGTCCTCAAATTTTTTTTTAACTTAGTTTTTTTGCGTTTTTTTTTTCTCATTTGAGAAGTGCTGTGCCATTACAGAGATGGGTTTTGCTGCAATAAGAATAGTTTCAAGTGGAGGTGTTGATGAGTGGAGATTGATTGCTTGGTGGAAAATAAGAGCTAAAAGTTTGATATAGTTTAAAACTAGTTAGTTTGCATCAGCATGTTCCTGCTTTTGCTTTGTGACTCTATGGCTGAGAAGAAAGGAAAAGCATCTTAGGTTTCATTACTGAATGTTTGATTGTCACTTCAGTGTTAGTGCTGTGAGGAGCTCTTGGTGGCTGAATTCCTCAGTCTGTGTTCTACATCTCTGCTGAACTGCTGGCACTGCTTTGGTGAGCTCTGTTTATGTATTTGCATCAAGCAGCTCCAAAGAGGACCTGCCTGAGCTTTTTACAAATGGGGGAATTTTACATATATATATATATATATGTATGCATGTGTATGTCTATAGATAGATAGATAGTTATAAAAAAAAATTTCAGTTATAACCACTGAGTAATGGTCTGTTTGATTAAAATATTCTGTAAAAAGAAATATAGAGAAGACTTTCAAATCTTCTTTTAGGTCTTTATTAGCTATTTTTCTTTGTATCATCCAACTGCTGTAAGAGAGCTAGGTAGATTTTTAATGGTGTGGATTGTATTTTATAAAGAGCCCAGCATAATAGAGTCCTAACTGGAGCCTGTAATAGAGACAGTGATCATTATTGGCAATAAAAAGTGGCAAATTTGCTGGAGGTGTCTTGTGATTTTATAACTTCAGATGTCTATCCTAACATTGTGCTTAAATGAACGGGTCTCAAATTAGGGATTTTAAGTTAGCCTAATATTCCCACAGGTTTCATGATTTGTTTTGACTTTGAAGAGCTAAAATAAATTCACTTTGGTTTATCACTCTTCTCATTTTTTATTATTGAAGAAGACAGAAGTGACAGTATTTTCTAAGTGGTCAGATGAAATATTGGTTGTGTAACTTTTTTAATAGGCACCTTCAACTTCAAATAACAGGTTTGAGTTGAAGCTTGAGTAGAAGATGTCAGGCATAAATTTCCACCCCTTTTGTTATTTTTTTCTTAATTTTTAGTTTTTAAAGTAATTTACAGTGATGGACTAATGGTCTACACTCTCTGATGTCAAGGCTCATGCCATCTGTTCCTTGGGCCTTTCTTCTCCAGCCGTCCCTCCCTTCTTTGAACATCCCCCACTCTTTCCTTTTCCACTCCAACATGTCCTCCATCCCCAGTGTCACACAATCTGAACTCCTTTTCCTCGTCTTTCAAGCTCCATCCCAGGTTGCTGAGCCGTTGTGGTGCTTTGTTGAGTCTCCTGGACGATGCCAACCTTAATCACCCATTTTTCTGTCTCTGTTGTGGGTATCCACAGCAGCTCTTCCGTGTGCTCCTCAAATGGGTCCATGAAGATGCTTGTTCTTCCTTCTAATTGTTCTTCAAGACTCCGAGGATCCTACAGAGGGTTGGTAGGTTGGTATTCACACACACCAGGAAAAAGGCCCTTTAGATTTACTCAGATAATTCAGAAAATCCTGGAGATAAAATTCCACAGGATGATAAGGGAAGTTGCCAAACCCGATGGATTTTAGGTGGTGCCTGTGTAAAATCACATTATCTGTGTGTCTCCCGGATTTCTGTTCTTATCTCTATTGCCCTCCCTTCCCATTGTTTCTTCTCAAATTAAATTGCGAATGACACAGTGGCAGAGCAGAGCGGGGGAAGGGCAGGAACCCTTCATGGAATCCTAGAATCATTGCGGTTGGAAAATATCTTCAAGAATCATCGAGTCCAACCATTATCCCAATATTGCCAGGCCTACCATGTCTCTAAGCACCACGTCAACACATTTTTTGATGTTTCCTACCACTGTGAGAGCTTTGTCCTGTCTCAGCCCTTTTGATACTACTTTAATACAGACCTTTTTCATTGAGTGATACAGATAATTTCACAACATAACTATCCCCTGGCACCTTCCTGGGGCTTCCTTTGTGCTCCCTACGTGGGCAGCCAAGTTCACATGTCTTTTACACGGACCACAGTGATGTTGTGATACTCAGCAAGGACTTATTTCCTTCCTGAAGTCGGAGTGAGTTACTTATGGGGCACGATTCCTGGTAGCCCACCTTCCTAAGTCAAACAAAATATTGATTGTGAAGTGCTTCCCCTGTATTTTAGCCTGAAATTGTGTCACACTGGGTCTCAATGGCTATGCCATTGGAAAGAGGACGTGGGAAGGCTCGGAGCACTCTTCTGCGGACATTTGTCGTGTTTAATAGAGGTGATATTTACAGATTGCTAGCACACACTGTCCCCTTCCTCAGCAGTGCTGATTTGTACTTCCCAGCCCAGGAGGCTCCCAAGTGTGTGCCGAGGGTGAGAGCCATCGGAGCTAACCGGGAGCCAAGTGCGAGAAGGAGGGGGAGCAAGCAAGGTCCTAATTTTTCTAAAGGAAAGCATGGCTGAACACCTGCTGTTCCCCAACAGAATAATATGAATTTGCATCAAAAAGGGGTCCCAATCAGTTGTGCTGGCTGCTTTTGAGGAGAGCAGTTGTGTCTGGAGGCATTCTGTTGGGGGAGATGTCTTCCAGTGAAAGCATTTTCCACACAAGGGCCGTGGGGCCCACCCCGCGGCTGGCATTTACAGAGGGGTGGAAATGCTATTTAAATTTCAAATGGCCCCAAGTTTTCACAGTTGCCATGTCAATAGATCAAGTTCCTTGAAATACATTTTAAGCGGAGTTTACACAGAGCCGCGGGAGCCCGCATTGACTCCAAGGGCTGCCTTTATTGTGCCTCCAGCAGCGGTAAGTCAATATGGCACATTGAAAGCAGCCCTTCTCTGCTGCTGAGTGAAAGTTACCAAATTCCCCCCCCTCCGTCTCCTTCCAGCTCTTTTTTTGGGTAGCAGCATGTTTAACCAGCTGAAATGGTCTTTTTTCCCCCCTTCTTTCTTCTTTCTGACTCGTTTTGGGAAGGTGGTAATTAGATCAGGCTGCTAAACTCATCACATCTTCCAAACACCCGTCCAGGCACGGCTGAAAAACTGGAGTGATACAAGGGAAGGTAACAGGAAAACAAGTGGCACTGGGACAGTGCTGATAAGGGCAGGCAGTTGCTTAGTACAGAACAATAGCAAATAAAACTTGGAAAACAAGACAGGCCCAGAAGAGTGGTCATATTTCATTGTAGGAGGTGATGAAGGTTACAAACCTGTTGTTCCAGGAGCAACATCCTCTGGGAGTGACCTGGTCTGACCCTCCCTCCAACTGTTACCCATGCCTAATGGTAGTTCTCACTCATTTGTCTTCCTTCCCTATTCAAAATAGCTCCGAGCAGGTTTGGGGCTCGCAGCAGATGAGGGTTATGAGCAGATGGGGGTAATGCTGGAGAGGGGATTGTCTCCAAAGAGATGTGGGATGGGAGCTTCCAGCATGGCTGGAGGCAGCTGCTCCTGGAAAGGCTTGAGATGTTCTCATTACCTTCCCCAACTGACCCATCAGGGCTCAGATCTATCTGACACAAATGCCATGGGCTAAAACCACTGGATTTTTTTCCTGGAGGGGTGGTGTGTGGGGCAATGCATTGTGCTCTGGCAGTGTTGTTCCAGCTAATGCTGGAATCCAATTTTCTCGCAGGGCTCCTGGTGTCTGCATTTGGAGCAGGCACTGAGTCTGCAGCTGTGGAAGCTGTCTTCTTTGATTTCTACAAAGCATGTTTGAAACACTTCTGGAGATGTTGTGTGCGCTTCCCTCTCCATCATCCACTCATGCGTGAAAAACAGTCGCTTCTCCTTGGTGTGACCACCATCCAGGCTGTCCTTAGGAAAGATGCTCTTTAATTATTTCTCCCTGTGCCTTCCCAATGGACAGGTGAATGCAAACATCCCCATCCATGGTGGGTTCTGATTTTGGGTTTGATATATCAGATATTGCTCTGATATTTTGCTATCTGCAGTCTTCCCCCTCGTGCTGGAGTAGCCTGTGAGGAAGCTGCAGCAGTCTGGAAGCTGGAGACTAGACTTGGAATTTTAAATGCTCTGGTATGAGCTGTTTTGTTTCTGTTTGGATTGCGCCTACCACTTCTATCCCCTAGTCCTCCCCTGCCAGGATAAATCACTCCTGAGGTGACCACGCATTTCCTGGGGAATGCCATTAACTTGAACAAGCAAACGGATGACCTCGCACGGCGCCGTGTGGTGTTGGGTGCTGATGATTGGATTGATCCTTTGATTCTGCAACCCAGGGAATGTTCTCTCCCTTTTCCAGGGCTCTGGTAAAGCTCTGTGATTGTGGTACCCAAAAAAAGATGGTTAGATTTACATTCTACCAGAAATAGAGGGTAGCACAGCAGAAACATATGTCTTGATTCCTAAATGGGGAAAAAGAAAATATTTAGGAAGGAAAAGCAGTTCTGTGGCTAATTATTTTTAATTGTTGTCTTTTTTTAAAGAAAGATCAAGATTGTTAGAGTGCCTCTTTCCCTCCAGAACATCTACAAGTGATCAGGCTACCAAACAGACTAATTAGATGTCAAATAGACTTCAGTTCTTAAATTGGTTTAGTTACACAATGCAAAACATCACATTGGGAAGCAGATGGCGTGTCATTTTTAATGTGTCTTGTAACTTGCCTGAAACCACTTCAAAGTTTCCTCAAAGAAAATATTGTCGCTACTGACCAAAAGAGATGGCACTGAGTAGCTCTCAGCATAACAACAAGATGTTGGGTCAGTGTCTTACAAATATTGTCAGTGCCTTCAGAGGCTTAAAAATAGAGGAATTGATCTAAAGGGATTTATATTCAGTGGATAAAGAGCTGGTGCTGTCTTAGAAAATCAGGACCCTTTAATTGGGACCCAATTGTACACCAGAAAAAATGAAGGCTATATATGACATAATTAGTTTTGAAAAATTCTTTCTCTGTGCCCAGACTGTATCGTTCAATTGGCAAGTCTGTAGGGCTGTGCCTTCCTTAGGAATGCCAGTGTTGCCCTGGAATCTAAATGATCCATTGAGCAGGAATATGGAGAGCAAGAAACCCTGCAACAGTGGGGGGAACCCTTCCCCTCGTTTGCAAAAACATGAAAATGGCTCAATATCTTGTAACTCGAGTCATTACAGCATTAATAAAAACAGCATTAAGTGCTGCCAGGCTGTCCCATTACAACCTTAATTACGGCAAGAGTAGGAAATGAGTGTTTGGGTGAAAAACAGCTTTAGGATGGTGGTGGAGATTAAGCAATACCAAATTGGAGGGAGAGCTGTGCTCGAGTGATCAAAGCTAGGAGATAACCTCCGTTGTATCTCAAATCCATCCCCAAAGCTCTGCTTCAGTGCCTTTGCGAGGGGTATTTGTTGCATGGGTAGAAAAGTCCATGAGATACCGACAATAGTGATGAAAACGAAGTCAGCAGTATGTGAAGGGAAGAGATGATTTTTTTTTTAATAGGCTCTAATATTTCTAAAAGGTCAGTTTAAGTATCCTCAGATGATTTAATGCTTGAAGAAACACTTCTTTCCATTATAAGTTTCACTAAATATTAGAAGAGTATTGGTTTGGGTTGGGGTGAAAAACAGAAAATAAATCAGTGTAGGCAAAATAAGGTGGAGAGTTTAATTTCTCTCTAATATTCTTCTTTCATACACAGCTATTAGTTTCTTCTTAGTTACTTAAAATTCCATTTTCTAAAGGAAGGTGATAAATGCAAAGAATTAGTATTGAAATTAGTATTTTAATGAGTTGTGCAAACTTTGGAAATACCTTCTTTTAGTATAAAATAATAAAAAAACTAATAAAAAACGGTGGAATTTCCTCCCTCCCTTCCATCCCAAGCTCTTACATGGCAGAAGGAGCAGGGTAAGCTTTGCCACGGGGCATCCTCATATCAAGGATGCTTAATCGCCTACGAGTCCACTAATCTAATATATGAACAAATACAAAACCATTAATTGTGTTGATTTAAAACCCATTTCCCCTCTTTCCTTTCTGCTTCCCCCTCCCCAAATCTCTTTACATATTCATCCTGTTGGTGACAGACCATTGGCTGTGAAATGGGGGTGATGTGTTGACCTTTCTTGGGGTTGGGAGGCTGTGGCTTGCAGGGTGAGGACTCCTTTAGGAGGAGTTTGGATGCCTTGGGATGGGGAATGATTTTTGCTGGGATGAGGTGTGGTCCCAAACCGCTGTTGGATGCAGGACCTTTGGTCATTCCCCTGTGGAAAGAGGAAAACCAGGCTGGGTAACACCATCCCTGGGAAGGAAAGAGAGGAGATGGCCCTTTTGAGTTATTTTCACACCCTTTAGTCTCCCTGCTGGTAACACAGTTTTTAATTAACCTCATTAATAGGGGTATACAGGGCTTCAATCACTCTCTGGGAGATCGCTCCCGAGGATGTCTTGCTTAGGGACTCTCTGATAAGTGCGTTTGGCACCAGAATGTGCTGAAGATCTTTGTCTGTGATGCTAATTGCTTGTGTCATCCCTCTCCCTGCTGCCAGCTACACAAGGTTCTGGAGGTTTCCCTGAGCAGCAGAGAGTTTCTTTGGAAAGAAAACAACCTTGACTTTACGTTTGATCATTTTATGTGGCAGAGGTTGGTTCTCAGTGCTGCTTGGGGGGATTGGAGGAGGTGGCAGAAGTTTGGAGAGGAAGCCCACGTGGACCTAGTGGAGAGCTGGGGCGTTCCAAGGTCCTGCTCACCTTTGGGTGCTTTAGCAAAATCTGTTTCTAAAATAAATTTAGAAAACAAACCGAAGATGTAAACCCAAAGAAATAAAGAGCAGGGTTGCTTGCCCTTGGTTCTTTGTGACTTCCCCAAAACGGGAGTGAATGACAACATGGAGCTGCATTGAGGTCATGAAGTTCTGCAGAATAGCAACCAGGTGGAAGAGAAGGCAAAAGTGAACTCAAAAAGACTGGAATTAGTTTAGTTTTTTGGAGGAAAATGGCCATCCACTGTGTTTTCATTGCAGGCTGCTTTCTGTTGAGTGCCAGTCACATCATAACATTTTATTCAGCTCTTGGAATGACTTTGCTTTTCAGTTCCTGATTAGTTTCATCCTATGTGGCTTTGTGGGGATCCATCCACATTTTTACTAAGGATTTACAGATTTGGGGAGCACCTTCTAATGATATTGGCAATAGATCAATAAACTTGTTTTTATTTGCTGCTTCCCTAGACACTTCATAAACAGTCTGTGCATCAATACCTTTAAAGTCTTCATCCCTTGAATTATGGTAGTGCCTCATTTTGCCTCAGAATGGATCCAGTAGATTTGGATCCATTCAGTTCTCTATTTTTAAAGGCAGAATAAAACTGAGAATTTTATTTTGTTTAAAACGATTTATGGAAACTTCCAGCACAACCATAATTTCTTCTCTGTCTGTGGGAGTAAAGATGCCAGAGCATTTAAGAGAAATCTGGGGAGGGCAGATGGGTTCTGGGGGCCTTTGGTGATGGGTGTGAGTGTTTTCTCACCTTCCTGGTGGCATTGGATTATTGGCTTTGTGTGACTCTGGAATAGGAAAAGGTGTTGGAGAGGAAGCAAGGAGCATCTCTTGCCCATCTCACATGTTGAACCCTACCTTTCTTTTTATTTTAATTATAGATGTTTTATTTTGCTGTTTGTATGCATGGAGGTTGTACTCTTGCAGTAGCCCCTTGACCATACACTCAAATGAATGCAAATCATCCCCAAAATCTTTCATTCTCCAAGCTATTTTCAGTAACTTATTTTTGTTTATGCCATATCAAAAAAACCCCACCCTTTTAGCAGCCTCCCTTGGTGGGCTGCAGAAGAATGGGAAGGGCCCCTAACCATTTCCCCCATTTTATTTTCCATAAATTGCAAGGATTTTGAACAGAAAACCTGACAAGTTGTTTCCTATCGTGCATTGTAATTATCTATTATAATAGGGAATAAAGGATTAATTAGTTTTCAAGCTGCAGATATGATTTAATTAGTTTTCAAGCTGTATCTGAAACACCTGTCTTGGCAAAATCAAAGTGTTTTCATTTGGGGAGAAAAAAAAAGGGGAGTGGAGAGAAGGAGGGAGTGAGCTCAAGGGTGTCTGATGTTTGCTGACCTGCAGGGTTTTTCCCCAATTTTCCACCCTTATTGAGGTGTGATGTGTTTTTTAACTGCCCAATTTATAATGTGTTTAATTATTCTTATGTGCGCACACTTGCTCAGGAAACATCATTGCCAGTTCCTGCCACTAGTCCCCAAAATCAAAGAAATTTTGAGAGTACTAGTAATAATAATAATAATAATAGTAATAATAACAATGTCAACCACAACAATAATAACAATAAAGGATATACTGTTATATATATAGTATATATTACATCTATATTATATGTTTTATATATACTGCATATAATTATTATTTATATTATTATTATTATTATAGTCATCATTATCATCAAAATCTGCAAGAAACTAAGCTGGTTCTTCCTCTCTCCCCCCCACAAAACCATATTTCAGAGTCACTCTCTCCCCCCACAAAACCATTTTTCACTGTCACTCCCTCTGAAGAGGTCCTCAAAGGAAAGAGATTTTTGCTTTTTGGAGGTGAGAAAAACGGACCATTTCTGAAAGAAACCACTTTTTTTTTTTTTTTTATTTTTAAATTCAGTATCTGTTTTTCTTGACGCATATTTTTTTTTCTCTCCATCTTCCTTTCTCCCCCCCCGCCCCCCCAGTTCTAATTTGAATCCTGCCTTGTGGAGCAGCTCTCCCTCCCCAGGCAGGCGCAGGGTGCAGCGTGCTTCCCTCCTGTAGTAGTAGTAAAGGTCACGCTTCCCTGCGGTGGCTTTTTTGGCTGGGTTATTTTTAACTCGGATCAGCCCATCCGCGCTTCTCCCTCTCCCTCACCCCGCGCTCGCACACGGCAGAGTCCGCGGGAGCACAACAACGATCCCACTCCGCTGGAGTTCATTTCCTTGTTGTCATTATATATATATTTTTTTTTAAAATTTATTTTTGGGGTTTTCTGTTTGTTTCTTTTCTTTTTTCCTGCTGGAACCGCTGGGGCTCTGCGGTTGGGTTGCGCCTGGGTGCTCGCCAGCAGCTATAAATAGCGTTGTGTACAAGCAAGAAGTGCCTGAATGAGGTTGAGCGGCAGGAAAGGAAAAGCCCCTTTTGGCTTCCAGCTGGCTGCCGGCCAAGCAGCGCATTGCTTCAGCAGATGAGTGTTTGGAGGTAGCGTGGGAAGGAGAGAGCAGTGAGTAAGATGGTCTTTCTCCGGTTAGAGGTGTGTGTGGATGGCTCCGTGTGCGTGTCATTTGTTGGGTTTTGATTTTATGAATGGCTGCCGGCGGGCAGGGGGGCTGGTGATGCCAAACCTGGGCAGGGTTTGGTCCCTTGAGCCTCGGGAAGAGCGTGAGGATGCTCTGCAGGATCCCCGGTGAAGTGGTACAGGTTGGCTGGTGATGCCAAAACTGCGCGAGGTTTGGTCCCTCGAGCCTCGGGAAGCACGTGAGGATGCTCTGCAGGATCCCTGGTGAAGTGGTGCAGGGTTGGGAGTCAGGCAGGTTTTGGGTGTGATTTTACAGCTGTTTTCTGAGGTCACTCAGGTTTCTTTGGCCTTTTTTTCCTGGTGTGGAAACGTTGCATGTGAAGGGGGCGTGGGTGGGTGTCCCATCTCCAGCGCTTCTCGGGGCAGCTCAAGATCCTGACGAGTTTTGGACTTCCAAGCTCAGGAAGATCCCTCTGCTCCCATGGTCCCTCCGCTACAGGAGGGATGGGACTGTTGTGCACTGCTCCCTTCTTCCCCATCATCTCTGGGGCTGAGCTGCTGTTTGGGTATCCCAAAGAGCACCCAGAACCCCAAAGAGCACCCACAACCCCAAAGAGCACCCACAACCCCAAACATGCTTCTGAAGTTCTTCCTATCCAGGGTATGGAGATGATTTCTTGAATTACTGTAGCACCCTGGTGCAACTGAGGCTGTGCAAAGAGACGAGAAGGAAACACTCGAAATCAATGCTTCTTAAATACATTTTTCCCCTTCAGTGCGTAGATAACTGATTTTTAATCAAAGACTTTCTTAAAGAAGCCTTTTATCTTTTTCTCTTTCTCTATATATATATTAAAGAAGCAAGTAAAAAGTTCCTTTAAGTGCCATATATAGAAGCATGGATTAAATGGCAGTTCCTATTGAATTAAACGAGTTTTTATCAGAACACTTAGAGACGCTTTTTCAATAAAGACTGAA
Source organism: Acanthornis magna (assembly GCA_036785705.1). Taxonomy (NCBI): domain Eukaryota; kingdom Metazoa; phylum Chordata; class Aves; order Passeriformes; family Acanthizidae; genus Acanthornis; species Acanthornis magna. Next base: position 2,371,448 of record JAWUZG010000054.1, on the reverse strand, counting down.
TTGGAGTGGGAAAAACCTGACTTCCCTCTGTCCAGTTCTTTCAACTGCACTGAAAGCTTTCTAGGAAGAACTGCAGCTCAGCCTGGAGAGCCTGCCTGGCTTGTGGGAAGGAAAGAGGATGAGGAGAGTTTGGGGTCTTTGGCTTTCACATTTAAAACCAATAAAAACCCTACAAAATTTCCTTTTTTTGGATTTGCTAAATTTTAGTCTGAAACTTGAGTATATCAGTGAGTTATGAAATACTAAAACCAGGTGCAAAAAGTTGAAATTTAGGGAATTTTTCACTCTTCCCTTTCCCTGTGGTAGTTTGTTTGCAAACTCATTGAGAAACATTTATGCTAAAAAATTACAACTGGGTAAGATTTCCTTAAAACTTTCAAACTGATGAATTAGCACTGCAAAAAAAATGAGCAGGACATTAGGGATCAACTGATCTGCTTATGATAGCAGCACTGGATTTTAATAGTGATGATGAGGCAGTGATTGCTTGTGTGGCAGAACAATAGAATCAGATGTTTATGGTCTCCAATGCTGTGTTGTGATATGAGTTAGCAGTTATTGTCACCAGAATGACCTCAGATCCTGCACAATGTGCTTCAGAAAAGCCATACAGCGTGGGGGTTGCTCTCTTAAATATTTTGGGGACTTTCCCTTTTTTTTTTTTTGGTTTTCTTTTGTTTGAAGCTTCCTGCTAATTCTGTTGACCATCCTGCAATGTGGGTAATGCAGTGTTAATTTAAAAAAAATAAATCAATCTTCCTCTTTCTGGTTTCATAGCTGTTCAAATGCTATAACTGCATTGTATTGCTGGATCATTTTTTCTTTCCTTCTGTAATTGAATAGCCTCAAAATGCAGGAATGACACTCTATTTATTTGAACTGTTTAGAGGAAAATTAATAGGGCTATTTTTATGATTGGTCTTTTGTGTCATGGTCTTATTTTTCATTATCTGATTTATGTGGCTAGAGTAAAAGGACCAAAAGAAAAAATCAGCCTCATTTGAATTGCTGATATTTCTTTTATAGAGGTTTAGGGTGGGATTTTGTAATTTCTGCTTTTGTAGCAGGACACAGAGAGGTCCAAGCTGGAGGACCTGAAATACGAAGTTTCTTTTGTGCTGTTGTGATGTCAGGGCTGCTTTGATCTCCCGTGGTGAAATGCAAAAGGCAGGATTGCTTGAGAGACCCAGGGATGCTTCTCCCCCCTCCAATAAATTCTTCAAGTGGCAGGATCAGAGTGGGACCCTCTGGAGAGAATGGGATGGGTTGGGATCTGCTGTCTGGAAATGCCATTAGGGGAATTTGAGCGGAGAAGGCCGGCAGAGATCTTTCTTTAATGAAGGTTGTGACCCCCAAGTCCTGGTGGGGCACCATCCTCTTTGAGGCTCCAGGATCGCTCCCGGATGAAATCCAGACGAGGAGGGCCGGCTCTCCTCTTTGGAAGAGGGAACAGTTTGTTCTGCATGGTGCTGTTTGCTCAGCCCGGTCAGAGATCAAACGTCAGGCTGAGCTGGGAGCTCGCAAGGGACAGTTTGGAAAGTCTGTGAAGAAGTGGACATGGGGACACCGCCTTCGCGACCAGGTTTGATCCTCTCCCGGGCTGTGCTTTCTCCCTGACGCTGGCACTGTGGCTGGGGAGGTATTTCAGAGGTGCTGCTGCATTTCCCTGCGCAAACACAGGGTTTGGGTGGGGGTGAGCATTGGTAGCTGGCAATTAGTGACTGCCTGGCCATTTGTGTCCGTGCAGGGGATGGGCAGTGCCAGGACAGTGGGGTGGCTCGAGCCCTGGGGTGGGACAGGGGCTGATGTCCCTGCCTGTGCCGAGGGGCAGCTGATTCCTCAAACCCAGCCCTGCTCAGCTGCCCCAGCTCATCTTCTCATCCCCCTCTCTCAGCAGAGGAGTAAAGCACGAAGTCCCACACTTTGTCTTTTTTTTCTCATGGTGAGCAGCCCTGCTTTGATATAATCCATTTAAAACGCTAAAGGTCCATTTTTTTCCACCCCTTTGCCTTAGAGATGATTTGAAGCAGACAGATGTCATCAGCTTGTGGTTCTGTCCCTCTCCTCCCCTTTCCTGGTATGAAGGTTTGTGAGGACATGGGGGGGTGCAAAGGGACCAGCCGCCCCTCCAGGGGCTCCCCAGCATCGCTGTCATGCTGAGCAAGAACTTGCTGTCCAGAGAGACACTGTTATCTCTGTGATAAAATGCTATTTATGTGGGCGTTTTTGTTGTGGCTTTTTTTGTGTGGGTGTTTTTTGGTTTTTTTTCTTTTTTTTCTCTTTTTTTCCCTTTTTTTCCTTTTTTTTTTTTGTTTTGGTTTTGTTTTGTTTTGGGGTTTTTTGGTTTGGTTTTTTTTGGTTGGTTTTTTTTTTTTTTTTTTTTGTTAATTGTGTTTGTTTCAGGGGTTTTTTTTTTGTATTTTTTGACAAATAGCCTTTTTACAGTCACCACTCTGGAAGAGTTAAATTGTCCAGCTTTAAGGAGCCTGAGCCAAGCGAGGCTTTTTGCTGCCTGGTCCGTGGTTGCTCCCCCTCCTCGGTGGCCTTGGCTTGTTTGTGGAACCGCAGCTGATAGGGAAGTGTTGTCCTCTAATAAACGAGAGATAACGACTAAGGAGATGTTAAGAGCAGAAGGTGCCACATGAGAAACAAACACCCAAAGCACTGTGGGGGCTGCTGGCAGTGATTGCCTTCCTGTGTGGACTTTGGTTCGTTCCTGGGTTGCACAGTTCATGGACCACATCAGGGAGTTAGGAAGTTACTGCTCTCTCTGGGGCCAAACCCTTGTTTTTCCTAATTATGGTACAATGCCTCCACATTTTACATTTTACACTGATTTTTTTTTTAAACTGTGTTGAGGTATTTTAGGTTAATACCTGGCATGATAGAGCTCTTTTTTTCTCTAAGCACCTAATGCTCATAGCTAGGAGCCAAAAACCTGGTTGAGGTGATGCAGTGCACCCAAATTCCACCACTCCAGAAGGGATTCACATGTCCTGGTGCAGCTTGGAAGGTCATGCATCAGTGGTGAGAGACTGACTGAATCCACACTGCTCGTTTGAATGGCAGGCAAAACAAAGTATGAGACTTCATGCTTTAGCTCCTCTGCCAAGCCAGACAAAAGGGGCATGAAAAGATTAACTTGTTCCTCTAAAAAGACCCTATGGCCATATTGGTTTTATAGACATTCAAGCCATACTTGAGGGCCACTTTTGCTTCATCCTGTTGATGAGAGGACAGATGAAGCAGACATCAGACATGCTGGGCATGTGGAAACTCCTGGCTGGATCCCCTCTGGTCCTTCATAAGTCACTTTTTCTTCTGGTCTCCCAACCCAATGCCCATAAGCACAGAAAACACTTTCCTGCTGCATTGGGAGGCTGGAAGTGATGTATCAGTGTTTGTGGGGTACTCAAATAATAGAATAATAACTAAAAACTAATGCATTATTAATGGTTTATTAATAATAAGTAACAAACATGAATGAATAATTATAAGAAAAATAAATACACAAATAAACTTAATGGTTTAAGCAGCAGTTGTGTGCTCACCCAGCATGCGCCTTATGAAATTGTCTCCTGGTTATATGCAGGATAAATTGCCACTGTAATAATCTACATGAGTATAAGGTGTGTCTCAGGTGGTGAAGTTGCGTGAGGTCAGGTTGGATTGAAGGACTGCAAGTGAGTTCAGTATGCAAAGAACAAGATGCTTTTTGTTTAGAAAGAAAGAATATTTCTTCTTTATTGCTATTGTTATGTGCTTCTTATATTTTTGTCTGTGTATGTACATGGAAATTATGGAGAGGGGTTTGTGGGTTTATTCAGGAGCAAAAGCATCGCAGATACTTTCTCTGTTTGAACTTTGGAGCGTGAGATGGCACATCTCAAAAACACCACTCTGTACAAAGGAGTGTATTGGTGTGTACGGTGTAATTAGAAGTGCAATTAGCCTTCTCATTAATGAAAGTCTTGCTTTTGATATCCAGAATAGTGTGCTGGTGGTAGGGAAGAATGCATTTTGCAATGATAGGGTTGCACAGGGTCCCTCTCAGGGCTGCTGGTCCAGGGCACTCCGCAGAGCTGCCATAGGGATCCCAGAGAAATACGAGGGCAGGGATATGTGCTATTAGGAGAATGATGTAGGCACAGCGCCACGGAGCTAGAGGTTAAATCATTGTGGCCTAATGCAGATTGGCACTAAACCTTGCCAAATTAAATGTTCAGCCTTTCCTCTGTCAGAGGTTGCATTAACCACCGGTGTAATTAAGAAAAAAACAGTAATTTTACTCCGAGAGAGAGTTCTGAGAGGTCTTGTGCCTTGAGTTGCAAGAGTGAATAGTACAAATGTCTGTCAAATTCAAGTGTTCATACTAACAGGTTTTTACCAAAAATGAGCCATCAGAGAGAATTAGCTGTAGTGCCAAGCAGAAGCTCCTGCTGCAAAATGCCATAGCCAAAAGAAATGGAGAAGAATGGAGGGTTGAAAGGAAAGGTAAAAACTCTCTCTTCATTAGTGAGGTGTTGATAATGGGCTGCTTGGTGGTTGCTTTAGCTGGGTCTGATGGGCTTAGGGTCAGACCCCACCCGTTTCTGGCTTTCCCCATCAGAGAAGACCCTTGGGATAGTAGGTTTTGTGCAGGGTCTTGCCTTTTTTCTGCCTGCCTCTTTCCAGGAGTTTGGAGCTCTGCTAGTTGTAAACTTGGTTCTAAATTAGCTGGTTTTTAATTTTGTTGCATGTTTTTTCTGTTTTCTCCGCTGAAGGAGGCAATGCCCTTCTCTAACTCATTTAAAAGCAAGTGTCATGCAGGTCTGCTCTGAGCAGAGGTAGCAATGAATCAGAGAAGGAGATTAAAAATCAAACAGCTTCTTACTCTTTCCTGTTTCTCTCCTGTTTTAACACGGAGCAACTGGAAGGCTTGATTGCTCACGGTAAAAATGATTTTAAGCAGTTCAGCCATTTAAACTAGATTTCATTTTTGGCTTATTTCTTTGGCATCATCATTCATGCGCATCAATGAAGTTCACTGGTGACCAGTGCTGGTCTGGAGAGGGATGAGCTCTGCAGGGGCTGTCATGCTGATATGGTGGCCCAGACCTTTGTCAGATTTTATGTTCGTTGTGATGGTGCTTTTTTTTATTTTCTGGAATTTCCTTTCTGCTGTAGCTATTTGGTGTCATCTCAGGAAACTGTGCAAAGCTGAGCACTTTGGCTGTAATAACTTTGCGGTGCTGGAAAGGAATGGTTTGGTTTTTGTGTTGGGATGAGGTGTTGAGCTCCTGATCCTTTCTCTGCCTGGTGAGGAAACCGAGCTGTCCAATGCAACTGATACTTTCCATGATGGAAACAACACAGATGTGTGTGTGGGGATACGGAGGAGAACATCCACTTTCTTGGGCTAGAAGATCTGTTTCAGTGGGAGAACATCCATTTCCATGGGGTGGAGAACCAATGTCAGTGGGACAAAACCCATTTCCATGGGCTGGAGGGGCAGTGCAGACTTACCAGAGGCGACAATCAGCCAATCTGCAAGAAATCTTCAAGTGGAGTGAGGCTCCCAGGGGCCACTTCGGGACTGATAATCAAGCCCAGGCGCAGCAGCAGTGCTGCTCCTTTCATCTTTCCAAGATGACCTGAGTGCTGTCACAGTTGTTCAGGTATCCTGAAAAATTCCCGATTTAATGACATGGCCCTGACGGCTTCAGCATCAGCCCAAGCCCTGCCAGGAGCAGCCCCTGTGGGTGTTGTTTGACTTGACAGATTGAAGGTGCTCGTTCAATTAATGCTGCATCATGGTTCTCTTTCAATAACGCAGGAGGTGTCAGCAGTTTTGTTTACAAGCCTCCGTGCTCTCTGCTTTAAGTCATTCCTGACAAAAGGAAGTTTAAATGCTTGCATTGATTCCTGGCTCCGCAGTGCAAAATATCCACATGTGGCAAAGACGTGGAGATTTTTCAAAGCAGCCTAAAGGATTTAAAGTGCTTTTAGCATCTTGGGCACTGAGCTCCCAGGCCTTGGACCACTGCTTTTAAGCATCTGTGAGTCACAAATAGATTTAGAAGATGAAATGCTGGATGCTGCTAGTTCTCTCAGCACATCTTATGCTTATTTATTCTTTTGAAGAAAGCACACTGTCTAAATTTACCCTTTTTAATGTTTAGAGATTCATATTTACACATTTGGTCTTTCTAAAAAATATGTTGGGGTTTGTAAAGAGTGTGAAGTAAGAAGTAAGATTTCTGGGGACTTTGTCATAAGTCTCTTCCCTGTCACTGAATAAACTACCCAAAAATATAGTCCTTAACAATTTCATATGTGATGCGTGTAAAAAAATAAGATGCTTTCTAATTTTCAAGTAAAAGCTTGAAAATAGCGAGGTGGATTGTGGTTTTGATTTGTGGTTTCTTTTGTTTTGTTTTGTTTGTTTTTTTTTTTGTAGAAACCTGAGTTTTTAACAAAAGTTGTTAACCCTTTCCCCTTTTCTACGGACTTAAAAATGTTCACCCTTGAATGCTTCCTTTGATTTTTTCTTTCTTTTTTTTTGAAAAGGCTAATTTTGTGTTTCATTCAGTCTGTCATATATTAAGAAGGCCCAGTATTGGAGGAAAAATGTGGAAGGAAGAAAAAAAAAAAACCCACCCATAATTTCAGTGTGGAACTATTTTACACATCAGATATATTGGAGTTAATTGGCTTTTGTATCGTGTTCATCTGCAGTGGATCTACCAAAATAGCTTGTGTGATTGCTCTGCTCCATCTGGTTATTATCTTGCTTGTTACAACATCCCTGTGCCACGCTGTTGTGGCCAGCCAGGGCTGGGAAAAGCTCGCTGGAGATTCCCGAAGATCTGCTCTGTTATACTTTACCGACTTGTCAGGGGCTCACTTGACAAATTGAAAATTAGCCAAATGCTTTTTCCAAGCCAAAAGTAGCCTGAGATGATGTCTATGCATCATACCAAAGAGCTCTTTTGAGTTCCTTAAGGTGCCTGACTCCAAATACTGCTCAGATTATTAATAGTGCCCTGATAAACCTGGAGAGTGATCCTATAAATTTCAACATGTTCGGAGGTCAAACAGTGAAGTCAATATTAATTAATAGTCAAAAGCAGTGTTTTATTTCATGTAATCAGCCTCCTGACAGTCTGAGCAGTCTTGGAGGTTAGTTACGCTTAGGGAGTGGGAGCGATGCCAGAGCGTCCCGTGCTCTGTCGCTATAAAACAGCAAATAATCTGGAGCTGTTGTGTTTAATAGCTGAAGGTTTAATATATTGCCCAAAATGCTCTGTGCTCCTTCATAAGGGGAGGAGCGATGTGCTGGTGGACCTCGTGCTGGCTTCTCTTTGCCCTCCCCACCAGCGCTCAGCTGCAAAGCAGCAGAAGAAGTTGGCTTTTTCACGGGGACAGGAGAGGGGTGCAAAAACCTAGGACCTCGTGGTGGCTTCTCTTTGCCCTCTCCACCAGCGCTCAGCTGCAAAGCAGCAGAAGAAGTTGGCTTTTTCACGGGGACAGGAGAGAGGTGCAAAAACCCAGGGCTCGGGGTGACCTCAGGTGGTTGGAAGCTTCGGTGGCTTCGTGGTGGCAGCTCCAAGGCGGAAAGGAAGGACACGTGAAGAAGCTCTGCCCTCACAGCACAGCTGGAAAAGGAGAGGGGCTCCATGGAGAGGGAAGTGCTTTGGGATGTAGATGTGGTGCTTGGGGATGTGGTTCATGGTTGGACTCAGTCTTAGAGGTCCTTTCCAACCTTAATAATTCTGTGGTTCTAAGAGGATGCCCCCATGCCAGTTCTGGTATAAACTAAATGACTTCAAGCTTGTTTAACATGCACTACTGGGAATATTTAAAAGAGTAAAATTCTATTTTGAGGGGACTGTCAGATTACTGCGCTCAAAAGCTGTTCCATTAATTCCATTAATTTGTAGGAGTGATTTATAGATTATTCTGCCTTTCAATAGCTGATCTGCCAGTCTGGGAAATTCCTCATAAAATTTTCTCCTTTGCCTGGCTGGTAGTTGACCTCTCACCTGATTTTGGCTGTGGTGTAGAGTCGGCCTTGGTGGACAAAGGTGTGTGGATACTCAGAACTCCATGTAGGATGTCTGATAATATAAAACCCATCTTGCCCAATTCTGCTTTCAGTTGCATGCTACCTTGAAACTATAACGTGCTGCAAACACCACCCTCCACCCCCAAAAAGGGCTGAGGGGGAAGAAAGGAAAACAAAAGAATATTTGCCAGGCAGATGCACAGATTCCCCTTAGCCAAGGATATTTGACAGTGCAAAGATGGATGCTTCATCCAGGTGTTTGTATTTTCTCCCCAATCCGTTATTAGAGAGAATTAAGATACCTTTAGGCTACCATCTCTCCTCCAAGTGACAGGCTTCTCATAAGTTATTTATGTGGGATGTGTCACCTTATTAATTATATTCCCATATAACCTGACGAGGCTGATGCAAAGTGTTCCCCAGCGTGAGGAGGATTCATGTGTGATGGAGCCGTGCTGGATCCATGGTGCTCACCTCCATACCTGCACCATTCTTCATTCTTGGGGGGGAAGAAAAATAAAAAAATTTGCAGAGATTTGTGGCCAGCTAACCCAGGCAATGCTTCATTTTTGTGGAAGGAAAAAAAGAGATTTGTGGCCAGTGAAAGGTTTACTATTGAATTTTTTAAATATCATGTATATACGCACGCACACATAAATAGAATACATGAATATAAAATAAATACATATTTACTGCCAGTGCTAGTTATGGTACATTAGTGTTTTAATTCAATATAAATACATTTTGCCTGCCATGCCTTGCAGCTGGAGTTGCAGTTTCCAGGTTGCAGTGTCTACAGTGGAGTGCCTCCCCATGGGGCAGCTGGGCTCAGGGTAAAGTTGAGAATGTTGATCCTTCCAAAGCAAAACTTCCCTCTCTTTTCATTTTTCCTACTGTTGAAGCTGCTCAATTCACTCCAAGAACATGAAATTTTGACTGAAGCCATTCTATATCCCAGTTTTGGTCCCTGTTCAGTGGAGCACATCTTCTTATTCTTGTGTAGACCCAGCATATACTAATTTCTGTTGTCTTACTGTCATGGTTAAGGCCTTTGTCGAAAGAGGTGGACTAAAGCATGTGGTCTGAATGCTCTGAATTGGTTGTTTTTAAGGACATTAAAAAGATGTTAGTCAACCTTTTGGGGAGGGCATTTGTAGATGGAGCACAGCAGTGGCACATCTTTCTGTCATGCTCTAACACTTGAGAACACAATTGTTCGTTATCCACATTTTTATATCCTGATGAAAATAAATGTTCCAGCTTTTAGCTATTTTTCAAGAAAACTGTCTAAAATGTCCTTTGCCATAGGTCGGGCTTTCCTTCCATGAGCTCTTCTTATCCCAAGTGTTTTCTAAAGGGAATGTTTGTCCCCACACCTCTGCCTGCTCTGTTCCTGCTCAACCTTTTCCTGTTGGTGCCATCTCAGTGGATGGAGTTTTCGAAGCTGACGTGTTCCTGCTGCTGGCTGGAGAGAGCTGTGCTCTGCCATAATTTTGGCCAGATGTTTTCTCCCATCTGGACTGTCTGGGGTTTTGGGGTGCAAAACCCAGCTGCCAGGTGGAGCTGCAGGAGGCATTGCCCCAGGGGTCAGCCCTCCAGCAACCTGTGCAGCAAACCTCTGGCTGATGGAGCATCCCAGAGCTGGTGCAATCCTGCAGAGTTCTACAGTTGCTGCCTCTTCCCACCTTTTTTTATTGATAACTTTTTCAATTAATCTCTGGCTGTAATGGATTTTGTGCAGTTGAGGAGATAGACTGAGAAGCTCCACTCGAAGATGCCTCATTGTCAGCTTCTCCTCTGCCACAGGAGTGCTTTCTCGTTCTGGCCACATGTGGTTTTCTCCCTAAAACATCTGAGTTTTGAGTGTGTGTAGTCGAGCACGTATCAAGGCTTTTTGGTCAGCAAAGCACGAGTGCGCTGAGCACCGAATAGCTAAGCACCACAGTGGGTTTTCTTTTAATGCCATCTAATCAAAATTATTTAACTCAATCCCTTCTTTCTACACTGGTGTAAAAGCAGGAGAAATAACCAGAGATCAAATAATTTATTTGTGAGATGGGCTTTTGAGGTGTGTTTTTTTCTTTTAATCCAAGGGATCAAAATTTGATCTTGGCTTCAGTGGAGACGAAGATGTGTTCCTGTGGTGTGGGTTTAGATTTAGCTGCAATCTGATATGTCTTCTAATGAGAAAACTGTCTGCCTCCTCTCCCCTGTAGCATTTCTTGCTCTGCTCTTGTTTGGTTGTTTTTTCTAAGTGTCTGCCTTCATGGAATTGTAGAATGGTTTGGGTTGGAAGGGACCTAAAAGATCATCTACTTCCAACATCCCTGCCATGGACAGAGATGCTTCCCACTAGACCATGTTGCTTCCCCAAAGCCTAGAAGCTTGAGCATCTTTCAGTTTCAGTTTAAACATGTGCTTTTTTGCTGCCTTGGCTAGGGGAGGATTAAGTCCTGAGTTGCCACTTTCCCTGAGAATTTGTCTAAAAAATTATCACAAACCTCCAGCTTTCTTCAGCTATACCTGTGACTTGAGTAAATAAATAACTCAGCGTTTAATACATTCCAAAACGATATCCAATAACCCTTGTTGATTAGACAGGGGTATTTCGGGTGAGACCATCTGCTTTTTTTTTTTTCCACTGATATGACTGTGCCTGTACTTGAGCTTTTATTGCTGTAGCTACATCAGCCAGGGATGGTTCAGTCACAATGCTGGCGGAAGCGTCAGGTGATTAAATATCTGCTTTTCAAGCAAATTCCTCTGTTGTGGGATAGGTTGGAATGGATGGAGCCTGATTAATGCCCATGACTGAGTTTGGGCATTCATGCCTGAGCTCCAAGTGTCATTTTCATGATAGGGAGAGGCAAAACAGCAGTGTCAGGAGCTGGTTTAGCTGGTGAAGTGTTGGCATTGAGTGAGAGGAAGGGCATGGTGGGTGGGAGTCTGGGGTGCCCACCTTGGCTGGGCTTTGTTCTCCAGCCTGGCAAAGACATTGTAGGCCTCAGCCATTAAAAAAAAAAACAAAAACTTAATTATCTCAATATCTGGGCAGCTCTGAGCCTCAGAGCTGTTTTTTTAAGGATGTTGGACCCCTTGTGTGATTGTTTAGGGGTTTAGGTGATAACTGCCCAGGCACATCTATGTTTGCCAGCAGGTGCTGGAGTTTGGTCTTCCATCTTCATCCTTGATTTTTTACCAAGTGCTGAGAGGCTTTGGGTGGGATGCTGAGATCCCCTTTCTCCAAACAGGTTCCTCCTGCATTTGTAGGGGAGGTTGAGTGCACATGCAGAGAGGATTTACTGCCAATGCATCCTCCATCAAAATTCGTATTAAATGGACACTCAGGGCTCAGGGCACGCTGAGCTCCCCTAATCTCTGGTTTGTGTGGCTGAGTGATGGAGACACTCTTGGCCTACTTTGAAGAGAGGAAGGGAATGTGTAAGGGGAAGCAGGAGCTGGAGTTGCTAGGGAAACACGAGCAGGGATGCTCGCATGGCTCTCACCTGATCCCTGCCACAGCAGCTCCGCGGCGCAGGTTCTCTTTCATACGAGTGTCATGTGGCCTCCTGGGTGAATTCACGGTCACAAAAAGCTGCTGGAATTGTCCCAAGGCTTGAGGGGCAGCAGTGGTGCCCAGTGGGAGTCCCCCAAGGAGGTGGGGGATATGCAACCAGCCCCAAGACTGCTCTGGGGAAATGCATCAGCATCACAGCTGGTCCCTGAGGGTTGTGCTGGGGAATGAGGCAAATGGGGATTTGCTCCTTCTGGGATCGCTTTTGGGGAATTGCCAATTCTCCCTCGCTGGGAAGGAATGTTCAGTGATTTCTCCACTTACGCTCATATTGTAGGAGATGGGGATGATGCTGGACCCATCTGGGGTGTCCCCATTTTCATCACTCTTACAATTGTTGTTTCCATTTGTCCCTCTGGACTATGAGTCCCGGAGAACTTTGCTACTTGAATAATTAGTGCCAGGCCATGTACCTTCTGCTTAGCACACCCTGTACCAAGAAGGATGACTTCCATTGAATTTATGATTATGTAGGTATTTTATTCCTTGCAAATGTTTTATTTATTGCAATGGTTATTGATAGCAGCACTCACCAATGCTGTTGAGGCAAAACAACCTTCTACAACTGCTTTTTTTTTATTTGTGCATGTGGAATAAAAATCAATCCTGGCAAAAATTTTAATATCTGGATTCCTCTTGGCTTTCCCACCTGGTAAAATTTAATAATAGCTTGTAAATGTTTTCATCAGCTGCTCCTCTGTTCTTTAATTGAGTGCAGATGAATCTTGAATGAGTAGTTTTTGTATGACTGGGTGGCTTTTTTCATGTTTAAGCAGCAATCCGTTCAGTTTAAGCAGCGAGCGCTTTTGGGAGACAGATGCGGGACTGTTTGCAGTGCGATTGTTTTCTAAAGTTTGGAAAGAAACAGTTGAGGAGGAAAGTAATTGAAACTTTCCTGTGCTGGCAGGTTCCTTGGGAAGCAGCCTGTACCATGAAGGAATTGGAAGCAGCTGGCTTTGCTTTATAACTAATCAAGGGAGTGATTATCTTGTGATAATCTTGCCCCCTTCATCTTCTATTGCATGAGTAAACACAACTTCAGCTTGTATACTTTGAGTTTGGCCTTCCACCTTTGCTACCAGAGATGAAAATTCAGGCATGCTGGGATGCGCTGCCCCTCCATCAGTTCTGCCCAGCAGCGTCCCCATCGCCCTGGGATGGTGCCCAGCAGCATCCCCATCACCCTGGGATGGTGCCCAGCACTGTCCCCATCACCCTGGGATGGTGCCCAGCACTGTCCCCATCGCCCTGGGATGGTGCCCAGCACTGTCCCCATCGCCCTGGGATGGTGCCCAGCACTGTCCCCATCGCCCTGGGATGGTGCCCAGCACTGTCCCCATCGCCCTGGGATGGTGCCCAGCACTGTCCCCATCGCCCTGGGATGGTGCCCAGCACTGTCCCCATCGCCCTGGGATGGTGCCCAGCACTGTCCCCATCGCCCTGGGATGGTGCCCAGCACTGTCCCCATCACCCTGGGATGGTGCCCAGCATCGTCCCCATCACCCTGGGATGGTGCACGCAGGGGATGAGCAGGGCTGGCTGTGCCAAGAGCAGGATGGAGCCCAGTGCCAGCTCTTGGATGAGCTGTCCCCAGCTCAGCTGAGCAGGACCACGTTCCACAGCCAAATAGCCACGTGGGGAGAAGGTGGGTGCTGCAGGGCTCCAGCTGTGCTCCGTGAGCTGTTCTTTCTGCAACATCTGGGCAGAGGCTGCTGCTCTGAGCTTCCAACAGAAGAAAGGGACCCGTTAAAGACCGAAAGGTCCCTGCTGAGGAGTGAGGGTGGGGCTTGCCCTGTGGTGCCAATGTCTCGAGTTCAGCAGGGTGGCACTGGGTGAGATGAGCTCAGATTAGCGACACTTCTGTCCTTAAGAGCCGTGGTTACATCCGAACTCGCGATGGGCTTGAGAGGCACCTGGCACGCATACGGCAGGCTCTGGGGCCAAGCCTCAGATCCCTCCTGGCCAGCTCACCTGAGCGCTTCCATGGATCCCAGCCCTTCCAGGCTGCTCTTAGGTCCTGCTTAAAAGGAAGGATGTCTAAATAGCAGTTCATCTCTATTTTATTCCTTCCCATTGCCCTGCAGTATCTTCCTGCTGGGAGGGTGAAACCAAGAGCTGGAAGGATCTGGCTCCCTGCTTGTCAGCGGCGCCAGCGTGGCCGCTGTGCTCGCCTGGAGGCGGGGGACGCTCGGTGTCAGCTCCCGTTCAAAATACATTTGGTTTCTAAATTGAGACGGGGATTCTGCACAAACACTTGGCATAGGTGAGCTGGAAAAAGGTTTTAAGGGTAAGCAGGTTATTTATACTCTGTCTTGCGTGCCCAGCCTGTGTTTGTGCTGCTAAGTCGTTTATGTTTATTTTATGGAGAAGGACCTCTGCCGTAAATACTGCTCTAACCAGCAGTCAGCAGCACGAGCAGGGTGCCTAGGATGCAGCGGCCAGCTTGGATGGAGGAATATGGCTGGGAAGGGGGGTTTAAATAGGATTTAGACCCTTCCCGAGGCCCACATCCTGGGTACTGTATCCAGTTTGGATGGAGGAGTCTGGCTCGGTAGGGGGGTTTAAATGGAGTTTGGTCCCTTCCTGTGGACCAGATCCCACACCATATAGTGACTAGGAGGTAATGGGGCTGGGTGATGCAGAACCTCCTTTTTCCATCTCTGGGCAGCTTAATTTTCAACACTGGACAGATTTTCAGGCACCTCGGGTGGGGAGCAATCACAGGTTCATGCATATAACAATTTTTTAGCACGTATTGGCCATGCTTATATGCAATGATCCCACTTGTGAGGTCCCTGGAAAACGCTGTGTAATATACATTTTCCACCTTGGGACATAGGTATGAACAGGCCATTAGGCACTCAGATGAGTAAAAGGGGTTTGGAGATGCCTCTTGGTGCAGGGCTGGAGAAGAAGATTTTGAAATCTGTAGGGTATTAAAGAAAATCTCTGCCTTCCTGTAAAATGTCAGCGGGACATTTATCCTCACATTTGTCTCACAGACTCTTCAGTGGGAAAAAGTTAAATGTCTTCTCATATGTGTTCATTGCCACAGCCTTGAGGAGATTTCTTGTCTTCAAGAAATAAACGCAGCACGTGTTCAGCTAAAAATATTGCAGGAGGAATCCTTCCTTGGCCACAGCCCCGAAATGGGAGAGCAGCTGTGAGTCGCGGGGATTTTGTTTGTTTTTAAACTTCATCTGTCTTCAAAGTGATGCTGTTGGGGGGGGGAGTTAGAAGATCCGAAGTCCCTGTTGACCTTCTTTTGCATCTGCTGATGGACATGGAGTAGGACATCTTGGCAGCTATTTGCAACATGAGTTGGACGAGGCTCTTGGCTTTGTTTGTAGTTACCTGCAAAAACAGAAAACCTGGAGGTTCCTGGGATGAGTTGAGCTTCAATAGCTGCAGGATGGAGCACCTTTGAGGCTGCTCCTCAGTGTGCCAATCTGCTGCTGTGCAGAGGTGGAGGGCGAGGAGAAGGGTCTCAGCCTCACTTTTTGCAGGAATCAGTCTGTGACACCGAAACTTCCTCTTGGAGCAAGGTGCCCGGTTTGCTGTGTTAATGGGCAAAATGCATATTGACCCTGAGAACTGACTGTCTTCTTCTGGCTGTGTGTGTGCCTTTGACCACTTCACTGCTCTCGAGAAGTCAAATGCTCCCGTGTGTCTCAGTGGGGTGGGATTTCTTGCATTTGGCTTAAACTTCTGCTTTAGGGCCTTTTACTCCTGCGGGTAATTGCAGTTTAGTTTTTCTGTTCTTAAACTCGTAGCGTGGGGCCATTGCTTCCTTGATGAATGGGTGCTGTGGGATGAGGCTCCCTGGCCAGCTGGGCTGACTGCAGGTGATGCTGCTGCTCATTAACACAAAGGTGTGGGAAGCTGCACTCCAGGGCTGGCATGCCCTGTGCTGGCTGTTCCCACTCCCAGACAGATCATTTTAAATGATGCTTCACTCTGCATTGTAAAAGCAACCCTCCCCTCTTTTTTTTCTTTTTTTCTTTCTCTTTCTATTTTCTTTTTTCATTTTTTTTCATTGCTGTCCAGTCATTTGCCCACCACCCCAAATCCCAATTGAGACCTGATGCTGAGGGCCAGATGAAGCAGCAAATGTATTCAGCCCAATGATTTCCACATGAGCAGGGCTCTGTGCCGGTGAAAGAAGTGAACTCATTGCAGAAACCTCCCAAGAACAAAGCTTTGGAGAAAGGATCAACCTTATTAGCACATTTAAGGAGAAAGGGGTTTTGTCACTGTATCAGTTTATGCTTCAGCACATTAGCGTTGTAAATCTCTTTGTGGAAGGATTGATTAAAAAACTATATTTGCTTTCCCCTTTTAAAAACCCAGAAAGAAAAAAAATCAAATCTCCAGCACCCTAGTTTGCTGTAAATCTTTTAACAAAAGTTTACGGGGTTTGATGGTTTGAAGCCTCCTGCAGTTAAAATGATTTTTTTTTTCCAAGCAATCTTTTGGTTTCCCAAGTATTCTTCTGGCCTTTTCACTTGAAAAGGAAAGGCAAACTTTCATGAATTGAGCAGGGGCACTCTTTGAATGAAGTGAGGGTCAGTGCTTCTCCAGGCTTTTCTTCCATTGTTTGAAGAATACACTGAGGATGGTAGGAGCAGATGTGCTGCTTCTATTTGGGCTTATTTGGGCCCTCATATGGATGGATATATAGGAGCTGCCATTGCGTTAATTCCTGCCATGGTTGCTGTGGCTTAGTCTGTGTTCCTTAATGTGTTAAAGCTTTTTGTAAACACAGAACGAGCGTTGGTGCTTTACATTGACACCATCCTATTAAAAAACCACAATAAAAAAGGTGAAAAATATCAGTGGAAGGAAAAACCAGTGGAAAATCTCTCTGTTCTGTGATTGATGTTGTGGGACATACACCCTGCGCTCGTGACCCCTCCCAGAGGTGTATCTGCCACACACTCCTGCTGCAGCTGGGATGGGCAAACCTAGCCAGTGCTGGTGACTGAGGGTGAGCGTGCCTCATCCAGCCTTTGCTTGCTGAATAGGACATGTTGTTTGTAGTAGTACCTGCCACAGGGACTTAATTCCAGGGGGGGAAAAAAATAAGTGGAAGGCGAAGGAGTTTGGATTTTAAAAAAGTGCGTGTGAATGAGCTGTCTGTATTTCGTACTATGCAGAAAGATTAGCCATGCTTTGAACACTAGACTGCCAATTTTGTTTGGCCAGTGACTCTCAATTTAACTATGCTATAAATGAAATGGAGAATGCACACTTATGGGCATGAATGTTTGAATGTCAACAACAAAAAAAAAAGCTCTGTTTTTTGTTAGGGTAGAGTGTGAGCAGTCTGGCTTTGGAACAGAGATGCTGCGGTAATTAAAGTTATCCAGAAACCTGGCAGATTTTTTGCTTTTGGGGGCAAATCCTTCAAACAGAGGCTTGATTCTGACTCCTTAAATTGATACGAAAATCTCTTCCTTGTGTTAGTTAAAGAAGTGTCACCCTCGGCTGGGCTCTGTCCCCATCACGGAAGTACTGTTACAGCGCTGGATATTATAGCTGCATTCCTGCCTTTAAGGGTGGCGTTCTCTTGTGGGCACACATCATTGCAATCACTGCTTCGAGGACGGTATCTCTTTCATGAGGACCATATCTCTTTCACCTTTTGAATCTCTCATCCTCTTGAAACAGAGCAATTGTTCAGTGGGGGATGTAAAGTACGCACTCATCTCGCCACTAACAATGGAGGTGGTTTGTTTTGGTTGAGGAAAAATACATATAATACATAAAATACATGTAATTGCTCACCTATTCATCTCCCTTTCTGTCCCCTTATCTTACCTTGTTCACACAGGAGTGTGGGATGTGGTTTACCCAGGGGAGAGGGTGGAGCTGGGCTCGGGTCTGTGCCACACGAGGCAGCTGTGGAAGTCCCCCTTGTCCCCCTGGAACAGGCAGGGAATGATCTTTACCCCATGAAATGCCCATGTGGAAAATCTGTGGCACGTGTCCCTCTTCCCCAGAGGGGGATATACTGGAAAGAAATCCTGGTCTGCTGTGCTGGAGTTGCCTTTGCTGCAGCCCCTCCTAATTCAGCCTCGTCACAAGGAAATTACTGCTTTGCACCTGATGCATTATCAAAAAATATCTACTTGCAATGAGGCTGGATTAACCATGACATTTTACAAGACCAGCTGGGAGGAATGCTTTATGATTAAGTGAAGCTCATTTCTAACGAGCCCTGTGCTTTATTTTCCAAAAGATCTCATTTTCGGAGGGTGGGATGTGTATTTCTCACTTTCTTTCCAACAATCACATTTTAAAAACAAGACTGAACTGCAACCTGTCAAACTTACTCCGTTGCCCTGGTCAAACAGAGCTGGAGAGATGCTATCTTCAGCAGGATTTATGATGTATCTGTGTGCTTGGAACTTGCTGTGTGATGCTCAGCCACAGGCTGACCGCTCAGGGAAGCGTTGGGATGACAAAAGGAATTACCGTGCAGAAGCTTAGTGTGACCTGGCTCGAGATTTTGTAGGTGTTAAGGTTCTTGAACCTAATTTAACCTTCTACATAGCACGGACAGAGGAACTTGATCTGATACCCACAACCTGTCTTTTTTGTGCTGGATGCTTAAAATCCATTCCAAGATAAGAGGCTACTTAAGCCTTTAAGATTGCTTAGCTGTCAGTAGAGCTGGAAACAGCACAGTTGGCTGAGGAGCAGAATGATCCTGGGTAAATAAATTCCAAATCCTGCAGGGATACCCATGATGTGGCAGAGGCTGTTGCTACCAACAGAAAGTTCTGCTGAAGGAATGGGACCTAGAAATCTAATATGCATGCTGGTGTTTGAGTTGAAAACCATCTGCTTGAGCTCTCCTGCTGGTCCAGCACGAGAAGTTAGTGTGCTTCCCACTTCCAAGAAGTGGGAAGAAGTTGTGTCCATCCAGTGGAAGATGGAAATAAGAATCAGGAGATAGAAATCTTTCATCCTGTGATAATAAAGAAATATTCCATCCTAGGACAGTGAGATGAGAAAATATAGCATTGAAGAAAATATCTGGAATGCACATTGGCTGATGGAGATGATTCCTTGGGAGAAAAAAAAAAATTGTCATTCCTAAATCTCTTACTGAGGATGCCCTGAATTTGGGATTCCTATTGTGCCCCAGAAAACATCTTACAGATTTGTTGGGCTTCCCTGTGTGCTAAAAAGCATGAGAAAGAGTTGCTGGCTTTCTAACACTGCTGCAATGAGCTCTGTTCTTGCCATCCCTTAGGCAGATGGTTTGCAAGGAGGGATTTCCCAAAAGCACATGATGTTGACTCAGCCCTACTTCCAGAATCCAAGGGAATATCTGCTGAGGCACTTGGAAGCCCCTCCTGGAGTTGCTCAGGTCTTTGGGGACTTCCACACGCGCTTTGATCTTTCTCTCTGCAGCTCTTTGCAACAAAGATTTTGTGGAGAGCAGATAGTCAGCATTCCTGAAGACTTCTAATTTCTGTTCTGCAGCAGCTCTCAGCACCTTTTGCCTTTATGGTGATCACTTCTAGAAGAGAAGACCCCCGTGCAACTCATCTTCAGCACAGGGAGGCACAGAGGGAGTCCCCAGAGCTGCATGTGAGATTTTTCATACAAATAAAATCAAGGCAGTGGCTTTCTGGTTTGCAAACTCTCCTGCTTGGCAAACAAGAGGCTGCCCTGCAGAAGGGGACCGGGCAGGAATATGGGAATTTGGCTGGAACCGGCAAGTCTCAGTGCTAAAAGAACAAACGCAGTGGGGAAGGTGTCCCTGTCCTGAGTGCTGTGCTCTTTGAATTCTTGAGTGACTTTGATTCTCTGGGCGGGTGGGTTGCCAGTGAAATCACATCCACGTGAGGCTTTTCTCCAGTGCCACAAACCTGCCTCGTGCCGCTGCCAGCAGCTCCTTGGATGCCGCATTGGCCAGAGCTCTTTGGACCGCTGTTGTAATGCTCTGGCTCAGCACACGCCGTGTTTGCCTACCTGGTTTAAAGTGTTACTAGTTCCTGAATGGAGAAACTATTTGCAGGAACTCAATAGCTTCCCTGCTCTTCAGCACTGCAGCTTTTAGGAAGTGGCTGCCGCAGATGTGGTCAGATGTGCTGTCGAAATTAAAACGCGATACGGATTTAATGCGAAATAGCTGCTCCCAAATGGCTGCATCCCTCTAGGTATTCCTAATCTGGAGTGGAGATTAATTTTCAATCTGTTTTATTTCACTGCAATACATCCACAAGGCTAAATTGAAACAAAACAGTATTATTGCAGGATAAACACCCTCGCCTGTGGGTACTGAGGAGGAGCGGGAGCTGTACTGGAACAGCTCCGTGTGTGCACAAGCCACAAACCCATTGCAGGCTGCTGCAGTTGTAAGAGGGAGCCCATGATGTGGAAAATCCCTTGCAGCTGATATGTCAGTCATACCTGAGGATCAGCCAGGAGGGAGGGATAATAAACAGCACTTTTTGCTTCCCAGTCGAAGGTGTGCAGCTTGTAAAAAATTTGAGTAAGTGTGGAAATAAGGTGCTGGGTCTTACTGGGGAGTTGCATCGAGGGGAACAAGTGGTTTTAGTGTTGGAGAATGAGGAGTATAAGCAGTTAAAAAAACAGAAATGGGAGCTGGTGCTCCTGATCTTGATCAGTGTTTTAAAGGCAGCAAGATTAATCAAAATTCCTTGCAAAGCAGCATTTTCTGGGGTGCTGGCACAAGGCCTGCTCTGTCAGGCGGCTCTGCAGGACTCGTTTACACTGAGGGTCGTGTGAGGAGATGAGGAATTTTTCTAAGTGGTTCTGGGAACTCATTAGGCTAAAAAACCCACATAAATCTATGGTGGGTGTATGTTCCCCTTTTAATGTGCCTAAGCTGGGCTACCTCACCTGTCCATCACGCCCTCCTCTCTTGGTGCTCTGCCTGTGTGGGTCTGGTCATGCCAAACCAGAAACGCTCCTCCCTGACCCCTTTGGACAGATTCTTGGGGTAGGGAGAGAAGTTCCTAGCTCGCGGGGGTTGAGGGTACCTTCTCAGCAGAGGAAGTTTCCATGCCAGGCTGCCTCCTCATCCTCTCCCTGCCTTTGCAGCTGGCATTGTGCTGGTGATCCCAGGCGGGTTGGCTGTCCCCAGTGTCCTCGCACCCAGTGCCATTGTTGCTGGGCAGGATGGAGAGATTTCAGACTCCTGGGTCCTCTGGAAGCAGTGCAGGGTGCCACATTTTCTCCTTGATCGAGTTAAATAATGGTGGTTTCCTTTTTTTTTCCTTTTTTTCCCCCCCTCCTTTTCTTTCTTTCTTTCTTTCTTTCTTTCTTTCTTTCTTTCTTTCTTTCTTTCTTTCTTTCTTTCTTTCTTTCTTTCTTTCTTTCTTTCTTTCTTTCTTTCTTTCTTTCTTTCTTTCTTTCTTTCTTTCTTTTCTTTCTTTCTTTCTTCCTCCCTTCCTCCCTTCCTCCCTTCCTCCCTTCCCTCCTTCCCTCCTTCCCTCCTTCCCTCCTTCCTTCCTTCCATCCATGGGGGGTTATGATGCTTTTTTGACTTTGGGTATTTATACATCCAGACAACCCTTTCTGCTAGTGCCGGTCCTTATTTCATCACAGACCAGCTCCTCTCTCCTTGAGGTTGCCTTCATTGTTATTCTCTGATAAAACGAGCCCATCTTCACCCTGGTGTTACCTTTAGGGCTGAGTTAACCAAGTTAAGAGCTCTGGTATTTTTCTCTTGGTCATTTAGAGGTGCCCAAAGCCCTGGTGCTGCACAGCTGATCCAAGCTCCAGCTGCCCAGGGTTGAGGACACATGTGGAAATTGGGTGAAATATTCCTTTGTTTTTTGGGGTTTTGTATAAAGTGGTTTTTGCAAAGTGGAAGAAGCTCTCAAAACTGATTTCCCTGTTTTGTTGCTTAAAACCCAAAAAAATCCATTGCTTCAGAAGAGAGGAGAGGTACAGGGCTGCAAAGCAGTAAAATGCTGTGGGATCCTGGACTGTTGAGACTCATCAGACCCCTGCGGCATCTTCTTCCCATAGGGAACACTCGATTTCATCTCAGTTAAACCTGACTGGTTTGGGATGGCGGCAGTGACACACCAGGCAGAGCCCTTGTATTTGATAATGTGCTGTTTCACCTCTGGTAGATGCTGTTCATCCAGCCCCAACATCATCTGTGCTACAGTGGGTGATGATTGATGTGATTTTTCCCCCCAAAATTCAGGGAAATCTCAGCAGAAGGGTGGAGCAGAGCAGGAAGCAGCAGCAAACACCATCTCTCCGTCATGGGAAGGTCCTTCTCCTTCCCTATTAAAAGATTAACAATAATGAAATAATTATTTTATACTCAGAGCTGGTCAGAAGATACTTGCCTGTCTCAGGACTCTCCTCGTGTTTGCTGGGACTCTTTTACAGGATGAGTGGGCTCATTTTTTTCTATTCCCATCCCTGGAAGTGCTCAAGGCCAGGCTGGACTGGGCTCTGAGCAACCTGCTCTAGTGGAAGATGTCCCTGCCCATGGCAGGGGGTTGGAATGAGAACATTTTTAAGGTCCCTTCCAGCCCAAACCATTCCATGATTTGAGAAAATTGCATACTTGCTGGGAGCAATGCTGTAGTAATGTGTGGATGGGGAAGTGATCCAGGCACTTTGGCTTTCTCTCAATTAAACCTTACAGCAGGTTTACCTGCTGGAATCAGGAGGATTTAAAATTAAAATGGAGACATTCAAATGAAGGTAGCACACAGAGTCTGATGGTGAAGGAAAATGGCTGTGGAAAATTAGGGATGGCAGACTGAAATCTCAGAGAGTCAGAAGGCAAATGAAGAGTAAAGATAAAAAGTTCCTCAGAGGTGTTTGCTTCAAAAAGAAAAAAAATTAAAATAGAAATATTGTGGAAGTTGATTGGTACTGATGCACACCTGAAAGATTTGGTAATTCAAAGAAGGAAATGCTAAAAAAAGAAATTAAAATTCCATGTATTGTTTGAAAGGCAAGAGACTGCTGCCTTAGAAGTGCCATTGGCATGTGTGGCATGTTCTGAAATTGCTTGGGAGAGTATATTGGATTGGGGTGGGGAAGGGAGGGAGAGACTAATTATATATAATCTTAAAATGAATTAGGTGATATAAATGTAATGAAAGCAAATCCTGTTCCTGGAGAGACTTTTCAGTTTGCATTTTGATATCCTAGGGCAATGGCATGTTGCTCTCTGACAGACAACCATTTGATTTGGAAATATGTGAATAATTGGGAAGTGAAACCTCTTTGAATTTGTTCCTTTCCCCTCTAGCGTTTGAAGGACTAATTATAGGAAGAGATGCAGAATGCCCTGTGCGGGCATGGATGCAGCCAAGTTTCTACTTTGCTGGTTGCATGAGTCACTGCGCTGCATCCTGTGCTCTTTGATATGTGTCCTTGCTTCAGAAATTATATATTTATTTTACAGATGGAGAGGTAAGTGTGTTGTGCTCCGTGTGAGCGAGCCCTTGCTGCAGACACCTGTGCCAAAAGGATGCTCAGCGGTCGGTGCTGGGGGCTGGGGATGGGCTGGGACGTGCGGGTGCTTGGGTGGGAGTAAACACCGATGCGAAACGGGAGCGCCTGAAAGCTTCAGCATCTTGGCAAGCCTTGTGCTGCTGGCTCGACTGGGAGGCAGCGCCCTATTTTGGGATGGTTTTAAAATGGGTCTGAGGATCCTCCTGTCTGCAGTTCTCTGCTTAGCAGCAGCCAGATGCTGACCCTGTTCCGGGCAGGAGGGGCCAGCTCCCCGCTGTCAGTCCCCTGGATGGCACAGGCAAAATCGATGTGACCAACCTGGGCTTCCTGAGGAGGAGAGAGGGTTAATCAGCCACGTGGCTGGTCCAAGGCACTTGGTCTCATTTATCATCCCTGCTGTGCTCAGCCCCAGGATGGTGGGTGTGCCAGGGGAGTTAGGGCCAGCATTGGGGCGGGAGACACCGAAAGCATGAATAAAAATACTCCTCAGTCTGGAAAAAAAAGCAGGATTTTGCTCTGTGGAAGAGCTCACAGATTCTAAATAATAATGCTGTATAAATGTATGAATGTCTTAAAAATATATGAAGTCCTCTCCCACTGAAGGTGATATGCATGATGGGAGCGAAACTGCTGCTGGGTTGTGCTGTGTGGGGGAAGAGAGGGAAGCACTCACAGCAAGGTGATGGATAAAAATCTCCCATCCTGTGTGTGAGATCCGTGGTTCCCAAGCTGTGCTCAGCAGACCCGTTATAGTGCCTTCCATTAAGATTTTGTTGTTTAGGTAACCCAGAAAGTTTGGGATCCTCTGGCATGGATGAGTCAGATATTCCTGGTGGCTCCTTCCTGACTTGATGTATAACCTTGAGCTTGGAGCTGTGCCTCCTCCTCCGGCTCTCCCCACCTGTGATAACTGGGATGGTGACATTTGCTGCTGTTTGTAAGGCAGTGCTGGCATGGAGACCTGCAGGGTGGAACAGGGTAGGATGCAGGATGCTCTGCTCACTGTTCTGGCCGAGAGCCGACGCGGGAGGTTGCTCAAAATGCAGCACATCCTTTGTCTCACCATCTTTAGGCAATATGGTGTTTGGGAAGAATCTTAACACAGTGAGGACCAGATGTATGTTAAGCCCTTGGGGCCATATTGAAATGCAAATGGAAATGAAATAGTGCATTACTTCCAAGAGAAGTCTAAAGATGAAAACGCAGTGTTGGGAGACTGTGCATCGAAAGCGGATAGCTGGGTGTGAGCCCTGACAATGCTTTATCCTGTTGGGAAACCTGCATGCAATGCAGTGTTGTATTTGGGGTTTTGAGGTCATTGTTACACAGATTATTTAAGCCTGGATGCATTTTTAGCTGGACTTTGTCTAAAGAATAAACATAGCCAGGGCTGTTTTCCAGTCATCAGCTAAACGTCCAGATCAAGGGCTTTAGTCAGCGATTCTTGCAAAACATTACTGACTGTCTTCAAAAATATTTCCTAACACTTTTTGATTTTGAAAATGTAATCATGCATAAAGTGATGTATGTTAGTTTTGCTTTGCAAATGATTCTGGTGCCTGGATTCTGTGTGTGTGTTGGCTCTGCTTCTCACTTGCTTGTATGGTGCTCTGCTTCCTACATTCATCCATGTATGCCTGAAACAGCAGCCCAAAGACAGGACTCATCCTCTTCCAGGAATAAAAGAACTACATTATCTCCTGAAAAAACAGGATTTATATTTTTGCTGCATTAGGAACGTGTGGCTTGTATGAACAGAACTAACCTGTATATCCCACAAAAAAAACTGCTGCAAATGAAGGGCTCCAGGTCTTGCTGCAAGGCTTGGAGGTCTGCCTTGGATTTTGATTCAATCTGTAGAACTACTTTTCAGTAGAAATACCAATATCCTTTTTATTTCGTGGTGAGACAACTAATTCCCATTAGTTGTCCCATCTAGAAATGGGACCTTGTATGGCAAGGAAGACAAAATGTTGATTTCTCGCTATGCTGAAATGAAAGGGGGTTGTGAGGTGCCAGCTTGGACAAAGCACTATGGTTACTTCTCCTTTCCACTTAGATTTTTCAGAACTGTGTAGTGACTTGCGGATACTTAACTTGAGGCATTTTAATTTTTTTTTTCTCTCAAGAATGAAGCACTTTTTCAAGATAGCTTAGGCTGCCTATCCTGCATGAAAATATTTGCTCCCTTTGAAACTCTTGGCCCTTTCAGAATACAGCCAGGCAGGCACGTGGCTTCCTCTGCTTCAGTGTAAAGGTCACTTATGATGTGTTGTTAATGAATAATTACTACTACATGCTTCCCTCTTTAAATGGCAGGGGCATCCTTGCTACATAAAACATTAAAAACTTGGTAAGATGGAAAATACCAGTGAAGAGATGAAAAACCCGTGCAAAATCTCTGTCTATTGGGAAATGGTTGCAAGGGAAGCAGGGATGGACTCTGGCAGGGAGGAGGCTTTGTGTTCTTCTCTCAGCAGCTGTTGGCTCCAAATGGCACTTCTGGGCTCGGGGCAGTTGTTCAGAGGGATTGGGTTCCTCAAATCCCAGCATGAAAAGAAATGCAGACTGTCTGGATGGGTGGACATTGAAATCAAGAGCAAAGCTGCAGTCAATAACATGTGGCATTTGGTTGGCCAGTAGCTGCTTTGGTCTTGCAACTTTTGAATTATTTTAGAATTATGTTTTTAGGTTGAAGACATTTAGTATAGGAAGTGGACAATGGCCAGACTAGGCCAAAACAAAAGCCCACCCAGCCTGGTGGTCTGACCCATCTTTTGCTGAAAGATGCCTGGGGAGGAGCAGCAGAACAAGCAATGATTCTTCTTAAAACATCATGGGGAATCTTCTGAGAAGGGGCTCCCTACATCTCCTGCCCTTTGGGTGAGGAACTGCCTTCTCCAGGTGTGCTTTGAGCCTGGATCCCACCAGCTGTGATGGGTTCACCCTTCATCACTTGTTTACCACTTGTTTCACTCTTCAGCAGTTGCCTCACCCTTGCAAAGCAGGGACCATTGTAGGGATGGAGGAGGTTATCGGCAGTTTTATTCTCCAGTTTTAGTACAGCATGAGGCAGAGTGCATCTCTTAGTGCTCACCAGAGCTCCCAGGATACAGCTAGAGTAGTAGGTTATGTTTTCCTGGACTTACTGTGTTAAAGTCAGTGAATCCTGTACTAAATTAATGATATTGAAATGCTTGAACTGTGACATGATGCCCACGGAAAATGTGTCCGAGCAGCGTGGGCTGACACTTTCCTATGGTCTGTGTTCCCAAAGAAAGATATAAAGGTGGAGGGATTCCCATCTGTGCTGCTGCCTTGCCCTGGGCAGGTGTGCTCACCTGCCTGGTGGTGTGGAAGCAGATGGTCCTGCGCCCTCCAAAAAGTTATCAAAAGCTTTGTTTGCTCTTCTCAGATGGCTGCAACGCCTTACCAAAGTTCAGGGAAATTGGCTGAAGAGCACTGAGATCCATGTGTTCAAACCTAGTGGGGAGATTAGTGGTTTTATTGCTCAACTGGCTGCTGTCACCGTGAAGCTTTTAACATTGCCTTGGAACTTTTTATTTCCTTTAGTAAAAAATGGAATTTACTGGTGGCATGTCTTCCATTTCTGTTCCTGCTGATTAGCAGGAGTGTGCAGTAATGTCACATAAAGTAATTTTCTGTTAGAGAGCTGGCAGTAATTTGCACGCCTGTGTCCCCAAGTAAATTTGGGCAGGGGAAGGCAGTGAGAAGTGTTCAGGGTTGTCGTTTGCTCATGTCTCTCTAGCTGCCAGTCCTCTGTGTGTACATTCCTGCACGCACCTCTCTCATCTTTCAACTCAAGCACGTGGACCAAAACAAGTGATTTTTCCACCGTGCTGATGAAGCTCTTGAGGAGAAAGGAAAGGGTTTGTCTGCAACCTAAAATTACCATGTTACAGGTTATGGGGAGAGCATTTGAAAGATTTGGGTTTGAAGGGACCTTTAAAGATCCTTTCTTTCCAACCCCCCTGCCATGGGCAGGGGCACCTTCCATTGACCAGGTTGTTCCACACCCGATCCAAACTGGCCTTGCACACCTTCAGGGATGGGGCATCCCCATTTTCTCTGGGCAGCCTGTTTCAGTGCCTCACCACCCACACAGGAAAGAATTTCTTCCTAATCTAAATTTATCCTCTTTCAGTTTAAAACCATTTCTCCTTGTCCTTTCACTACAGGCCTTGGTAAGAAGACTTCTTCCACCTTTCTTGTAAACCTTTGTACATTGGTTGGCTGCAGTCAGATCTCCCTGGAGCCTTCTCTTGGCTTGGATTCATACTGTATTTCTTGTCATAAATCCCTCTAAATACTTGTGGGGTCTCTGAAAGTGCCCAGACAAGGGCACCCCCATCTCCTTATTCTCATACATCAGCATCTAAATATTGGGAGCAGCATCAGAGATGGTGCCAGCGGAGATTCCCCACCTATAGCCAAGGTTAGGAAATTGGGAGTACTGTGCTGCATCTTAGAATATTACTTTATGCTCTTTTACGTAATGTTGGAGTCTGGTCACCATGGGAACGGGCATCTAAATAGAAAGTCGAACTGGAAGGGAATGTACCCAGTTTCTGGGGTGGAAAACTTGGACTTCCAGAAAGCTTGGACGTGGATGGAGGGTGAGTTCTTTTTTCATTCCTTGTGCACACTGTGGCCCAAAGTGTTTTAGTCTTCCTATGGTGTGAGAAAACCAGGAAGGAAAAGACCTGTCCCAGAGCACACAGTCATTTTGTTGCTTCCCACCTGTGAAACAAGCAGGATTTCAACTTTCTGGGACAATCTGCTCAAAACCATTTTTATTTCAAAGTGGGATCTGGTGAATGCATGTAATCGAAATGAAAGCTAATAGGTGACTTTATTTCCCCCCATAGCCCTTTACATAAAATCTCTTCAGCATCTCTTTTATAACTTGTCTTTGGAGAATCACTGCAGTTATCCAGCCGTTTCTTCCGTGCCTTTCATTATTGTAACAGAAACAATCACTGGAAATTGCATGATGGTATTGGGTTGTGCTACATTCCTTCCTCAGGTCATTTGACAGCAGCTTTTTTCAATAGACCCAAAGGAGAAAGGTACATTTCTGTAAACATGAGACAAGTCCTAGATGTGCTGCAGCCACTTGGGAGAGAATTCCATTGTAAGAGGCTCTTAAAATTGCTCATGTGGGATTTGCCATTAAGAGCATAAGGACTGGAGAAATGGACTTCTGATTCGGCTGACAACTTGCTTCTCATCCTCGAAGAATTTTAGGAATGTCTTTACTTCCTTTTGGAGGGCTTCAGGCTAGTTTGTGATTGCAAGGGCTAGAGAGTTGCTTTTTTCCTGCCTCCCTTCTCTTTCAGGCTAGATTCTGCTGGCTTGTTAACTCTTGAAATACCAGCGTACACAACTTTTTAAAAATCAGTTGTTTCTTCTGCGAACCTTGAATGACCTCCAGGTCTAGACTGTAAAGCAAAAGATGTCCCTTGCACCAAGGAGTTATCAAGTATTTTCGCGTGTGCTGCTGTGGGCTGGATGGAGGAATCTCTTCCTGGGATGTGGTAATGAATGCTTGTCCTTCATCAGTGTAACACTGACTATAAATTGTGCTTGGGCTTTTTTGTGCACTGCACTTCCATCTTGTCCTTACCCTTTGAGCTGAAATGCACTCGGGTGTCAGACTGTTGGTGATTGCTCACGTGCTGGAGGAATGCAGGTTGGACTGGCAGCTGAAATGTGCAGGTTTTATTCTGTAGAACATGGGGAAATAAGGGGATTTTGTCATAGTGCATTTTCTATGATACATGAACCCTTTGCCTAAAAGGGCTTGATTCCCCATCAACAGAGTGAACCCTCAAACTCTGCTGCAGCTCAGGGCTCTGTGCAGAGCTGGACGAGCATCCCCTGCGTGGTCCAGCACCATTTCTTGTCACATTTCAATGTCCAGAACCATTTCTTGGTTCCTCTGAAGCAGAAGTTTGGTTTTCTCAGGTGAATAAAGAAGAGACCTCAGTTCACATCAGCCAACAGCCATCCATCATCATCCTGGAACTGAGGCTTGACCTTAGACATCTGTAAGGCTTTGTCACAGCCTTCCCTTCGACTGGCAGGCAAGGAGAAACTGTGATGTAGCAGAAAGGTACTCTTAGAAACCTGATTTCTAGGTAGAGAGAATCTTCTTCTACTGAGAGCATTTTCAAATTAATTCTTCCCTGAGTTTCCCACTTGCTCATGTAATCTGCTGATTAAGTGAGTCATCTCTATGGTATATTTGAATTCTGGTCAATGATAGAGTTTAAAACAGTGATTTTTGAACCGGTTCCATGGTTTAGAGTGGTTGTGGTTTTTCATTGCCTTTCTTCCTCCATCCTGCTGAGAAAACTGCTCAGCTCCAAGCTTTGATTATTCAAGTAGAAGAGGGTGACAGGAACACAAACAAGCATCATTTAATTCTTGGGGACACGTTTTCCTGATGCTTGACCTTTTGGACTTCCCACATCTTCTTGTCCATTTACATGCATTACAGTTTTTCCAATTACCAGTGAATTAAATTTGGAATTGTGGTATTTGGAAATGTCAAGCAGAATCAATAGAAAAGCACTTGGGGCCCAATCTTAGTAGACTCAGCACATTTTAAAGCATATTTGAAATGTCCCTGCTGATACATCTCAGAGGACCCTGTGCAGATTATGAATTGAGGTGCTGCTGTCAGGTACCGAAGCTCTCTGTGGCTTGCCAGGTGTGCTCTGCTGTGTTGGACACACATCACTCTCTCCCTGGAGAAGAGCTTAAAAATCAGCAGCTCTGAAAAGCATTTCTGCTGGTGGCAGTGTCACAGGATGATGAGGACAGTGGGATGGAGCAGCACGTGAAAGAGCTGGGAAAGGCATCGCCACATGATTATTGCTGTTCCTTAAACTCTGCACTCCACGAGGAGATGCTCCTGTACCCTCATCCCTTTGCCTGGGAAGAAATTCATTTTCTGAGCTTGCTTTGAAAGCTTTTCAAAACTTCGCTGTGTGTGGGGAAAATATTTATGAACGTACGTGATTTCACTTCCTCCTCCCATGCTCTTTGGAGACCCCATGCCGGCTCCCGAGGAGAATGGGAGAGAACAAATGATTGTGTTCTAAATGTCATTTCAGAACTTGCTGCATGTTTTGCTCAGTGATTTGTGGCATCTGGTCAAAATCTGTCCTCTGTTTGATTTTCAGGAGCGTTGTTGGAAATACCTTAATCTTGCAATTAAACCCTAATATTTTCTGTTGGAGAGGCTGCAAAGTTTGGCGGCTGAGAAAACCTTCTTGGTAGCTTGTGTGCACAGTGCTCAGCCCACAAGGGGCCATTTTTCATGCCAAGGAGTCGTCACTGCTGTTACAAGCCAAATAAATGGTCTGCTTAATGCTTTTATAAATGCACACCTCAAATTCAAGGGAAAAAAAATAAAAATCGTCATAACTATGTGCCTGTTTGAAAACTCGTGCTCTGGGGGAGAAAACACAGCTTCTCCTTTATGGAACTCCTCTATGGAGTAAAGCATTTTCTTGGTGGAAAGGAGGCCTGGAGGTGTCTCCTGGTGAAGCAGGGGGATGGAGGAGCATCGTTTCAGAGACTCTGCCTGAGGTGGCATCCTTGGGGTGGTCACACATGGACAGGCAGCAGCTCTGGAGTTTGGATGGACGATCCCCAGGCTCTTCTGCACCCCACGCTGTGCGCATACAGGGGAGTGGCAGTGGTGCCCTTTTTGGGTATGTGACTCCGTGTTTGGAACCAAAAAAAAAACAAACCCAAAACCCCCCAAAGAAATTAGGCCTTTTTTTGTGTGTTGTTACTAATCTGGTTTGAGCTCTGCTGTCCAAATTGCCTCGTTTGTGACCCAAAGTACATTTAAACATGAACTGCAGAAGCACCACGGCATTAAATGCTTTTGATTGATCTCCCTGATGGTTTTATTAAAGAACTAAAACCTTTTTGGGGGAGACAGATACAGTTAGTGATGTGAAGGGAGAAATGTAATTACATTTTTGGCTTTATCCTTAACTGAAATGATACAAAATAGGATTTTTCTAATGGATAACTAAAATGATCTCTTCTTTAAATAAAATATAGAAATGACCATCTGAGTTCAAGTCAAAAATGCTCCGCTTCCAAAAATTGATTAACTGCTGGCAATGTTTCTGTCCTGCCTCACACCAGGCCAGCCAGTGACCTGGCCAAACCTCCTTGGATCGCTCTGCCTGGCCAGAGGAATGATTTAGTAAACCTTTTCCTGAGTGATCCTCCCCTTTGGGCCAAGGGATTAATCTCATCAGCTCTGTGTGCATGGATGTGTGTGTGTGAACACTCAGTATTTCACTCAGCTGAGTATCGCTGTCATCTCAGCTCTGCAGGAATCTGCCTGGTTTTGTGGACTTGTGAGGAGCTGGGCTGCTGCACATCCTTCTCCAGGTCCTTCTCCTTCCCACCCCATATGACTTAAAATACCAGGGAAATTATCCAGAAAAATTTAACTTTTACTGCATCATTTCCCCAAGCTGGTAGTAATAATTCCTAAAACACTCCTTACATTCTACAAAGCAGGTTTTGCTGTCAGTTTGGGGGAAAATTCTAATAAAGGTCTAATTCTTTTAGGAAGGAATAATTTCCTTGTTATCTTTTACTGACTTAAACCCAAGTTAAAAAAGAGATATATGGGGGGGGGGATTGCTACACAGATGTCCGTGGAAGCTGTGAAGTGTGAGTCATGGTGTGAATATAGAAGCCCTGAGTTGTCATCCCTGGTGAGCAGGGAGGATGTATTTGTTAATATTAAAGTTCCTTTTTTAATTTCAAAAGAAAATGACTTAAAGCCTCCTGTCCTTTTGAGAGTGGTTGTCAATGGCATCATTGCAGGTTACCATGGCAATATATGCTGAGATAATAGATTAACAGCCATTGATTGACTCAGAAACTTGGAGCTCTTCTACTGTGGGATAAGCCAAATCTATTGACAGAAAACAAAATTCCAAATAATATCTTCCCCTGGGCGTTACACCTTTGCTTTCTCAGTGCTGCCTGTGCCCAGATTTACCCAATCTGCCTTAAGAACCAAAACATTTTGCAATAGTCAATGTTTCTGATTAGCCAGGGTAGTGCCCATCCCTGCATCCAGCTGGTTGGAAGGGACATCTCTGGCCACCGAGGTCCCCAAAAGTGAGGTGAAGTTTTGTCTTGATCAAGAGTAGTCACAGGGGCTCATTTTTGCTCTGTTGTTTTAAGACTCTTGTGAAAGAACAAGGGATAAAAGCAACAAGTCTTCTAATCCTCGTGTACAGTTACGTGCTTAACCACAGATGTCATCACGGGTTTGATGCTTTGCCTAAAAATGTATTTAGCCCCTATTATTTAAGTGCAGCAGGAATGAAATCACCCCGCTTGGGGAATAAGCGCTGGAGCAACACTTAAAAATTGTACATTTGTTTTGTAGAGATGCAACTGGGTGGTCTCTCCAGAGCAACATTTTCCAAACATTCCCAGTGGCAAGCCTTCATCTGGCTTGATTTTGGATTTCTAGCAACAGCTATTTGAAATTCTCTAATTTGCAGTCCTGCACGTGATTTCTGGGCAGGTGTCTGGGAGAGGGAGGGCTGGGAGGCTGCAGCCCTCTTTCCCTGCCTTTCCCTCCCCACCAGAGCCTCCGAGAGCGCTCCACGTCTGCTGAGATTGTGGTCCCCCACGGAAGGGCGTGCCAAAACGCAGCTGTGGGTTTGGAGGCAGCTGGTTTAGCATCCCCTGGGAAGGGGCTGAAGTGGCTCCTCCCAGCACCCCGCAGCCCCTGATTCCCCAGCTCTGCTCACCCCTGCCACGGTTTGAGGGAGAGCTCTTGAAAGCAAACCCAAACCCTCAAACAAAGGGCCCGACTTCCATAATCACACGTGCAAGAATGCATCCGCAGTTGCTTAATTGCTTCGTGCAATTACCCTCCAAATTAGAGGGCAATTACCCCAATTCAGTGTACAATCTCCGCCGTTTTATATTATAAAATTACGTCTACAAATAGCTATATAGGGACATAACGAAGTGTTTGCAAATAACTTCAGTTGCATACACAGTTTCATATATAAAGCCCGGTGGTTTTGACAGTCAGGCAAACAGACTGTCTGGTAAATCACTCAGTGTTTATGCAGACTATTTTGACACATCCCATCTTTTCGTATATACTTTCATTTTAGGTTTTCAAAAGGGGACAGGCAGAGATAAAGAGCTGAGATTTATAGCAGCCTCCAGCCTTGGGGAAGATATTCCCTATGTATCTAATTATGAGTTAGGAGCCCAGCAACTGCTAACACCTAGACCTGGAGCTGCTGCACTGGATCTTGGCTATAATTTAGAAGCTGTTGGATAATGATACAGCCTCAGTGATCTGTCAGCGACTCCAAATTAGGAGAGCAGGCTTTAGTCTCAGATCAGCAGCAAGGTCCCATGTCTCAGCAGGCTGAAGTCCTTCAGTTCACGAGGATCTTTTTTTAATGAGCTCCCTCTGTGCCTTGCAACTCCCGAGTAGAGGCGAGAGGTCTTCCCATGTCGCATGGTGCTTCGACTGCTCTTCCCATCATTATGGGCCTCAGATGGGTGCTGGGGGTCTTGCTTGGCAAAAACCTAGTGATGCTTCAGTCATTTGGAGCAGAAAATTGACCCAGGGGAATTACCGTAATGACAGTTCCTCAGGACTGAGGTCAAAAAGTTGATTTCCCCCCCAAAAATGGGTGATGGTGGGTAGCCTGCCTCTGCCTTCGTGATGTATGGGAGTTATTTGGGCTTAGTATTTTGTGTAAAGGTATTTCTGTGTGGCTTTTGTTCGAGGAAAAGCCACACTGCGTCATCCCCGAAGCGCTGGGGGGATGCAGTGGGATGCCAGAAACCCATCTGCTCCTGCAAAGCTTGATTCTTCCTTAGACTTTGATTTCAAACAGGACTTCAGGCTTTATTCCTTAAATGACTATTCGTGGGTCGTGGTATTAAAATGCTGATTGCTTTGGCCTGGCTGCTGGCACGAGGCTTTTTTCCATGGAGAGAACTGGGGCTGCTGTGGGATGCCGTGCTCCTGCCCCATGCCCATTCTGCTGCTTTGCAACTTTTTTCCCCAAATTTTGCATTGTGGCTGGCGGAATAGGCTTAGGCAGGAGAGGAATGGGGGCCCAGTGAACGAAACCAATCTTCAAACACTTGCTTAGCAAAAGCTTTTTACCTCATTGCACCCAAATCCTGTTGATTTTCTGCCAAAAGTTAGGCAGTTCTCTGGGATGTTTATTTTCCATCCTGCATGAGCAGGCAGTGCCACCAAATGAAGGAGCTCAGGAGCTTTCTTTTGTACCAAGGCTGCTATGAGAGGGAGATGACAAGAGCATTGTGAGGAGGAGGAGAGCAGGACTGTGGGGACACAGCCCCTTTAGTGTGTCTCAGGCTGTGCTTTGTGACTGCACTCAAAGGCTTTTGTTTCAGGAATGGTTCTTTTGGCCAAAATCCATTGTATCCCTTCTGCCAGATGCTCAGGTTTGGTGTAACACTTCTCCTGAGCCAGGTTGTACTGCTGGGGGCACAGGGAAGCCCAGTCAAGTCCTTGTAGTGCTGATGTATCAGCTGTGTCTGGTGGAAGGAGACAAGCTCTTCCTGCACATATTTTGGGGTAATACACTCTAATTCTTCTTGCAACTTGAAATGAGAAGCAGGACATGGTTCTCCATGCCTTCGTCACTTGGCAGAATCATAGAATAGTTTGGGCTGGCAGAGACCTTTAAAGGCATCTACTCCAACTCCCCTGCAGTGAGCAGAGGCATCTTCAACTACATCAAGTTGCCCAGAGCTCTGTCCAACCTGGCCACGAATGTTTCCAGAGATGACGCATCTACCACCTCTCTGGGCAGCCCATTCCAGAGTTTTATCACTGTCCTGGGGTGATGTAATGATAATCCTGTATTCCTTATCATTTGCGTGCATCCCAAATGCTCACTTGAGTCCCTTCGAGTCTTTGAAATATCCATTTCGGAGGAAGTCTATGCCCTGAATACGCAGGGTCTCTGGACCAGTCACAATGGAGTGTTTCTTCTGCTCTTTTCCAGTCAGGCTCACCTCAGCTTCCACCAGAGTCAAGTCTTGTGATCCTCCTGTCACGCCGGCAATAGAAACAGACTCTGCCCCCACATGTCGCGATGGAATTATTGTGCACTGCGCACCAGTGTCAACCAAACCCTCGTATTTTTGTGGTTCTGTTGTGCCAGGCCACCGAATCCACACAGTCCAAAAAGCACATGTCTCAGAGTTATGGATAACCTGGGAGACAATCACCCTCATTGTGAAAAAAATTTCTTCCTTATATCAGATCTAAACTGACTCTCTTTTAGTTTAAAACCATTTGCTGTCCAGCTCAGTGTTTCTTACAGACTTACAGTGGCCTTGGGGGTATCCATTGCCCAAGGGGGGGAAGAGGAGGCAGGAAACACTTCATGGCTCCCTGGGGATGCAGGA
The DNA here is from genome assembly GCA_036785705.1 of Acanthornis magna. Lineage (NCBI taxonomy): Eukaryota > Metazoa > Chordata > Aves > Passeriformes > Acanthizidae > Acanthornis > Acanthornis magna. The sequence continues at coordinate 2,335,854 of JAWUZG010000054.1, read as the reverse complement.
GCAAAGCTCAGATTTCCTTCTCTTAGTCACCACCTTTCTCCCTCAAAGGGCCAAGCCCCTGTCTCGACTCCCCCTCCCTCTGTTCGGTGAGGGTTTTTACCGCAGCGAGCGCAGAACAAGCAGTTAGCTGCAAACTTTGGTCTCTGCGTGATCCATTACAGAGCAAGGTGTGAGTGTTTCTTGATGAGCTAAAGCAGCAGGTAAATTAATACCCAGACCTGGAGCCGTGCCCCTTCCTGCTGAGACCATCTTGGGTACAAACAGAAGGGTTTCTTGCAGTCGTGAGCACCCAGCGGGGTGAGGATCCTACCAAATGGCTTTTAAAGAGATCTGAAAGCAGGTAACAAACACGCAGGTTTTTAAAGTGTCTTCTTAATGCAAGCATCCTTAGGAGCTGTTATAAAGAAAGGATATGTATATTTAGCCATCCAAAACTTTATGCATGCTTTTATTCAAATCACCTAAACTTTGACGGCGGGGGGAAAACTGGGAAAGGCCTTTTTCCTGGCGCGGTTGCTGTTTTCAGAGTTGGGTTTGCGTGTTTGCAAGCAGCTCTTAAGTGTTCAGCTGAAACTTGTTCCAGAAAAGACAACTGTCTTGGGGGAAGGGAGCCTGGGCTCAACACAGGATTTAGCAGCCTCGGTTTGCTGATCCCAGAGCCGATACAGCTCCTGCTTCACATCTTTTCAACGTTGCCTTTCCAAACCGCAGTGGAAATATCAAATCTCACCACAGCTCTGTGCATTGCACTGGCTGTCGTTGCAGGTGGAGAAAACAGAGGCTACGCAGTATTGCTTGAGGTTGCAGATAATGGTGGCTGAGCTAGGATTAGATTTTGGGGCTGCTTTCCAGTGAAATGGGTCATTAACCTTTCCAGCTTTCTGGGAGGTGGAGTTGGGGAGGCAGAGGAAATTTCCATCTTGATCAAAAGTGATAATTCGGTATGAATTCAGTATGGAATCACAAAGTGTATTTCCAGGCGTGGGGCAGAAGGTGATGAGTGAGGATTAGGTGTCAGGTACCAGCTGGAAGCCATGTCGCATTTAACAGTGAGGGTGGTGAGACACTGGCACAGGTTGTCCGGTGAGGTGGTGGCTGCTCCATCTCTAGAAGTATTCAAGGTCAGGTTGGATGGGGCTTTGAGCAGCCTGGACTAATTGAAGAAGTCCCTGCTCATTGCAGGGATATTGAAGTAGATGACCTTTAAAGGTTCCTTCCAACCCAAACCATTCTGTGATTCTATGAAGTTAAGATATTTATTCTTTCCTTTAAAAGTAAAAAGATATCACCCTCCACCCCCATACACAAGAGAAAGCTCTTTTGCTTTCCTGCTGATTTAACCAGTATTTAGCAAAAATGCTTAATCTGCCCTAAAAAAGCATGGTGTACGTATCAAGAGAACAAATATCAAGGCTTTAACAAGGAGTGTCAATATTGACATTGTTCTGTGTTGAGGGATATTGGTAGGTTGTTTTCATTACTGTAAGCAACTTGTCAGAGGAAAACTCTGATGGAGCTTTGCAGGCGCTGATAAAACCTGCAGGTGCTATTGAAATTGAGCTCTTGTTCGTGTGTGCCTTGAATATAATTTCCAGTTTCAGAAGTCAGCTTTATGACATTCTCATACCCCTACTCCCTTGCAGTCTCTCCCACGATGCAGATCAAGCAGTCTTCCTAAAAAGAGTTATTGAAGGATTGAACACCTCTTCAGCCTGCAAAGAGATCTCGCTGTGATGAGTTTGCTCGGTACCATGAAAATTACCCATTGCTGAGTGCAGGTGTTGGGATTGGGAGCAGGTTGGGCACATCACCCCTGGCTTATTCAGAGCAGTGGTTTTCTAGCTAGAAACTTAGTTCTAGGCTTCTCAGAGGTCTGGCTATTGTGGGAGTGAGGCGCTTTTGTTTCGCCATCCTGCGGGACCTATTTGTGTTTTCTACCCAGTTGTCAACACGTTTTATTGCGATACCGACGTTTTCCGTGATTGCAATCCGTCAAAATAATGGCCAGGCCTGACCTTGCCTTAGGTTGGGTAATCCCAAAGAGAGATGGCTGCAGGGCATTTCAGGATTTACAGAATCATCAGCTTCATGGTACGGGGCCTCGTGGTACCTTTTGTGTTTCTCTTCTTACAAGATGTGTGTTTGCTTCGTTCTTCATTTTGTTTTAAACTAATTGTCAAAATGGCACAAAACAGAGTATTTCCAGATGAAGAGGGGATTTCTAAGGGTTAGGACAAAAGAGGTTACCTGCAGATATCAGTGTTCCCCTACTTGACTCTGGTTTTAGTGGATGTGTCTGCAATTGTATTTTCAGTTCTGCCACATGGTGGCTATGGGGGAATTGTTTCCCTGGGGGCAGTAGGAGCTCCACAATCTTTTAGTACAAGGTTCACACCTTTGTGGTGGCCAAGTGTCCACGAGGGGTGGCCAGAGTTGTTTGGGGAACAGAGCTGTTTGTTGCTGAAGGTCTTGCTTGGGTGGAGAGGCACCATGAGTTGTGCCAAACACAGATAAAAACATGGCATTTATCGTAGGGAGACTTAGCCAAACCAGCCTGAACTGGGATCTAAGTGAGGAAAGGGCACTGGTCTGGCCCTCCTTCGCAGGATGGATATTATCTGTTCTCAGTTACATCCTACCCATGGAAGAAACTGTATTTTTAGGTGGTGTTTCCCAGAGTAGTGGTGGAGAGGGAGAGTAACTCTACTGCATGAGATCCCAGCAAGCATCAAGTAGCACCCTGGGAGTTTGTCTTTCCTAAACAGGTTTTCTGTGGTTAGGCATTACTGAGTATGCGTTGCCTTGTGCATCCCCTTTTTTAGGATCCTAATGTTGAGGCGTTGTCCAGAGATCTGGAAAGGTCTTAGCTGGGCTTTTGACTTCACCACGAGCTCCTGTGTGAGCTCAGGCAACCCTGACCTCTCCATTCCCCACCTCACCCCAGAGGAGAGGAATAATCTCCACACTGTGCTGAAGCTCACGCTGCTGAGCTGCTCAGCTCACAAATGTATGCATCGCCTAAAACAGAGCCACACATTCCCCGGCATCTATTTCTGATTTTACCTGAACATTCTTGGGGCTTGATTTCTTTTTCAGGACCAGGCCATGGGGAGGCTGAGACAAGGGAGTGCATCTACTACAATGCCAACTGGGAGCTGGAGAAGACCAACCAGAGCGGCGTGGAGCGCTGCGAGGGGGAGAAGGACAAGCGGCTCCACTGCTATGCCTCCTGGAGAAACAACTCGGGCTCCATCGAGCTGGTGAAGAAAGGCTGCTGGTTAGATGACTTCAACTGCTATGACAGGTAATAGCCTAACTGGTTTATCTAAATACAGGTGTAATCCATCCTCTGAGTGTGAAGGCTCGTGGTTTTTTGCATAGAGGAAAAGAAGGCAAGTCCAAGTTATCTGGCGAAATCCATTCCCTGTAATTAGTTCTGTTGCTAATGCAGCTCTCGGAATTGTCACTTACCTGCTTTGACTTTCTAAATAGAAGCTGCAAAAGGCACTTTTAGGGATTTTGTGTTATGTTTTGTTTTTTGTTTTTCCCTAGCAAAGCTTTGATAATTCTGGCATTTATTGAAAAACCTGTCCTGTACCATCAAATGAAGAGCAATATGTTCTTCCAGGAGCATTTGGTGATAGAAGTGAAAACTTGGAATCATTTGAAGCTGTCTAGAAAAGCACAGATATCTTGGGGGTGGTTAGGGGTTGAGTTATTCTGGTGTTTGTGATGTTGCAAAAAGTTTCACTGTTCTTTGGCTGAGTGAAGACAGGCCAGGAGAAAGAGTGGGGCAGCAAAAGCAATGTGAGTTTGTGTGTCACTGCCTATAGAGAGCTGAAAAGGAGCAAGGTTTTGTAGTGTGAGGGATCCAGCCTCATTAAATAGCTGGGAAAATTAACTAGTCTTTTCTTACTTCCCTTGATGCAATTCTACAGAGGGGAAAAGAATTACAGCTAAAGAAAACAGCCCTGTGAAGTTTCACAGCTGAAAAGGACAATGTTCAGTAGCTCTAGGCTCAGAGTTTTTGTTAAAAAAAACGAAACCATTGATGAACCAACCAAGCCAAGCCTAAGCCTTTCAATAAGGATTAGCAACATAAAATCCAAGGATTTCCCTTGATATAACACCGATATAGGTTGATCTCACCTTCGTGCAATTCTCAGCCGTGCATCTTCGTAACTTCTCATTCCAAACTTTTAGGGAGATCAGGTGCTAAGCTGTGGGGTTAAGCTGGGACTGTTTGTCCCATGGCTGCAGAGTTTTCTCCCTTTGGTGCTGTACACTTCCCCTGCTTTTGTGCCTGTTGTCTTGGCTTCTCTCGCCTGTGAGTTGTTCCACATCTTTGTTCTATTATTAGCTCCAGGGTTACTTTCCTACCACACCTATTCCCTTGCCAGTTGAGTAGCCAAGCTCTATATATAGTTAAATTTTTATTCTTTCCCAATAAATCAATCCTCCTTGGCCCATTAGTCATCTTAATGCCAATTCTTCTGAGAACAGAAGGTCACTGTCGTTTCCTACTTCCAAGCAGAAGTGTTTACTGTAAACAGATTTCTCCTTTCAGTGCCTGCTCTCATATCCAGTGACACTTGTATTGTCACTGAGTGTCTCTGCAGGGATGTAGTGGTTCTTAAACTTTGTCATAATGCATTGCTCTGTTACAACAATAAAAAATTTCCAGGGCTCCTCACCAGCCTTTTGCAGCCCTGGAATTGAGCATACAGTATCCCAAAACCTGACTTTTCAAAGCCACAAGTTCCAGGGCAAAGCTAAAGGACCTTCTGAGAATTAAAAAACAGTGCAAGTATCAAAAGCAACATTTGAAATAAAGGTTAGCTTTAATTATATAAAGGAATAAAGCCTCTTTAAATTCAGTCCTTTTCATTTTTTCTCTTCCCTCGAGTGCCCTTGGCAGACTTTCATACAGGCAGTGTTGCATCCCAAGGTGGCAAAAATGGCTAAAACGATGGTTTTTCGATCAGTGGTGCTGTGCTGATGCCCTTTGTGTCTCTGGCACCCGTGCATGCCGAGTTTCTGGGAGCAGCCTTGGCAGATGCACCTGTGTTCTGTCTCCCTGGATGCAGGGCATGGTCCTGCTCTGCTGGCTGCTGCTGCTGCTCATGCTGGGATGTGCTGAGCGCTGCCTCCTCTGCCGCCAGAATGTGTAAAAATTTCAGAGTTCAAGGCTTGGGACATTGAGGGTGACGGCTCCTTACTCTGTTCTTTATCTTGAGGAAACAAGAACGTGGCACATGTACATTTAAGGTTATAGGAAAAAGGTAGTGTTTAAAAATCGACTTGTGTGCTGTCGTTTATTTACACAGCCCTGGCGGAGAGGTCATGTTCACATTCCCCTGCAGAGCACGTGAACCGCTCCGAAACGTGCCCTCACTGCCACAGAAAAATGTGTCATTCTGTCCCACTGTCTCATTTGTAATATTTGCTAAGTGTAACATGTCATACGTACCTGGATGGCTTCACTCAGAGACAGGGATAATGAACTGCAGATGTGGAGCAGGCTGTTTTCACTCATTAGCTTGATTTCTTAACCAACAGATTTAGCAAAGGATGTGTTTTTCTATTGAAGGCTCCAACACTGATGCTGTTAAATCCAAAGGGCTTGTTATCTGATTTCACGAAAAAAGCATCTGGAAACATTGTTTAACTTGTTGAAACATCTTTGTTCATTTGAATAAGTCAAATGGCTGGTTTTTTGCTTTGAAGTTTAAAAAAATGAGAGCCCGAAAAACAAACCGAGTGCTTCCCAGCTGAGACCTTGGAGGAGACAGTTCGGCTATAGCCAGTTTTTTCCCTCAAAGGGAATAAAGCACTGAAAACTACCCAGTGCTGGGATTGAAGAGACAGCCCTTTCCATTCTTCTCGTGGCAGTATGTCAGTGATACCACAGAAAGGGAGGCTTGGCATGGGTTCAGAAATGAGTAATAATGTCAAACGCATATGATTGTTTTGCTACTTCCTCCGAGTGGTCGAGGGAAGGAAGTTATGCATATAATTTAGCTGGGCTTCAGGAAATAGTTTGATAGAGCTCTCTGCGGAGAGCAGCTCTGCAAGCCTAATAACTAAAAGCAGAGTGTAGCATAGCAAAAGGTGGCTGGGAAGGATAGCAGCATTTAAGAAACACAAAGAAATGACAGCTAGAGTACTGCAAAAGTCACTGCACATCTCTTTTGGCATTGATCTGTGGGGAGAGGGAGGATGTGTGGAAGTGGAGTTGGTCTGATCCGTGGAAGTCCCCTAAGGCCTTGCACAATGTGGAAGGAAATCTCAGTGCTGGGAAGGCTGTAGCACTACCTGAATAAGAGGCAAGAGCAGAAAATGAGAGCTGCAACCTGATTTTCTTAAGGGCTTTTGTGCAGGAGTAAGCTTTCTATGGAGGTGATGGTATTTGAAAATTCAGCTTAAAAAAACAGAAACAAAATGAGAATCATAGTAGCCTAGAGTGGTTAGGGTTGGAAGGGACTTTTAAAGATCATCCAGTTCCAACCCCCTGTGATGGGAAGGGACACCTTTCACAGGATGAAGGATGATCCAAGTCTCATCCAGCCTAAGCTTGGAACACTTCCAGGGATGGGGCATCCACAGCTTCTCTGGGCAACCTGTTCCAGAGCCTTGCCACCCTCACAATAAAGAATTTGTACCTAGTATCTAATCTAAACCTGCCCTCTTTCAGTTTAAAGCCATTACCTTGAGCTATCACTACCTGTCCTGGGACCTGCAGCCTTCCCCTGCTGCAGCAGGGCTGTAGCTGCTGCTGCCTGGTGCCCTTCGAGCACGCAGAGCTGGTGATGCTCAAGGCTCTGGGAGCAGTCAGCTCAGCCCTCGTCATGTGTGCTTTATGGCACAATCTTTAATTGCGTGATCAAATACTTCTCTGCCCTGGCAGCGTTCATATGGGCTGTGGGAAAGTCACTGCTCAGGGACTGAGGCGTCTCTGTGTCGTTTTTCTCCTTCTCATTCCATTCGCAGCGGCGGCTGTTATTTATTACTCACCATCTAATGCCCTCAGTACATATGGAAGCATTTGTTTCCTTTACAGTCTTTTCAAGGGTCTTTCCTATCCACGGGGGTATTTGAGAGCCAAGTTGTTTTCTGTAAGTGGAGACTGCTGGTCTGTGCAGCACAGCTGCAGGAGAAGGTGTGTGGAGAAGACAGTTTGGGGCAGGTTGGCTGCCAAAGACAAGAGGCAGGAGTTGGCTGATGTTGTTTTTCTCTCCCCTTTATTCTGTGTCTGTCCCTCCCCGGCGCAGGCAGGAGTGCGTAGCCACAGAAGAAAACCCTCAAGTGTTTTTCTGCTGCTGCGAGGGCAACTATTGCAATGAGAAATTTACCCATTTGCCTGAAGTCACCGGCCCAGAAGGTGAGTGACTGGGAGGACGGGGAGTTGGGATCTCTTCCTCCAGACCCAGTTTCCAATGGCTTTCATAGAATCATAGAATGTCCTGAGCTGGAAGGGGCTCACAAGGATCATCGAGTCCACCTCCTGGCCCTGCATAGGAAGACCCCAAGATTCACACCCTGTGCCTGGGAGTGTTGTCCAAATGCTCCTTGAGCTCCTTGAGCTCTGTCAGGCTTGGTGCTGTGATCACTTCTCTTCAGAGCCTGCTCCAGTGCCCAAACACCCTCTGGGTGAAAAACCTTTTCCTAATATTTGTCCTAAACCTCCTCTGATTCAGCTTCGTGCCAACATTGAGTTGGATATTTTGGATACAAAGTCAGAAATCCTTTTGCTACAGTTCTTTAAGAATAGTTTTTTACCTTTTTTTTTTTTACTCTGTGGATAAAGCTGTACCAACGCTTCGGATACCATCAGTAAGGGTTAGGTTTTCTTTATGGTGGACAGTTCACAATGGGATATTACAAAACAAAATCCCACACAAGGGAAAGAAGGCAGAGTGATTTATACAGCATGGATTGAGCCTCAAACTCTTAAAAGGTGTTTTTACCACTTTGTCAGTAATTTTCATAGGTCACAAGTCTCCAGATGCTTTGAGCATCTGGGATTTTTGCATTTGATTCTCTTTTGTTGTTCTGGGGATTGAAAGGGAAAGGGTGTGTGCCAGCTTTTGGAGTCTGGATATGCATCAAGGAAGAAAAGTAATAGCAGGACCTTCTTCAGAGGCTAACAGAAAAACGCTGATTCTTTTAGCTGTATACTTTCTAAAGTATCATTCAATAAAAACTATTAAAGCAGGTGAATCCTTTCCTTAGGATGGTTTCTACTGCATTGAACTACCTGCATTTACTGAGATGTTCCAATAGACCTTTATCAGATTTTCCTGGGCTTTCCTGATAGGTTTCTAATTGTTTACATGGGTTTTATTATCTCCTGTTATTAACGTACCCGTAGCAACCTAGTAGCAAATATTCCCTCTCTCACAGTTTTTTGTTTAATTTGGCAAGTCTTGCTATTTTTTCCTTCCCTGTCTCCAACATAGCAACATGGCTCCATTTAGTATTCCCATTGTTTGTGTCTCAACTGCACTGATGTAATTTGGAACAAGAACTACTGTGGGAATAGTGCATTTGATTGTGGCTCCGGCAGCATTTTACTAAAAACTGACAACTTGTCAATCACTGTGAAAGGTAAAGCAACGCTGCAAGGGATTTCGTGCTCTCTTAATACATTTGGAAGGGTTGAGAGGAGGAAGTGTTCTGCTTTTATGTATCCCAGGAAGAAACACCTATCTTAAATAAAGGTCAGGAGGAGGAGCTTGCAAAGTGTGGCTTGGACCATTGTAACTCCGTTAGTAACTCTCCATTATTTCTGTGGAGAAGAGAAAACCGTGGAGCCTTATGAATGCTGTTGGGTGTGATGGGACACGCCAGCTAGCACTGCCAGCTTTGGAATGGAGGGATGGATGGGTTTGCTTGCCTCTGGATGTGCAGCTGACAGCGCTGCTGCATTCCTGAGGGTCCTTTTCCCTGGCTTACCCTGCTCTCTCTTCACAGTCATATACAAGCATTCCTGAAGGTCCTTTTCCCTGGCTTACCCTGCTCTCTCTTCACAGTCATATACGAGCCGCCGCCGCCGACGCCCTCCCTGCTCAACATCCTGGTGTACTCCCTGCTGCCCATCGCAGTGCTGTCCATGGCCATCCTGCTGGCCTTCTGGATGTACCGGCACAGGAAGCCTCCCTACGGCCACGTGGACATCATCGAGGTGAGGGAGTTGCTCCCCTTTGTTCGGGCCTTGCAAAAGGCTGCTCAGGGTTTGTTCACATCACTTTCGCTTCACTCTTTTCAGGTGGCCTAACTTTTCTTTGTTTTTTGAAGTCGGTGACACAGTTGTCCTCCATGGTACTGTCAGACTGATGGCTTTAGGTGAGGTTATCCCCAAGTCTGAGACACCTGAGGGTTGGAATTAGACAGCCCTGCTTGGTGGCTGCCATTCCTCCCAAACTCTCAGACCCGTTGCCTGATTTCAGCCAACTTTGTAGAGCATCAGAGATTCTGAGAGATGATAAAGTTCTGCCACCTTTACGGGAGGAGGGAAGATGCTTTCCCTGATGAGGCTCAGTTTTTATGAGCCCCCAGGGAATGGATGCAGAAGGCTTTGGGGTAACCTAATTGCAGCTTTCCAGTACCTGAAGGGAGCCCACAAGAAAGATGGAGGGGGACTTTTTACAAGAGCCTGGAGTGACAGAACAAGTGGGAATAGGTTCAAACTGGAGGAGAACAGGTTTAGATTAGGTATTATGAAAATGTTCTTCCCTGTGAGGGTGGTGAGACACTGGAACAGGTTTTATAGAGAAATTGTGGCTGCCCCATCCCTGGAGGTGTTCAAGTCCAGGCTGGATAGGATTCTGAGCAACCTGGGATAGCGGAAGGTGTCCCTGTCCCTGGCAGGGGGGTTGGAACTGGATGTTCTCTAAGGTTCCCTTCCAACCCAAACCATTCTATGATACTGTGAACCTTTCCTATCTGAAAGCAGGTAGGACTGCTCCAATCCCACACGTCCTGCAGGGTTAAGTTGTTCTCCTGGAGAAATGCAGCGTTTAAACAGACAGGATTTGTATGATGCTGACAGAGCTGTTCACTGTCCATTGCTGGGGCAATGTGGAACATGCTAATGAAGTGCAGAGCAGTGGGAGGTTTTAGGTGTAGTTAGCTGTCAGGTCACGAAGATCAAAAGGTTCCTGCTTTTGGCAGGAGGTAGCCTTGAGGACATTGGTGCTCTACAGCCCAAAATAACTTTTGCTTTGAAAACACAGGAGAATTTAGATTTTATCCAGAGCATGGCAGGCAGTAGAGTCACAAAGTGAGACGTGGAGGTGTAGATTGTTATATGTGTTCTATACCAATACCCTACAGAGCAAGCAAGATAGGGAATTTCAGTCTGTTCTTGCTGCAAACGGTACATCTAAATAATTTGTATTAAATAAAACATCACTTTTTCACACTTCTTTCCCCACGTGCAGTGTCTCCATTCCTCCCCTCCCTTTATTTTACAGTCCAGCTTCAGCTGGTGACAGTGTTTTTCTCTTGTGCAGGACCCTGGCCCACCACCCCCTTCTCCCCTGGTCGGCCTAAAGCCTCTGCAGCTTTTGGAGATCAAGGCGAGGGGACGCTTTGGCTGTGTGTGGAAGGCTCAGCTGATGAACGACTACGTAGCAGTGAAAATCTTCCCTATTCAGGTGAGAGGGACACTGCATTAGGTTCTTACTTGCCGCAGGATTCCTCACCAGTGCTGAGATGCTCTAAGTACCTATGGAGATTATGATTTTTAAGACCATAACAAAGAGGCATTTGGGCTCTTCTGCTGGGGAAAAAGTTCAAGGACCCTTCCTTCCTACACTTCTCGCTGCGTTATCTCATTACTAAATGCTTCCTGTAGTAGCACTTGTTGCGACAAGGGCAAAAACAAGCACATTCTGAAATCTACAGAGTATTTTAACTTCCCTGCAAATGCCTGTGTTGTTAAATCCAGCAAGGCAGGGTGCAGCTGCAGTGCCCAGAGTGCACACAAAGGGCCAGAGCCCTGGCTTTGTGTGTCCTGCCCGGGTGGGTTGTAAATCTGGATCCAAACCTAGTGAGCAGTTTACAGCCTCCAAAAGCAGAGCCCAGTGCTGTGAAAGCAAATTGCACTGCAGCGTTTCTGTCAGCTCCTGTCTTCTGCTCTAGGAAACCTTTGAACACTTCTGACTTGATTCTCTAGGAATTGCAGATGAAAAGAGTACAGCAATCAAAAGTCAAGTGAAAGAAAAAGACTAAAACATCTTTGTGCTCCTCTGCTATCTCTTTCATTACTTTTTCACCTCCTATTTGTTGTCGTAGCGTTGCTAAAGGAGATCTGTACATCTTCGGTCCAAGCCAGCTGTGACCTACTAGTAAATATTCAACAGAGCCTAGATTAGATTTTGCAATTGCAACAATTACAGCTACAAGGCTGATCTGGGTGCTGTATGCACAGGCTTTATTCTTGCAAGTATCCTTAGGAAATCTTGACAAATCTTATTTCTCAGTAAGGCTGAGTTTGGCTTCCTCTCCGCTCCCCACACATGTCCTTTAGGAATAGCTGAGGATAATTTTGGAGCGGGGAGACTGAGGACAGCGACTTCCACTCTTTCTTCTTTAGGGAAACAGCCCCATTTTGAAGGGATACATCACATCCTAGCGCTGGAACATGATTTTTAGAGTAGTGTGAGCAGCTCTGACTGAGCTGAAGGAGCTGTTTGCTTTAAAGGGAAGCGTGATCTTTGATGGTGCATTTCTCCCTGCTTCAGGATAAGCAATCTTGGCAGAGTGAGAGGGAGATTTTCAACACTCCTGGCATGAAGCATGAAAACCTTTTGCAATTTATCGCAGCAGAGAAAAGGGGGACAAACCTGGAGACAGAGCTCTGGCTGATCACAGCTTTCCACGACAAGGTAATGTATCATTGCATGTACATTTTGGGAAGGCAGAGAGGGAGCTGGTTGTGATGCAGCAGGATTATAATCCCTCTAATCGATCCAGTCTGTTCCTGGTGGCCCATGACACTGTGGTTGCAAAGTGCTCCTGCTGCCCTGCTTCAAAGGCCTTTCCTTTAGCTTTCAAGGCTTTCCTATACAAACAGAGGATTAGTAAAGGTGGGACCTGGGAAGAGAGAGAGGCACAAAAGGCCACAGCTCACATCTGTGGTGTCACCATCTCTTGATGTGCGTAGATGAGCATCATGGGAGGCAGGTTTTGCAGACCCAACTTGCCCCTTGCTGATGGGTTCCATGTTTGCTTTTGAGGCTTGGGGCACATCTCCCGTTTCATGGATTGCTTTAGTTAAAAAGCATGACTAACACTTAAAACAAATGTGCAAATCTGGGGTTGAGCCAGCAGTGTTATCCCCCTGTTAAACCCAAGGTCTGCTGAGTCAATCATTGCCACAGCCAGCTGATACCATGCATCATCTTCTTGCATGGAAGGTTTTCCCCTTGCTTAGGTTAGATGAATTGCTCTGGTTAAAGATGATTTTTTCACTTCCTTACCTCCCTCCCCTTCCCTGGCAGAAACGTAGATATCAGGAGGTCTGTGCTGTCAAGGGCTGAAAACTCATGAATGCTTCTGACTTTTATTTCTTCTTTTTACTTTCACTAGTGATTTTTTCTCCCCTCTGTTAAATCAAGGCTCAGATTTCTCAAGCACTCTCTAAACCATTCTCTAAACTGATGACTTGGCACATCTGTCACGTAGAGGGGTCTACAGCTAAGAATGACAATGTCCTGTTCTGCAGGGTTCTCTGACGGATTACCTGAAGGGCAACATTATCAGCTGGAATGAGCTCTGCCATGTTGCAGAAACAATGGCCCGTGGCTTGTCCTACCTTCATGAAGATGTCCCCTGGTGCAAAGGTGAAGGACACAAACCTGCCATAGCACACAGGTAAAGCCTCTCCCGTCGACACCATCTTTGAAATGATACTGTTGAATGGAGGAGGTTGTGCTTTTACAAAGTGAAGGCCTTTTAACCCAGTAAATCCTGTGCTAAGATAAGAATTGTTTTTCAACCTCATATAAAATGGTGAATGGCAGGTAAGTGTCTTGCCTGTGAAATAGCATGGTTGGTAGTGGTTGATGGGGAATATCCAAAGGGTAGGTGCTTCCCTCGTCCATCAACTCTTCCCTTGTGGTGGGAAGGGAGTACTGCTTGCTCAGAGCTGCTCTTTGAAAGGACTTTGCTTGATCATATCATCACATTATAAACCATGTATTTCTATGGCTGTACCAGGAGCTGGACCCTATTTTTCCCTGTTTTAGACTGACAACTCCACTGCGTGTCTTCCCACAGTTTTTGATCATTAGGGAAAAAATGGAGAAACTGGAAACACAGCAAATGGCTGCTAGCTATTTTTCCCTGTAGTTTTATTAGGCCCAAATCGTGCCAGGGTGCTTATGATTATTAGGGCCACCCTGCCCCTGATACTTCCTGGCACACACTTCAACCCCCCTGGGTGGCAGCACGGTGGGGACAGCAGGAAAGCAGAACACAGTGGGTTAAACCATCCTCGTTGCTTTAGCCCTTCTCCCAAGTCCCACACTGCTTGCCCTAGACTAAAGCATCTCTTCTGAGTGGTTTGCTCGTTGCAGGGCAGGATGGGGGAGATTTCCAGAAGGGATTTACAGGCTGTAATCCATGGCCATACTCCCCCACCACCCACCGCATTTCATCTAGGAGGGACTTAAACCCCACGTCCAGCTGCAGCTATTTGTACCCGACCTAGCAGGCCTGGCTTCATGTATGGCAAGATAATCCCTGGTTTTGCAAGGGCGTCCCTGCCCCCAAAATACCCCACCTCCCCAAACCTGAAAGTTTTGGAGAGCTGGGGGCTGTTGAAAGAACCTGCAGCTGCCTTTGTGCTGCTCCTGGAGCTGACCCCTGTGTCCCTGACATTTGTCCCTGTGGAATAAAGGCAGTGGTTTATAGATGAAAATTCCTGAGGGTGGGGAGCAGAGGAAGGCTATAGAAAGGCTTTAAAGCAACAGATCGTGCTCATTAGTGTCCCTGTCCATTTAGCAAGTGATAAAAGCTGGAGAATGCAGCATTTGTGTGAATTTAGCACATACCTAGTGGAGGAGGGATTTCAGGACACAAGGGATTTCTCTCGGATTACCCCACTCCTTTTGATTTTATTTTTAAAAGAAAACACTAAATGCATTTTAAATCTGGGGAGGGGGGCGTGGGGGTTGTTTTTGAATAGCTTCCCACAGTGCACATGCATGGAGATGCTGGGGTTGCCAGGTGGAACTCCCCAGCCACTGCTGGGCAGGGGTTCAGCCAACTCCTCTCTGGCCCCCGGCACTACAAGGAGGATTAAGGTTATGGAATCACTTGTTGGTGCAAAAGTGCCCCCACGTGGAAGCTGAAAATAAAATCTCCAGTGCCTCAATCAAATTAACTCACCCGTTACTCATAGTCTGCTTGCACCGTATTCCCTAGTTTGAAGTGCTATATGAATTTAAAAAAAAAAGTATTTTTTTCATGTCACTTTTCTTTGTCAGTGACCATTTTAGGATGGCCTAATGCATATGATGTTATGGGAATTCTACTTGGCATGGCTTGGATTAATTAGGTCCTTCTCCCTGGCGTGGATACATTTGCATTGCAGCTCAGATTTGCCAATTCAAGGTGGTTTGTGGAAGGAAGGAAGGAACAAAGGAAGCAAAGCATGGCAAAATGGGGGAATGTATGGAAATAGGGGGAAAAATGGAATTGCAAAGGGAAATCCCTGCATCCTGTATCAAGATGTAGGAGTTAACTGCTGCAAGCCCAAAGGGCACTGCAGGTGAGCAACAGCAGCACATGCCCGTTCAGTAATGCTGGTTTACATCTTGTTTCACCTTGGAACCACATCGTTCAGGCAGATTGTCTGATAATTTCTGTGTGGTCCTCACTGAGCCACTGCTTTGCAAAAAATCTCGTGCACAATCTGTGCCATCCTGAGGGCATAATCCCCTAATGCTGAGCGAGCAAAGGCGTTTATCCATGTCATTAGATGATGGCTGTTTCCTAAGCCTGTGGGGAAACTGCTATAGCATGGAAGCAGGCAGTCTCTAGGATGACAGGTACTGGTAAATGCAGTTTTTTCTGTGTCATGGAGGGGTACCAATGTTTGGGAGGCTCTGCAAAGCTGTGCTGTGTCCCTAGAGGTGATGGATTCTGGTTTCTGCTGGGGTTCACTGGCTGTGTGATGCCCTCCAACTTCACACCCACTTCCCCCATCTTAATCCTCAAGCCAGAAATGCCCATCATGCTGTGTTTAGCTTAGAAAGGATAAATCCTCTCTTCTGATATTTTAAGCTCAGAATCAGGGGCTGGGTGGCACAGGGTGATTTTTGCTTGCAGTGCTTTGAGCTGATGCTCTGGCATCCGAGGCTACAGAGAACAGCCCCTTCTCTATGGTCCAGCAGTTTCTCTCTTCACAAAGAATTTTGACAGGTCTCTCTAGTGCAGAACAATCGTATCTGCCCTCATTAATTATTTTGTGCAGGCTTGCAATGTCCTGCAATCAGCAGGGTCACCGAGTGAATTGATGATAGGGAAATTATAATGCTGAGCATACAGGACAATTGCCATCTGCTGTCTAAGGTCTGTAATTTAATTAGATTGCCAAACATTCCTTTTCAGATGAAAATGCAGGAAGCCCAGGGAACAGGGCTCAACTGGTTAGGCATCTCAGTGTGATCTTCCTCCAACCCCCACCCTTTCCAGTCCCTGCAGATTTACCTGAGCTGCCCTGAAATGATCCTGCTGCAGCATAGGACTGACACAAATGTCCCCTTCAAGCACAGAGCCACCACCTCTACTGCAAATTCTTACACCTGCCTGTCAGCTGCCTGCTCCAATCCTGACAGCGTGTCTGAGTGTGGCCTCACCCCCTCCCCTGCCTGCTTTCCAGCCCTCCAAATTCCCCAGGGAAGATCAATCCAGCAATTACAACAGAAGGCTAATAGATGACTATGGCAAAAGTCTGTTGAAGCATGTAGTCCAGGTGGAGAGAGTCTCACTAGCATCTGCTGATTTCCAGAAAGATCTAATTTTGTAGATAGGAACAAACATCCTATCTGGGATAAAGAGTAATGTATTCCCTTAACCTGCCTTGGTTTTGTTGTTGGGAATGAGAAGGGCCCAGAGGTGGGGGTCCAGAGCTGGTGCTTGGAGCAAGAAATGGTTCCTTATTCCAGTTTACTCTAATTAAAACAGCCCCTTCAGATTAGATTTTATTTTGAGATCAATTCACTGTAGAGTTTGGCTGACTCTGTGCTGGTCAGCTCAGGGCTGCTTGGTTGTGTTTTAGGGACAAGGGCAGCAAGGAGCAGCCAAGTTTGTCAGCACTGGCCATGCTGGGAAGCCGGGGAAGAAAGGAAGAAAGGAGCTGATTTATTGGGAGCTGCCTATAGACATACAATGTGTTGTGCTGCAATGTGATTTAGACACAGGCCATGATAAACCCTTCCCAAACTTATTTCTTGGCTTGTCCATAGGGACTTCAAGAGTAAAAATGTCTTGCTGAAGAATGACTTGACGGCTGTGCTAGCTGATTTTGGACTGGCTGTACGGTTTGAACCTGGAAAACCTCCAGGGGACACTCATGGACAGGTAATCATTACCTTTAACCTTTTTAAAAGTTTGCCTTGCCATAGCTCCTCTGGAGTGGGGGCTACTTTGCATAGATGCCTTTAATTTTCTTTGAGATACGTATTTTTTCCATGTAAATCTGTCCTCAGACATAAATTCTGGGAGCTGCTTTAATCTGGGTGAGTGGGGAGGGTGATCAAACCCTTCTGACTGCTGTGCAGGTGAGGTTCCCCCAACCCCGAGGTCAGGGGGCTTCCTCCTTCAGACACAGGGCTCATTGACTCTATTTTTTCAGTAATAAATACCCACAGAATCACAGAATAGCATGTTGGAAGGGACCTCAATGATCATCTGGTCCAACCTTTCTTGACCAAAGCAAGGCATGACAGCCCAGCACTCTGTCTAGGTGAATCTTAGAAGTGTTCAGCTTTGGAGTACTTTCCTGGGGAGATTGTTGCAGTGGCTGAATGTTCTCATTGTGAGAAACTTTCCTCTTGTGTCCAAACAGAATCTCCTGTGAGTAACTTGTACCCATCGCCCCTCATTTTCTCCGTGGGACTCCTTGTAATGTTCTTTGTAGCCACCTTAAAAGTACTGGAACACAGTGATAAGGTCTCCCCTCAACCTTCTTTTTCAAGGCTGAATAAACCCAGTTCTCTCAGCCTTTCCTCACACAGCCCTTGGATCATCTCTGTGGCTCTACTGTGGATGCTCTCCTGCCTGTCCACAACTGTTTTGCGCAGCAGGGACCGAAACTGCACACAATAATCATGACATGGCCTGACAAGCTCGAGTAGAGCAAGATACTGAATTCTATCCCTGCTGGTGGTGCTGTTGTTGGTGCAGCCCAGTGTCCCATTGGCTCTGCCACAGCAATTCACTCATATTGAGCTTGCAGCCCCCAGGGCCCTTCCCAGGGAGCTGCTTCCCATCCAGGTGGAACCCTGTGCTGCACTCCTGGATTATGTTTTCCCAGGTGCAATACCTTACACTTGTCCTTGTGGAACTTCTTGCAGTTCCTGTGAGCCTGCTCTTCCAGCCCATCCGCTCTTCCTGCAGGGTGGCTGCCCCTTCCAAAATGTTCACTTCCCCACTCAGCTTGATATCATCAGCAAGCTTCACCTGGGTACACGTGATCCCATCATCCCCATCACTTATGAGGATTTTAAACACTGTTAGGCCCAACACTGATCCCTGGGGTACCCCACTTGTGACAGGTTGCCAGTTTGAGAAGGGCAGCTGTTGGCCGGTCCCAACTCACTGCACAGACTACTTATCTAGGCCGTAACACAAGTATTAAAACTCCTAAATATTAATATTAATATTCATACCGCAATACAAATATTAATAATCCTAAAATTATTGATTTAATTTTAAGAATTCCGCCAGGCTGGCTGAGTGGGTGACCTTTGGCACAGCTGGCTGTGTACTGTGTAAACAATATACTACAATTTTATGGGTTCTTAATTTTCTGCCTTTGTGTTGCAGCAAGCAGCCCCTCATTCTGCTCTCATGCCAGGGCACAGCAAGTCTGTCATCCCCTCCTTGTGCCTCCAGGGTTTTCTGAATTCCCATCTCCAATGCAGTCTCGCTTTTTTACCTTTATCTCAGAAGGAATGAGCATTCTTCTGGGTTAGCCTTCCCTAGCTTTCCTCATTTTTGTCACCTTTTCTTTGACTTTTCCAGTATTTTCCACATGTTTCTGTATCCTGGCTTCACTCTGTCTCCACTGCATCAGGTAACAGCAGGAACAGATGAGAATTTCCTTAAAGGAAATTATTAAGGGTGTTTCAA
The DNA here is from genome assembly GCA_036785705.1 of Acanthornis magna. NCBI lineage: Eukaryota > Metazoa > Chordata > Aves > Passeriformes > Acanthizidae > Acanthornis > Acanthornis magna. The sequence goes on along the minus strand of JAWUZG010000054.1, from coordinate 2,317,488 downwards.
TTCCCATGTTTAAAAGGTGCTTTTTCCCTTGCTGTCCTGTCTACTCTCCTACATTATGAGCTGTACTGAACATAACAATGGAGGCACCATAATGACGACTGAATCTCCTCAAAACAAGAGGAGGTATTTTCCAAACCATGGCAAGCCAGGATTTATGTTTTACTAGTCCTTGGATGCAGGAGACTTGTTTTATCCCGGGCTGTCAAACCAACACCTTTTCCTACCATTTCAGGATATATAATTCTTTCTCTTCCCTGTTTTTTGGTTGTCTTTGTTTTATTTTTGTTTTTCAGGGAGTTTGTTTGTTTGTGGGGTTTTTTGTTGGGTTTTTTTGGGTGGGGGGGATGAAAGAGGATTGAACTTTCAACAATTAGGATAACCAAGTCTGACTTGACCTCAGGGTGTTCTGTGTGTCTCCAAAGACAGCATTTTCTCATGTAGGCAGTTCTGCTGGAGCAACATGCTGTGGGATGCAGACCTGCAGTGTGCACTGAATGAGTATCACACACGTAGCCTTGCACTTTGACTTTCTCCTTCACGTAGCTTATCTGGACTCGAGTGATCTTAATGAGAGTCGGTGTCAGAAGAAACAGCTCCCCTTTGCTTGTTTTTCCAGCGAGGTGCACCTTTAGGAGCAGTGGCCTCCAGGCTAATGAAACCTTAGCTGTCACTCACCTCCAACCAGCAGAGGCTGAGGGGCCCAAATGCAATGAAACTTGAGCTGTGTTTTCTCTCTGTAGGTGGGAACAAGGAGGTACATGGCTCCCGAAGTGTTGGAGGGAGCAATCAACTTCCAACGAGACGCCTTCCTGAGGATAGACATGTATGCAATGGGACTGGTGTTGTGGGAGCTCGTCTCCAGATGTAGAGCAGTTGATGGTAAGAATAAAGATCCTCTCTTCCCTGGGGAGGGCTCCGTTTCAGTGTGGTTTAGTGGTCCAGAGAATGGATCTGTCTCTGTTAAAAAAAATAATAATGGCATATTTTTTTTATTAAAAGTGGCTAACCTGTTTTTCATTTGTTTTTTAAAATAAGCTGTTACTCTCCGTAGATAATAACCTTTTTAAGTGCTCTAGTCTCAAAGTGCTTTTTACTGTGGTGGTTACTTTGCAAATTGGTGAGAAGTCACAGGGAAAAGGAGCGGGTGATCCCTCCAGGATGGGTGTCCTTTAGTCCTGAGCCTCCTCTGTGCTGGCACTCTGCATTCCTGCCTGTGACCAAGGCAGGCTTTGTGCTCCCGAGAAGAGCCACACAGTCAGCTTGGCTATCACCTCGCTCCTGCAGGGCAGTGGGGTAGCCTGAATGGAAAGCACCTCAGTGAAATAGCAGGAACATGGGGCTGGAAGGACCTTCCTGGGTCAGCAAGCCCATTTCCCTGCTATCGTACGTCATTAGTCATTGATCTTTGATTTTGCGGATCAAGCCCTCTCTCAGCAGTGGGCTGGGCTTGTTTCGTTTACAGCTTTGGAGGATCTCACTTTCTCCTGATGGATCTAAAAGCATGAACTTCATGGTGTCTCCTTTCTCAGTTTTTTTATCCTAAAATGATTCTGCAAAGTGGGGCATCTTTTCTGTCCAGTTAGCACATCTGTCCTTTAGTGACCTTTGCCATGTGCAGGACCTCGCCCCTGGACAGGGACACAGTCATGTTATTGTAGTAGTTCCAAGGCTGCTTCCTCCAATTTTTTTCTTCTTGTATAGATATGGGTGCTCTGAACTGTATGTCAAGTTCATAAAACAACAGCATCTCACCTAGTCTTCAAATTTTTCATTAGCATTACAGTAGGACTGAGGAGTGTGATTTTAATTAGGATGCCTGAATAAGTGTGTGGTAATAGAAGGTCTCTTCTTCAAAAATTTAGTGTCTAACAAGGTAAAATGCTGGTGGAGTAGGGAGTTAGGAGCACAGTAGAGTAAAACAGTGGTACACAGATCACTCACGTAGGAATTGTCCTTCTCTGTTGAGGTGCCCCAAATATCCATTTTCGTTTTTCCTGTCATATTTGTGATCTCCTGCCAATTCAGGCAGCTGAGATACTCCAGGTGCCACACACAGAGCCATTAAATCAGAGGGAAGGCTTCCTTTGGGATGACAGGGAGTTACACTGAGCCTCATCTGCACTTCTAGCTCAGCAGTGATGTTGTGTAAACAGCAGATTTAGCTTGGAGATCACCAGTGCAGCTCTTCATAGCCTGGGCTCCTCTTGGAGGAAAAGGAAAGTCGTAAGTAGTAACCTTGTGCCACCCATTGAAGCAAGTGTTTCCGTTTGGTTTAGTGCCTGCATTGAGTAGACAAGAATACTGATAAGCTGGTTTAGTGACTTCATTCTTTAGAGTACCTAAACATCATGTTGTTGGTGTCACAATTCATGACCAGATGAAGTGGTCAGCTCTTTTATTTTAGTCTTGGAAGACCCTCTTGAAATATCCCCACTCTGGAAAGAGTCACTTTTTGCTACTGCGAAACCGTAAGTGATGCTGTGGAGCACCCTGAAAAGCCCAATCAGTTAAGCTGGGCTACTCTTTTTAAGAGAGCATCTAAGCATTGCCAAAAGCCAAATGATGTTTCAATAAGCAGAAGTTATTGCTATCATCCAGCATTTGCACTGATACTCATAACAGTTGTCTCATTCCCGTGGCCCTGGGCAGTTCACAGCCATAACTGGTATAACTAAAGCATTCAAAAATCATTTTACACTTAGGAGCTGGTACTTGGGACAAGTGCATCTGGCTCCAGTGTGTCAGGGCTGACTCAAACCTATGAACAAGCCAGATCACAAAGCAAGAAATTATAAGTGTTGTATATGCTTGACCTTGCTAGTCAGTGTGAAAATGAAATTATGCTCATGCTGGAACCTTTCTCTAGGTTATTGTGTGTTGAATTGCTATGTTAAAATGGGAGGAGGATGAGCTGATTTGCTCTTTCTATTAAAATAAATCACAGACTACCTGGCAAACTTCCTCAAGGAAATGGTGGGATCCTGAGGCCTGGCTGAGGGTTCGGATTTGTAACTCAACGAGGTGGAAAATGCATGGCCAGACAAACAGCAGGGACAGCAAAGCCCATTGTGCAGGAGGAATGTAAATCCCATTTGTCTGCAGTGACATGTGAACGTCAGGCTTTGTTGCAATGGGTTGAGGTTGCTCCGGAGCTGCAGCTCACTCATGCATGGGGAGGCTGTGGCTCTGCAAGAGGCCATTTCTACCCTAACCTGATTCTCTGTGTGCACCTTAGGTCCAGTGGATGAATACATGCTGCCTTTTGAAGAAGAAATAGGTCAGCACCCATCCCTTGAGGACCTGCAGGAAGTGGTGGTTCACAAGAAGATGCGCCCTGTGTTCAAGGATCACTGGCTAAAACATCCCGTACGTTCCCCTGGTTAACAGTGGAAAATATTTTCCTGTGTGATGGGAATGAGGGATGCAGTTATGCATTCCCAGTGTCAGAGAGAGTCAGCACTGGGGAATGAGCGGTTGCTCAACACCTTTGTGCTTCCTTTTTTGTTTATCTTTTGTATTTAGGGAATGAACAAGCTGAATAATCAGCTAGTGCTGAACGTGGGGCATGTGGTGGCTTAGCAGGACTTCTTTAATGTGGTGAAAGAATGGAAAACAAAATCCTTTCATTAAGAAAAAGAAAATGATCCGTACCATTGGAGACACACTCCTCACAAGCTAGATACCATGCAAGACTTGGAGCAGTTTATGGAGGCAAAATTAATTAGATGTGAAAGCAAGCAGGCAATGTAGCAAAATGCAGTGTGGGTTTCCCAGAGGTAGTGCTTTTCAGGCTCACGTTTTTAATAAAAGAGCTGATTTTTCTTAGACTGGGAAGATGAGAGATGATGTCATCTCACATGGCTTCAGTAAGAAGTCAAATGCCTCTATTTTGACCAAACTGCTACAGATTTGGCTAGACTCAGGTGTTCTAACTCATTTCCCAGAAGTTAAGGAGAGCTGTGGACTGTAGAAAAAGATGAGTGTTTCACTTCAAATGAGGGTTCAAATAAGAGCTGTGTTCTTCAAGCACTGTTGAATTCAGTTATTTTGGGGATATCGAGAGAAGTGATTGCAAACAAAGCAAATGGTTTCATAGTGACTGATACAGTGCTGCCAGCTCTCATGATTTTATCATGGGAATCGTAACACTTAGTTGTCTTTTAAAGCTCTAACTGCTCAATCTTGGGATTTATTTTGGTATTAGAGAAGCACTTTTGGGGCTGGATGCGACCAAGCCTTAGAAAGCAGAAGCTTAAAAAAAACCATGAAAACACATATTTAAGTAATTTTAAAGCTTATCTTGTGGTGATTGGCATACTGTGGAAAAAATACTTGTGTTTTTTAGAGTATTGGCTGTGTTGAATGGGCATCCTCACCCTCTGCCAATGTGGTAGCCATGATGCCTTAAAGATCTAGAAATAAAACAACACACTTTCGAGACAATATTAGTATAGGAGGTAATATAAAAACTGGTCTTTAACTGCAGGCTTCAAGGGGCAGATATGGAAAAATGCCCACTCCACATAGGGCGGATACAGTTCTATAAGTTTAGCAAATTAGCATAATGGACAAGAAACCCCAATTAGAAACATGGGTGATGAGATAATTTCCCCTCTTTGTTCAACCTCTTCTGGAGCCCCTGCTTTGTACTAGCTGTACTTTGAGAAAGTGTCTTGGGACGGTAGCTTGTCCTTGGCTCCCAGGAAAAAACATGGTAGGATAGGAGCCTTTGGAATGCGTTTTGTTTTTCTGCCCATCAGCATAGGAAAAGTATTGGAGTTAGGTAGGAACTATATAACTACGTAACAATAATCTACAGAGCTACAAATACATATTTGAAGGAAATCAAAAAGCACAAATGATTTTGGTGTCGCTTGTTCTTAGTTCCCAGGAAAAAGCAAGGTAGGATAGAAGCCTTTGGAATGTGTTTTGCCTATCTGCCTATCAGCATAGGAAAAGTATTGGAGTTAGGTAGGAACTATATAACTATGCAACAATAATCTACAGAGCTATGAATATATTTGAAGGAAATCAAAAAGCACAAATGATTTTGGTGTGGCCCAGAGCAGGTGAGGTTGCTGAAGGTGTTTTCTCCCCGTTGCTGTCCGCAGGGCCTGGCGCAGCTCTGCGTGACCATCGAAGAGTGCTGGGACCACGACGCGGAGGCGCGGCTCTCGGCGGGCTGCGTCGAGGAGCGCATCGCGCAGATCCGCAAATCCGTCAACGGCACTACCTCGGACTGCCTCGTCTCCATCGTGACATCCGTCACCAACGTGGACTTGCCACCCAAAGAGTCTAGTATCTGAGTCCTGGGTCCTGGTTCACTTTTGTCTTTCCAGACTCAGTGGATTTGAAAAAACAAACAAACAAACAAAAAAAAAAACCAACAAGGAAAAAAAGTTTTAAAAAAAAACATACAAAAAAAACAAAACCACAAAAATTCAACAAACCCATGAATGCAGCTGCTATTTTATCTTGACTTTTTATTATTATTGTTATTATTATTATTATTATTATTTTGGATTGGATCAATTTTACCAGCACATTGCTCTACTGTATTAAAAAAAATGGACATTTCAGCAAGCATTCAGGTGCCGACTAATGAATGCAGAAAAGGTGCAGGTACCTCAGAACCTCAACAAACTCACTTCAGTTGTTTTTATTTTATTCAGTTTTCTGGGTTTCTCTTTATCAGTCTGTCTTCTGAGCGGAGCATCTGTGACATAAAGCTTATGTGACATAAAGGAAAACCACCTACCACCTTCGAAAACGCAATGCTGCAAACTGTGGAAGAAACTTAAGACTGTTATATAAAGAATACACCTTCCTCAAAAGCATTTTTCCCCATTTTGGTTTTGGGTTCAGTTTCTTTTTTATTTTTTTTTTAAATTTTTTTTTTTTGGAAGTGAGCTTCAGAAAAAAACAGCAGATGTGTCTTTTACGGATCTAACGGGTGTCATTGTAACATGGGAAAAAGAAAGTAACTGGGCAGAGAATGTTAATTCTTGATGGTAGAATTGAAGGGGGGAGCGTAGAATAGGGGTGGGGAGAGTGACGTTGGACTTGGCAGCATTCGGGGAAACATCATTTGCTATGGAGCTACTTCTCAGGTAACCATTAGAGGAGGGGAAGGACATTTCTGGGCAGAGTATTTACGGCTGCAGCGTATGGAGAAAGCAGAGTTAAAGAGATGGTGGTTGGAAGAAAGGCACTTGTTTCTTCCTCCAGAGTCTGGGTTTGGGCGGTAAAAGAACAAGGCAGGACTATAACTTTTATTTTTCAATTCCAGGTAGGAGCAGGAAGGATGCTTTTAAGCAATGTCATCAGGGCAGGTGGGGAAGTGTGCTTGCAGAAGCACTTTGGTAAAATACTGGAAGATGGGAAAAATTTTGCATCTCATTTCAAGTGTGAGTCAGTTGAGGAAATTTGGCCTTGGATTTTATCTGTCAGCCCAAGCTAAGGGTGCAGATGGTGGAAAGAGGAAAAGGGTGAAAACTGGGTATATAATTTTTTTTTTCTTTATTAATTTGGAGTTGGGGGAGTAAAAACACCTGAATGGTGGCAGCTGGCTCCTGTAGCATCCGAGAAGCCTGAGAGCTGCCTGGCTGCAGGGAGCTGAGGCAGCTCAGCAGCAGCAGTGATTCCCACAGCATCTCTCCGACTCGTTTCTTTGACGCTGCTTTCTCCTTACTCTGTGATGAAACTCTTTTTGTCTTAAAGTGGTGCATATTCTAAAATACCGTTACTCTTATTATGCCATAAACTCGCTCTAGTCAGTGAATGTTCCTAATGCTGCTGATTCAACATTGAAATATTTTTTTAATTTGCAAAACATGCAATGTTTAAAAAAAAAAACCTTAAAAGAAAAAAAAAAACAAACACAAAACATACACACACACGTTACGTGGCTTCCGAGGTTTAAACTGAAAAAAAATTAAAAACTTCATGACCACAGACCACCTCAAACCAGAAATACCTCAGAATTTTCTACTTGTATGAGTTTTATTATATATTTTGTTAGTTGTGTTGTCTTGTAGTAAGTATATTTTAATGTAAGTTGGCTTTTATGACAAGGGAGTTTTAAAAAAAGAAAAAAAAGAAAAAAAGTTCCAAAATCTTTTAGGAAGTGCTACCATTTTTTTGTTGTTTTGTTTAATAAAGCACCATTGTAAATAACTGTATACAGTTGTAGAATAACTGCCTATATAAGGTACCTGGGCATTATTCACTCTTATTTGTGAAGGCTGTTTCCATTCTGTGTTATACTTTTTTTTTGGTCTGTTTTAGTGAAAGGACAGTACATCTTTTTTTTTCTTTTTCTTTTCCTTTTTTTTATTTTTTTTTTTTTTACTTTGACTATAACATGAATTCTGTGTCTTGCTAGACTGACAAAGTTATGTCCATTGGATGGCCAGATCTTCTAAATTTTTCTTTGTGTTAAGCCAAAATGCAGTCCAAACTAATCACCCTGTAATGGAAATGTAAAAAGTGTATTATATATAAACGAATTGGACTTCTCAACACTGCCAAATTATCAGTGTGCACCCTTGCACATATATAATTTATTAAGCAAACAAAACCACTCAAACAAAACCGCTAATTGGAGAAAATATAAAAAAATTGAAATATATTTCTTGAAAAGTATAGCTTTAAAACCTAGAGGTCACAAATGAGGACGTGGTCCTTTATCTTGAAGAGACATTAAGAGAATTGCCTTAATTTGTCTATCTGAATAAAGTCTTAACCTATTCTTTCAAGTTACTGAATGTATATTGCATATTAGTATGTACACACATGTAACTGTGTTTCCGTGTGTAGGTTTGAAAGTTTCTGTTTCTTGATGTGCTTCTGTTGAGAAAACCTTGACAAAACCAGACAGAACGATACCATTTTGACCCAGCCGATGTCCCTGGTGGCCATTGGCACCTTTGGGCCTGATGCTGCAACATACCTATGCTTAGCATTAAGGGTGTAGGTAGCTCTTCTGGTGTCATGACATTAGGCACTCACTTAATGTTAAGTGTGGTTGTAAATGTTTGCAGGATCAGTATTTTTCATGTTTAATACATTTCTGCACTGAGATTTATATGAAAATGTGACTATGTTTTAGAAGTGAAGTGATGTAAGGGTTGGGGTGGAGCGTAGAGCAGTTAAGATTGAGTGAATACTTGTTTTAAGGTGGGCTTGCTCCCTTTTCCCCAGGAATGGGAGCCAGTTCATATTGCTGCAGAAAGAAAAAAGCTGTACTGTCTTTTAACTGTTAATATCTGTTTGCTCTTCTGGATTTTTTCCTTCAGCGTTACGTATTATAGCTAAAACAGGCTTATTACAGCAGTTGCTTTTTTATCCTGATTTCTTTAAGAAGCTTTAAAGTATTTATTGAAAGTGCCATATGATTTTAATAGCCTATTAAACAGTGTCTGAATTTTTCTCTTTTGAGAAAGCATAAACACAAATTCTCACATGTAGCTTATCTTACTGCGGGGAACTGCACGACCATACAAACCTTGACCGAATGTTGATTGTAAAGTGTTACATCTTCCTGGTGTAATGGTTCCTTATAGATCATCTTGTCAGCAGGATTCAGAAACTGATCTGAAAAAGAATTTCTAAATTGGGTGTGTGCTGAGTAACAAGGTTTATATGTATGTAGGTACGTGTGTCTTGCTATTGCAGCAGAAAAGGAAATCCTGAACTTTTGGTTATTTACAGATTTGTACCAATTTGGCTAAAGCTGAATTTTAAACTGGTATTTATTTATTTTATTTACAAAGACAAGCTCTGATTAACTTGTTGGTCTTTCAACAGTTGAGCTGTCAAGCAAGTAGTTCCCTCACCTCTAATCTAGCATTTGAACTCTCATTGACAACATGGTTTTGGTTCTGTTTAGTACTGGAGAGGCTTTTTCCAGGTCAGGAATTGGGCACATCCATAGGTGTAGCTGTCATAAGCAACTGCAGCTCTTTTCCTCTTAACACTCCTTTGAATATGATGGTGACACCTCTTTATGTTATTTCCCAAGCACTAAATTTCACTTCCCATTCAGACTTAAAGGAAGCAGCTCTTGAAGATTTTGGCTGCAGAATTTTATTGGTGACCTCCCTCTCTAATACAGAAGTTCTCAGGTGAATATTAACATTGAATATCCTGAGTTAAAATTCTCTGTGACTTCAAGAGCCAGGATTCTCCATCTCTCTGGTGTAAATCACTTTTTTGAATTTATTGCACTGGCTGGGCTGGTTTCCTAGGTGGAAGAAGTTTGAATTCACATTTTTAAACTGGAAATGGAAACAGGAACTAAAACTGGGGTGTTTTTTTGAGATGGTAGATCTGTAACTTGCTGATGAAATTGCATTAGTACAGCAAGGCTGGAAATTGTACATGGCTTATATTAAAATAGACTTGCACATTATGAGAGATGGCTATAAACCAGCCTAACCATCAGTTAAATAGTACCAGGCTTATTTGTTATGATTAAGGATTTTAGCTGGTCCTGATCATTAAGAAATCTATTTATGATAAAAGAAACTCACTTTTTATTCTGCCTCATTCTTTGGCTGAAATTCTCTTACAGAACATCCAATGCTAGATAGTTACACCTATGGAAGTGCCAAGGTCTTTGTGTATGTTTGTTTCGAAGAGAAGGTCTGCGAATGCCCCCCAGTAACTCCACTGCATTTTCCTTGGGTCTCCTGACTCCCTGCTGTTCCCCCTTGAAGTTGGTGGTTTCAGTGGAAGCAGATAATTCCAGGCTGGCTGGGTCAGGCCTGGTCATTAGGAATCCTGATCCCCCTTAACATCGCAGCACTGAAACCGGAGAACACACGTTTTATTCCTCTTGTACTACTTTCTAGGCAGACTGTCAGACCTTGCCCTGTTTTGCAGGGAAAAGGTCTGGTTTCACTTAGTATGGAAGGAACTCGTATTGCAGAGGAAGGTGCTGGTTGATAAGGTGTGACAGTGCTGTTGTTGCAGTCCTCTTCAAGCCACACTCGGCTTGGGAAGTTGCTAAGCAGGAAGTGTCCCGCAAACTTTTATCACTTTTGCATACAGGATATTGTTTGGTAACATTGTAAATAAAATAGACTATATAATAGAGGAAAGTAAGGACATTTTGACTTTTTTACTTTTGGAAAAATATATATATATTTTAGTTACATATACAAACAAAAATTCTACATTGTGTGAGAATTCTTTTATACCACAAATTATTTTTGTAATGTCTAATATGTTTCTGCAGGGAAAAGGGAGAAAGGTCTGTGTATGCACAGCAAATAAATAAAGAAATATATATATAATGTTTAAATTAAGTGTGCACTACATCGAAGTCTAGAGGACAGAACAAGTGTAGCCTGAAAACAGTTTGAGGAGCAAGTTTGGATGTACTTGGACATGCTTTGAGGAAAGCACTGAGTATACATTTAGGTTATCTTGCATGTCACATCCCTTCTGCTAAAGATGCTTATTGCTTTTCTATGGCCATCTTCAGTTAACCCAGGAAGAGTTTTTTCATGTATTCATGCGAGTATCCATGTGTGGGCAGTGTGTCTTTTGGCATATGCTGTGGTGCTGCAGTGAGTTGTGAAGTCAGGGTGTTACGAATTTACTGAGGCCAAATAGCCGGGCTGATCTCGCTCACTGCCGTATCCGTTCATAGCAGCTGTGTCTGCTGCATTGACAATATGATCTGTAAGGAGCTGTTGCCGCTGGAGTCCTGATAAAACCAGTTCCTAGAAATTCTTTCTCTCTAAAGTGACACAACTAATCAGGCTTCACCAGAACACACAGATACGTGCTCTGTGTTCCCAAAATCAGATTTAACAGTCTGCGTTGCAGGCACTAAAGAAAAGGAGCACTGTCATGTCCAAAGTCCTACTAAAAGAAAGAGTTTTCAAAATCTCTGTAGCCAATCCAAGGTATTCTAAAAGTATTAAGGAATAAAGTAAAAGAAAGGGGGGTGGGGTTTAACCTAATTTTCCATTGGACCTAAAATTCACTCCAGTCTTTTTAGTCCTCTCAGCCGCGATAGCACAGTGTCAGTGGCTGAGAGGTACTGAAGAAAGCTTTAAACCAAACAACACATGGCACTGCCTTGGAGCTGGTTTGACAGTGTGCCTTTTGCAATTAGTGCTCACTAATTCAAGCAGGCTCCTGCGATTGCTGAATCCCTCAGCTGTGTTCTGGTGAAGTCCTGGCTCTGTGGGAACCAGGGAGAGAGCTTCCATCCACTCCTGTGTGACCACAAGTGTGTGTGTGTGTGTTCCCGGAACACTTGCTAAGCACACCTGGTCCCTTACTTACATGGGACTTCCTTTTTCATAACTCGTTTTAGGGTGATGCTCAGTTCCCTGACTGAGGTAGTAGCCTATGGAATAAGCAGTAATGTTTTTTGTCAGGACACTTCCACAGAAAGAGATCATACTTGTGTTATGTCCATCCAGCTGTTCTGAAATGTAATGCTATTCTGTTGTGCCTTTATTTTTCCATGTAAAAGCAACTGCTGTAAGCTTTCTTTTCCTTTTACTATTTTTTTAAATTATTATTTCTGTCTGAAAAACAACACTTTTCATTGCCCAGCTGTCATTTCTGGATGCAGTCTGTGATCCAGGTATTTCAAGAACCAATTACCTCAAACCTCATTGTTAAACAGTATTGCTATCTGGATTCTCCTTGATACTACAATATTGTAACATACACAAACAGGAACCTTGCTCTATATGGGTGTTTATATATATGTATCATATATATATATGTATATATGTGATACATATATGTAAATGGAAAGTGATCCCCAAGGACTGAAGGAAAAAAGCAAAACTTATTTTGTATTCCAATATTGAAACCAGAAGGGCTTCTCTGAAGCTCTGTAATGGCATTGTGCTGGATATCTATAAAGAAAACGTGTTTTCTGAAAAGTGCTTCCTTTGTTAGCCTTTTATTTCAGTATTTCAATGGGGCAGATGATAGAATAAAACACTACTTCTGCATTTTTTGGCCCATTTTGGAGCAGAGGCCTCTTAATCTTTCCAGTAGTTAAAAAACCAAAAACTCAGTTTATAACATTCCAGTAAGGTTGGTATTGCAAAGCTAAAACATGTTCTGGGAAAATTTCATAGCTTCTGTTTTTTGTGACAAGGAAGGCCATACTTTATTCAATTTTCCAGTGTTTTGAGGAACTGAAGTTTAACCAGTAACCATCCTAGTCAATTAAAATCCTAATTCAGTAGTCACTGGCATCTCTGCATTGCCACCTCTGTTAAAACACCAAAATAAATCCCAAAAAACAATTGAAACCAAAAATCCAACTATGACAGAGTAGAAGGAGATTGAGGCATCTCATAGCTCTAGAAGGTGGACTTAGCACCACAGAAACTGTGGATAACAAAAAATATGTTAGCAAGACCTAAAACCTGTCTGGCCCTTTCCTTTTTCCAAATACCTACTCCCAAGACCCATCTCATAAAATCAGATATTCAAATTCTTAATCATACTTTACTGAAGAGAATTCTGTTCAGGCTAGTTTTTTTTTGTTTTTTTTTTTTTTTGGAAAACAGAAGTTCGACCATTTTTTAAATTAACATTTTACTATATGTGTTCCCCTCCCAAATGTCTGTTTTTAAAAATTGTATCCATGTAGTTGATACGACATTAGCCTGTATTTTACTTGCACAGCACAGTAGCTTTCCTGTCCAAGTACTAATGAATTTACTATTAGTAGTAATTCATTTAATTACTAGTAATGGATGGCTAGTAATTAATTTACTGTTACGAAAGGAAGAGAACCAGATATTTCCCTTTCCCCATATTTTTCTTTGCTGCCTAATGTTTCTATGGCTATTGATGGTTGATGATTATTATCTTTGGTAAATCAAAGTACTAAAATCTCCCAGGAGGAGGTATTTTGCAATGCTGCTGGCCTTCCAATGGAATAACTATGATGCAAAAATCAATCTATTAGTGGGTGAGGATTGAAGGGGGTGGTTACTGCAAACTAAGTAACAATTTTGGCCTCAATTCTATGCCATAAGCCCGCACAATGCCATTGTCAATCTGTTCAAACTATCTGCTTATGAATTCTGCATGATCCTCATGATAGAGTTGAAAGCCTGATCTTTCACCTGTTAATATTTTCACATTCGTCCTTAAGTTTGACAAATTTTGTACTGTAAAGTTGACTTAAGTACAGTTTGATGTCAATTCTTGTGGAAAGAGCTTTCTGCATGTAACATTAGATGCATACAGTTAAACAACACAGCATAGTACAAAAACTCACAAGAAAATGTTTTGGCACCAGCAGGAAGAAATCTCACCCTAACCATTTGTCATTTTAAAACCATCTTATTGTAAGTTTTACCAGCTACTTCTAAATTTGTGCTTTATTTAAAGAAATAAAATAAAAATCCTAAGACTTGTCTAGCGTAGTGAAATATGTGTATATCAGTTTTAGGATAAATAGCTAAGTCTTATTACGCTGTGTTACTTAACTTGTATATATAGAGTATACATAAGAGTTTGCAGTAACCTGTTTCTCCAGGATTTCCAGTTGGAATGGATTTAAACTCAAACTATGAGATTAAGTAAATGATTTAGAAGATTGCAGAATAAACTGAGTGTAAATTACAGGAAGCTCTATCAGATGGTGAAATAATTTTTAAAGAGTCTTTTGGTCCTTGGCTCAAATTCACTAAGTACTGTTTGTATACCAAGATATGTGAAATGTAAATGTTGTAGGTTATATTTCACTCTTGTAGCTATAAAAATGTAGAACAGAGATAGCTTGTACTACTGAGTTAACAAAAGTTATACTAAAGTATCCTGTTAAAGAAAAAAGTATACAGAGAGTTAAGCTCGTTGCTGTAACCCCTTTTGGATTGAAGTGTGCTGATTTTTTTATATATGTACATTTTATATATATATATTCTGCAGAAGTATACATATATAAAATGTATGTATAAAATGGCCTAATGCAGACATCCATTGTATTGCAGTTATGAAATGAAGACATTTTGGAAAGAACATTGTATCATAGTTCATGAATTTGCAGTGGATCTTTGTTCCTTTTTACTGTGGTATTTTAGAAATGAGTCTCAAGTTTGAAATTAGATCTGCCAAGTTGGAGTTTTGCTGCTTCAGCTTTGCACTGGGTGTCCGAATAAACCAGTATGAATGTAGTATTTGCCCTGTGTGAAGCAGCTACACCCCAACAGATAGGAGGAAAAAACCTAGAAAGAACTATTTCAAGTTTATCTTTTTGTATATGAAAATAAACAGTAAATTACAAATAACTGTTTCCCTCGTTGGTGTGACATTAAAACTCACTGTTATTTTATTGTCTTTGGCATCTAGTTGGAGGATTTCCTTTTTTGTAGCTGAATGTTTTTGGTGTTTCAATGGCATTTCTGCTATCGAAAGTCCCTAAAAAATCCTTGCAGATGCATAGCTGAGGCCTGTCTCTACTACCCATCACTTGCAAACACTTCCAAAGAGAAGTGGGAATTAGCGCAAATAGAATCATAGAATGGTTTGGGTTGGACCTTAAAGATCATCCTGTTCCAACCACCTGCCAAGGGACACCTTCCACTAGACCAGGTTACTCCAAGCCCCATCCAACCTGGCCTTGAACACTTCCAGAGATGGGACATCCACAACATCTCTGGACAACCTCTGTCATTATTATTATTACTATTATTATTATTATTAAACTGTTTATTCTTTAATTGCCCCTTTGAGTGTGCTGCCTCCTGTAGCACTGTGGTAACACTGCTTATCACTCCTAGCAAAGAAGTGATCACACAGGGCATTATGTGCATTAAGCTGTATCAATACAGTCCAGCAACGTAGCTGCAACTGCCAGATGCCAAAGGAAACATAACCAGGAAAAAGATTTAAAAAAAAAAAAAAAAAGCCTGAGTTCCCTGTACTCCTAGCACCACACTGAGGTCTGTAATCCTCATATGAGGTAGGAAGATCCCTCAGCCACACACTGATTCACGGCCAGACCTCTCCAGGAAAGCTGCCTACAGTAATGTGATGGTGTGGCCATGAAATCCTCATGTTCTGGTGTTTTCCATTGCTAAACTGGCCCTTTTGTTCAGAATAAAAATGCCTCTGGCTTGGTGCTGAGTTGGACATTCTTAGTGTGGACAGATAGGGAGCAAATACGACAATTAGCAGGCATTTGGGAAGGAAAAATAGTAATAATCGGGTGGGTGGTTTTCCTGAAAAGAAGCCAAATGTAACATCTTCCTATATTGACTAAAGCCAACCCCATACCACAATCTTCAGCTCCTTGTTCAGCCTGGAGAAGAGAAGGCTCTGGGGAGCCTTCCAGTATTTAAAGGGGACTTGTAAGAAAGATGGGGACAAACTTTTTAACAGGGCGTGTTTTGATACAAGGGGGAATGGTTTAAAATAAAAAGAAGGTTGACTTAAATTAGATATGAGGAAGAAATGTTTGACAATGAGGGTGGTGAGGCACTGGCACAGGCTGCCCAGAGAGGTGGTGGATGCCCCATCCCTGGAAACATTCAGGATCAGGTTGGATGGGGCTCTGAGCAACCTGGTCTGGTGGCAGGTGTCCCCTGCTCCCTGCAGAGGGGTTGGACTATCAGAATCACAGAATTGTTTGGGATGGAAGGGACCTCTGGAGATCGCCCAGTCCAACACCCCTGCCAAGGCAGTGTCACCTGAAGCAGGTGACACAGGAACATGTCCAGATGGGTTTGGAATGTCTCCAGAGAGGGAAAACTGTGACCTCCCTGTTCCAGTGCTCTGCCACCCTCAGTGTAAAGAAGTCCTTCCTTATGTTGAGGTGAAACTTACTGTGTTTTAGCTTATGGCCATTGCTCCTCATCCTGTTGCTGGGCACCACTGAAGAGTCCAGCACTGTCCTCTTGGCACCCACCTTTGGAATATTTATATGGATTAATGAGAACCTCTCTCAGTCTTCTTTAGACTGAACAGACCCAGGTCCTACAGTCTCTCCACGTAAGGGAGATGAGCGTTTCTTCTCTGCGCAAAGACTTCCAAGATCCTTTCGGACCCAAACCATTCTATGATCCTATGATTCAATAATCCTTTGCACATGGAGCCCAGGGTGGTCGCCCCCGGCTAAGCTGGATGGGGGCAGTTTAGCCACCCCTCCCGGGACAGTCCATGTAGTCCCCGCGAGGGGACTCACGCTTTATTTTTCCACAGCTCAAGGGCAAATCCCGCCAGGCTCATTCCCCTCACGCCATGTCCCCTCAGGCGATGTCGCCGGGCTCATTCCCCTCACGCCATGCCCCTTCACGCCGTGCCCCCTCACGCCCTGTCCCCTCACGCCGTGTCCCCTCACTGAGGCGATGCCGCCGGGCTCATTCCCCTCACGCCCTGTCCCCTCACGCCCTGTCCCCTCACGCCCTGTCCCCTCACGCCCTGTCCCCTCACGCCCTGTCCCCGCACTGAGGCGATGCGGCCATGGCGCCCCGGGGCTGTGCCGTCAGGGGGCGCTGCGGGGCCGCGCCCGCCCCTTCCCTTCCCTTCCCGCCGCCGCCATGGCCGCCTTGCCCCGCCACCGCCGCTTCCTCGGCGGCTTCGTGTGCGGGGCTGCGGCCGGGGCCGCCGCGTCCTGCTGGGCTGCGTGGCGGCTCCTCCGCAGCCAGAGCCAGCCGGAGCTGGGCCCCGGGCGGGCCCCGGCAGAGGGTAAGAGCCGCGGGGAGCGGGAGGCCGCGGCGAGCGGCCCGGGGAGGCGAGAGCGGCGGGCTCAGCGCGGTCCCGCAGTTCACTCCCCATAGCCGCTTCTGCCCCGAAACCCTCTCCCCCTCCTCAGAAGAGCCTTTTCTCTCCTTCTTCCATTCCCAGGGTGCCCAAAGACTGCTGGGAGGTCGGGGGATTCCCTCAGTGCTTGCGCCGGGCTGAGGGGGAGGAGGCTATTTGGGGATGCTGGGCTGTAACTTGTAATTAGAAGCGCTTCCCTTTGCACCTGCTCACGGTGTTGGTGGCAGGAGAGGAACGTGTATTTAAATTAGACACATTTCGGGTCAGACCATGACTATATTTCAGCTGTTGCTGCCCTGGATGAGCCGAGGCTCATTTATCAAGTCTGGGGTCTGGTGGGGTTCCTGTGTGGGGAGGGATGTTTGGGGCACCTGAGGGAGTGAATGGTTTTCTCCGCAGCCTCAAGGCTTTAAAAGTACCGGATTGTTGGAAAGCAGAGGAAGAATGGCTCTAAAAGCATGAGTTGCTGTTGGACAGATGGCTGAAGAAGGAGAAAGACAGTAAGGCAGATGTAAATATTCCTCCATGAGAGAAAATTATTGCTTGCAAAAAAAAAAAAAAAGCTTTCATTCATTCAGCAGGGTGTAAGCATTCCCAGTGAGGGCAGGACTTGCTTGTGCCCAACTTGTATATCTCAGTTTGTGAGGAGTTTGATTTCCAGCTCCAGAGGATGAAATGTGTGTGTTGATCTCCTGTGTCTGTAACTCCTTGTTGCCTGATTTGTCTCTAAATATCTCATAGCTTTTCTGTAGGTATTAGAGTAGATGACTTAGTTCTAGAGCTGAGATCCTCATGTTAAAACATGATGTAAACCACAACTGGTTTGGCAGATGGGAGTTTCACTGGATAGCTCTCTTAATATTTTTTAGGTCTTGATTCTGGCAGTAACCTCAAGTAATTCCCTATACAGTATGTTTGCACCTACTGAGATGCTTTTCTTACTGCCTTGCTTATGATCATGTTTCATTTTTGAATGGCTTTCTGTTTGTTTTTCTCCATAGAACCAATAGAAGAGGCTCTGCTGGAAAGATATGGATTTCCTGAGGCTGGAACAGAGACCAGATGTTACACAAATCATGCACTGTCTTATGACCAGGCAAAACGGGTGCCTAGATGGGTGATTGAACACATTTCAAAACAAAAGACGCTGGGTGTGTAGGCGTTTATTTACTTACATTTGTGATGCCCTGTATGGGATTTGCTGCTCACAGAAGGTGGACCCTGGACTGGGCAGGGAGAAAAATCCTATAGTGATCTCTGGGAGGGAAGCTCAACTTACCTTTTTATAACACAAATGGAGAGAAGGTGAAACAATGAAAATTTTCCTTTCCTTACTTGATTTGGACCTGCAAAGTTGCTCGAGTGCATAAAAATGGCTCCTGCTTCCTTAGGCACTGGAGTTAGTTCTGAGGTCCAGTTTATGTCAGTTTAGGTGCTGCCTCATATGTGGAGTCAGTGCCAGTTGTAGCCAGAGCTTTTGATGTACAGATCTTAGAGATTTGCTCAGAATGGCAGGAGAATGTCCATTTATGAGATAAAAACTGAGCAAAGGGCATCAACAGTTGTGATTGTTCAGAGCTAGATAGGGCATTATCTCCTCACTGCAGCCATTATTTACTCTGATGCAGTTCTGTTGTAGTTCCTCATGTGCTTTATCTCATACTCTCTCTCCTGTTCTTTATGCATGACAGAGGCTCAGTGATTTTTTGCCGTCAGTGGTGAATGAAATATGAGTGGTATACAGTCATTGTAAATTAAGTTTATAGCATTAGTTCAGTTTTTATAAGGCAGATTATTAGTAATGGAGGTAACCATGTAATTGTAAAATGTTTTATGAAAGCAAGAGCCCTCTAAATATATCTTAATCACTGTCTTCAAATTTCCTTTCAAAATTAAAAGCATGATCTTGAAAACATTATGACCAATCCCTAAGTAGCATCATTGATCCCACTTCTTTCTGAGAAGGAAACAGTAATTTCAGGCTTACTTTCAAGTGGGTCTTAATGGCTGAATTGTTAAAATGTTTTTCAAATAATCAGATACAACTAACCTGCAAGTTGAAATTAAGCATCTTGAGGCATTCAGTTCTGATTTATGTCTGTAGCTGCTTGAATTGAGATTTGAGGTGGACCTGTCTTGTTTGGGGAAGATTGAAAAGTCATGATGTAAAAAAAAAAAAGTATTGGTAAATAAGAACTTAAATATTTAAAATACTTGGCAGAAAAAAATTGTCATTTCATGTAAATGAGATGTACAGAATTTAGGTTAATATGTTGAGTCCTTAAGCATGGGTCATTTGGCAACATGTGACAGAGTTAGATCTTTTTGTCTCATAGTTATGATGGTTTCATGATAACCTGACCATTTAGCGTATTCTTCCTCAGGTGATGCAGATCGAAGGCACTGTAAATTCCGACCAGATCCTAACATCCCTTTGATGTTCAGTGCCGTCAATGAAGACTACCTTGGCAGTGGATGGTCACGAGGACACATGGCACCAGCGGGAGATAACAAATTTTCAACAGTAGGATTTTTTTCTCCCATCCTTTTAATTTTGTGTTCATTTGGAAAGGGTCAAAAGACCCTTAAAAATAATGGGCAGTGTTCCTTTTGCAGTTTGTTTTGAGGTGGAACATGATGTCATTATTGATGCACAGAGTTGGATTTGGAGTTACAAGATCTATTCCTGACTGAGCAGTGTAGGATGCTCTCACAGTCTGCTTCAGCCATCTAAATCAGGTGCATGCTCTGATGACATACCTCTCTTCATTAAATCACACCTAGATCAGCTTGTTTGGCAGAGATAATGTCTTGAACAGTGTGGTGTTAAGCAAGTCTTCTCAGCCTCTTGCATGTCACATTGTCCATCTGTAAAATGAAGATGATAACCTTCATCAAGAAAACCCTGAAAGTCTTCAAAGCTCAGTTAAAGGGAGACAGGGACAATGATGTCATCCTGTCCAACAGCTGCTGAGATATTTAAGGCTAGACTGGGCAAAGCAAAGATGCTGTTAAGTACTGTTCTGTATTGGCAAGGGGGTTGCCTGGATGATTTAAAAGGCTTTTTCCTTTCTTGCAATGTGTATGAGGTAAATTAGACCCTTTTGCTGTAGTTCTTTCAGTCTATAAAATGTCTTCACCTGCCATTTATTTGAGCTGTAAGAGAAGCATGCCTTAATGCCTTGGCTGACTTACAAAGCAGCCTTGAATTTATTGGATCCTCTTGTGAAATGTGCCTAATGCAGCAATTTGTTAATTAAGAAGCAGTTTGAATTTGTATTTCTTCCAGGCAGAATAGTGTTTGGTGGGGTGGAGTGACAGCACAGTGGCATGTGGTAAATGAAAGAATCAGTAATTTTATTTTTGTTGGAAGTGTCTTTGTTCTTATTTATTTGGGGAATTTATTTGTTGTTATTAATCTGGGGAATTTTTGCTGGTGAGCTTGCTATGCACAGAGATCCTGGACCTGGCTTGAAATGCAATGAGACGATACAATCTTTCAAATACGGGATTATAAAAATTTAATTTCATGGTCTAATTAGTTCAGGTAGTGTTTGCTCGTTATCCTAAAGAGTTCTGTCAGTCCCATCACTTTGCAGTAGTAGTATGTGAAAAATATTGATAAGTACAGGTCCTGTGAAATTTCTGGGCTAAGATCTTGGAATTTTTTCCCCTCCATATTTCTCTGCATATGTCTAGTGTTTTAGCACCAGGTCCTTCACTTCTGGAGGTATGTGAGCTTCTGTTCAAAGATGTTTATGACACTTTTACAAGATGAAATTAAGTAGATATATGGATGTTTGACCATGATGATTTCATAAATCATTTCACTGCCTGTTTGTTACATATTTGTAAAATATTGGTGAGCATATCTAATAAAACTTTTTCTTGAAAAGGAAAGAAAAAGTTAGCCATTAGGCAGTCAAATAAATGAAAAACATGTGTGAAAGTGTCCTTTCCATTCAAAATGAAAAATGACTAGTTGCTTTCAAAGACATTACCAAACTGACACTGGGTGACATAGTAATTCCTGTGCCTCTAGAATTAGACATTCTTCTGCTGTATCTGCCAGGAAAAAAAAAAAAGTAGATAATTTTGCAAAGTTTCACCTCAGTTATGTACCTCCTAATCCAAAATAATTTTGTAGGTGTTCTGGCTTAGGTTTTATCTGACCTTTTGTGTTAATAAATGTTAAAACTAAGCTGGAAATGGGATTCTGATCAAAAAACTGCTAAAATCTATTCTCAGCTCGTAAATGTTTCAGTAAAATGATATTATTTTCTTTCTCTATGCAGAGAGCTATGGCTGAAACGTTTTATCTGTCTAACATCGTGCCTCAGAATTATGAAAATAATGCTGGGTTTTGGAACAGGTGAGAAATTATTTGTAAGTAAACTAAGGGAAAAATACCAGACAGCAGCATCAATAAAAATGCTTTATTTATAAAGTTTCTTCACATCCAGGTATTTTAGGGCACTTTATAGGATAACTGTAGAGGTCATAGGAGCTTTCTCTGAAATGAAAGGCTGCTCAGTCCTCTCAGTGCAAGAGCAGTATAATGACTACTTTAGTTCTTCATTCAATCAAACTGTTGAGGACATTTATTTGGAATAGATAAAATTACTTCTTCTGGCTAATGTGGGGTAAAAGTACCAGGCTTAACATGTCTGTCCTTAAGGAAGTTTCAGCAGAAGCAAGGAGAGGGTTTAGATCTTCCTCAAAGAAGCACTTCCAGTGAGAGTATTCCCATGTCTGTGTGTGGATGTTGGTTCCCTTTGAATCGGAGAACTGAGCACTCCCCACTGAGTCGTCACTGCTTCAGGTCTGAGGTGTTCCTTCAGGTCCTGGCTCCCAAGGAGCAGTCAGGCAGGACCTCTGTCACTTGTGAGTGCTGACTGGATCGCTTTGAGGTGGAGTGATTGATAAATTTAAACTTGCTTCATGTAAGATTTTTATTCTTTCCTTCCTTTGAGCAGTGAACATAGTAAAAGTAGCATTCATCCAGTGCTTCTTGCATAGGACTTAGAGAATGTGACGGCTTAGAAACAGGAGGGGAAAATTATACATTTCTCAAGGTTCACTCTAGGGAAGGTCAGCAAAATTATATACAGTGTTGTACTAAAAGTCCATCAAAAATGCATCATCATTCATCTGCACCTTGCCTTCCTGTTTTACAAGAATGGGTATAAAATCAGATGAGCCATTCAGTAAGGTTATACTGTTTTATAGACAAATAAAATGCCATAAAATTTTAAGAGGATTTTTTTCTTATTTTAATAACTCAAGTGTTTGGGCATAAATCTTCCTTATACCAGAGCTAGGCATTTGTGCCAATTCAAGGTAGGGAAACCTTCTGAATTTCACTTAAGCAGGAGCTCTGCCTAATCAGGAAATTGTGGGGAGTGTTTGAAAATTTCTTCTGGCACTATCAACCCTGCAATTTAAGCAGCTATTGCCACTTCTTCCTCAACCCCAGCCATGCCATGAGACAGCCTGAGGAGCTGAACTGCTTGGAAGCAAAGCTGGTGACAGCAGAAAAAAAATTTGCTTGTAGTCAATGCTTTGGTGTATCACATGAAGAAAGGGCTTATTCTTGCTCCTTCTCATTTGTTGGCTCATTTTTGCTGATTTAACTCACTAACTCAGCACAAAAAAGAATAGTGGTTTTGTTCAGGCTTGTTGACAGATGAAGAGTGCTCAAGTGGCCCAAGGGAGAGGTGTGAGGAACAGGAATGAGACGGAGAAAGGGGACAAACCTCCCCCTTTCAGAGGCAGCCAGATTAGCTGGGATAATCTGATACTCTGGTCTGTTTGTCCTTTCGTGTGAAGTGCAACTTGTACCTTTGCAGAGGACCAACGCTTGCTCACTGTATGGGATTTCTGTACTAGTTGAGTGTTAGATCAAAGATGGGCTACGATCATAGAATTACAGAATTATTTGGATTTAGAGGGACCTTAAAGATCACCTAGTTCCAACCCCCCTGCCGTGGGCAGAGACACCTTCCTCTAGATTTGATGGCTCAAAGCTCCATCCAACCTGGCCTTGTTAATCTGTTTTATGTAAAATAGGTGTGGTCCAGAAACTTTCTT
This sequence comes from Acanthornis magna, assembly GCA_036785705.1. Classification (NCBI taxonomy): domain Eukaryota; kingdom Metazoa; phylum Chordata; class Aves; order Passeriformes; family Acanthizidae; genus Acanthornis; species Acanthornis magna. The sequence goes on along the minus strand of JAWUZG010000054.1, from coordinate 2,294,640 downwards.
ATTTGAGAAATATTATATGCTGTAAACTGAATCAGTTTAAAAAGCAAAAATAATGGTAGTATTTCTGGAGTTACTACTTTAATTTTGAACAATTTCATATTAAGAAAAGGTAGAGTTTGTGGGAATGGCACATAGAAACTTTCCTCAGTACTTTGAGCTACAGAAGAAGCTGTGTGTTGCAGGACTTTGATTCCTTAGGGAGAAACACACAAATCCAATAATAAGATAAAACCTTTCAAAGTAAGAATGCTGCAACCTGCTGTTTAAAGCAGTTCTATTTTACTAATCCCAGGTGACCATCAACAGTGTATTTCTAGTGTCAAGTGTGGGAGTAAGTAGAGAACTCAGCAATTCAGACATGTGGTGAGGCTGTAGAAACCATTTTCAGATGTGTGCAATAATACGTCTGTCTGTAAATAAATGAACCTTATTTACAGAGGATAAATGGGCAGCAGGACTTGGGCCTGCATTTTACCTTCTTTGGTTTATGAGTCCGGAAAAATGCTCTCTGTCTGTAGATCACCCTTCCCTTCACAGTATGTCTCAAAGATTACGTTTTCCCAGCTAACTTTTCCCTATCTCACAAATACGTTCCAGAATGGAAATGTATTGTCGGGAATTGACTGAGAGATTTGAAGATGTTTGGGTGGTTTCTGGACCTCTTACCTTGCCTCAAACAAATAGTGATGGAAAGAAGAGTGTTACTTACCAGGTATGTATATATGTTGCTGGCATAATAGTGCAGTAGTCACTATTTATTTAAAATTGATATCATAACTTTATAAAACAAAAGTTGGGTATCTTAGTACAGGCAAAATGTATAAAATGTCCAATATTTGTTGGAACAATGTCACGATCCACTAAATGTAAAATGGGATCCGTGATGGTTCGTTTTCAGAATCTCAGAGTGCAAAAGAAACGCGAACGCGGGGAATTTTAGTTTCAATCAAAATAATATACTTTATTGCATGCCAACACACGGTTATTGCGACAGAGAGGGAGAGATAAAAGAAACAAAGGATAGAGAGAAAAAGAGGGGGGGTTATAGCTATCAACGGCAGGCGGAGTCCTCGAGGTCTTCTGCCAATGGATCCATCTTCTTCTGTGGGGACATCTCATAGGGGTCGTCTCAGAAAGCTCCTTTATAGTCCTCTTCAAGGCGAAGGGCAGATAGCCAAAGGGGTGGGAGATGGGTGTAGGCCTTTTCGAAGCGAAGGGCAGGTAGCCAAAGGGTGGGAGAGTGAGTCCCATAGGCACAGGTGTACGGGACCTTCAGTCCCTTCTCACTTGGGCAGTCAGGAACAGTAACAACCAATTCCTTTGGCATCTCTCAGCGGACACACCTGCAGGACTCGGCAGTCATCTCACCTTGGCCCAGCCAGGACTCCTGTGCAAAAGTCCTCTTGCCCCCCTTTGGACGTGGGGGGTTTAGCCTCAGTCCCCGTAGATGATCGTGAGACAGATGAAGGGTCTTCGGACCGTCTCTTACAGACAAGATCAGCAGGAATGTTACATCTTGCCTATACATGAAAAAGGATAATTTTAAAATAACTTGTTTATTTACAGAGTTCTATTTCATGTCCACAGTGTGCAGTAGACCTGTTTATCTAAGCAGAGAGTCAGTAGGGTTTGCTGATGCACAGGCATCTAGTCAATCAGTTTCTTCATTTACTTTAGAAACAGTGCAATACAAAGGTAGTATGGGTCTCTCAAAACTATACAGGGTATTGGGGTGCCTGTGCTCTGTTAATTTCACAAGCAGTTGTTTGCCACTGCCCCATAGGTATCACTTGGATGAGGCCTTGCAACTGAGATTCTGAGCATGCCAGAGTCAGTTGGAAGACTTCATTTAAGTGCAGAATAATCACTGGTCAGTGATACTGATTCTCCCTTTCTTTTAGTCCCCCATTGCTATTATCTGCCTAAAATACTCTGAACATTTAGGATTGATCACGCACAGTCTGTAGAAACCATCACTGATAGGCAGATGGGACAGGCTATCAAGTTGAGAGGTGAATTTATTAGTGTTTACCCAGACTTGCTATTTGTAGGCTTGTGTTTAGACATCTGAAAGGTTTGAGCATCGTAAGTTATTCAAGGGAGTGTTACCTTCTGCCCCCACTGCAATGAGATATTATTGCTATTTTCAGTTGCAGATGAAAGCTGGCATAATGCAAGTAATAAATGCTACATTTTGCACCTCTTGAAAAAACACTTTTCCTTGAAAATAAGTAGTTAGATCAACTGCAGCTTCATCTCGTGAGTGATTCAGCTTCCAGCTAGTTCTCTGAGGAGCAATGAATGAGCTTGCCATAACAACCCCCTATTTCAGAGGGATGTGAGACACAAAAGAGAGACGTTCAGCTTTCAACAGTGGCTTGTTTAGCAGTAAGAGTTAGGCACTATTTCTCCTTTATAAATACGCAGCTGATTTCCATTTGATTGAACTTGGAACTCAGTCATGACAGACTGTGATTTTTTCCTGTTTGCTTTTACCTTTTAACTTCTTGAAAAACTGTCCCATATGTCCCCACCCACACATATCAAACCTTGACTGTCACAAAAACACAGGTTTGGGTTTGTTATTTTTGAGGGGGTTATGCATATGAAAGTACAGTACTAATAACTTATGTTTTTCATGTTTAGTGGCAGTTCCAAACTTCAGCTCTCACCACATCTTTGTGAGGGAGATGCAGACTGTGCTCATTTTCAGGTGAATAAATAAGCCATGGCTAAGGGATATGGCCAATGCCAGATGATAAGTTAGTGGCAAAGCCAGCTTTAGGCTGGCAATCATCCTGTGCCACCCAAAGGTGCTCACTTCACCATTGCCCATTCTACTTTCCAGGCCTTTCTCTGCCTTCCTCTTGTCTGCCAGCGCTGATGACTGTCTGATCCTTCCACAAAATGCTTAATTACCCAGTGCAATAGAAAACCATCAGTGCTGGATTTACAGGGCTTTTTAGGTACTGTTGTAGAAAGATAGAGGCAGCACACAGAGTAGTCCAGTGCTTCTTGGTGACAGCATGAGGTATGTCCAAAAGCACATAGCTGGGAGCAGGAGGGAGATGTTCCCTTTCAACAGTCTTCAGCTGAGCATTTGGCTTACTGTCACTCAGAATGGTACAGGGTTCTTCAGGCTTGCACACAGCTTGGTGGGATTTGCTTCCTTGTAGGTGTCAGGGTATTGCATTTATTTTTCATCCTTAAAAATTTGTATTCATCTTACATAGCAAAGTATTAAAAATACTGAGCTGATTTGAACATTTTATAAGTGGAAATCATTTCCAGGAAGAAGCTGAATGATCTATCAAGTACATGTATCAATGACTTCACTTTAATCTTGCTCATCTTTTTCTTGCTCTTCTCCAGAGAAAGTATTTACTTAGAACAGAAAGATTGCATTTTCTGAAAAATGATTGTCATTCTCAGTCTTGGTTTTGAAATGTAAATTTTAGTATTCCACAGGTAAAAATCAGAGCAGGCATTCCATCTTACTGGCTTTATTCAAAATAACTTGATACCAGGATATAGTGATGAAGTAATAGTGGCACAAAATGACTGTGCTGCTTTGATTGTCATCTTGTTATGTTCTTGTCTTTTGTCTTCATCATCTTTGGGTTTGATGACAACACAGGTCTTTTAGGAATATTTTACCAGTTTTGGTCTTAATATGAACTGAAGTTCCGTGTGAGATTGAAAACGAGGGAAAGATGGTATTCCTGTTGGTGTGTCACCACTTGTTCACATTCATAGATCCTTTTACTCAGCTTCCTACAGTAAGATTCATTATGTAAATTGATTTTTATATAAGTACAGATAATGGTGTCTCCAGGTGGGAAAAGTAAAATAATGATTTTGTGGGGTTTTTGTTTGTTTGTTTAAAATACTAAATTTTTTTATGCGAGTCCTCTAAATAAATACAGGCTAAGAATGTTGGGTTTTTTTAAATTTGAAATCTTCATGGCTTAAGTTTTTGTGCTTTTCATTGCAGTTGTACTTTGAGGAGAGAGACTTCAGACTAGAGTTGTGTGTTGGGATTTTTTTTTTTTTTTTCTTTTATCAACACATACACTTAGAGGAGGGAACACAACCTGTCAAAGCACTGGAGAGAAGTTCTTTTCAAACAGACACCTTGGATATAATTGCAGTCATTGCCATTGATTTTGGTAGTCTGGGGTTCTGCCCCTAAAGGAAGGGTTGTGAAGGGAAGCTATCTCTTAGCTGTCTTTCAAAGTGAACTCTGCTAAGTTCACACAAATTACTTCAGAATGAAAAGGGTTTTAGTCCTCATTGTTTGGGCATGAGAAGCTGATGTGAGAAGATGTCCTTTCCTTTGTCACTGCTGTTCAAGGAGAAGTGCTGCAGTACACAGGATAGTGCCGAAACTCACAACCTGTTATCTGCCAATGCCACTGTTAAGGCTCAGCTCCTCACTAATGTTTTTATTCTCTCAGACTAGAACTGGCGGGAGGAAAAAGCCAAACACAGAAGAGCTACAGTGAATGTGTCTGCATTGATTTGTTTCAGCTCCTCTCTTCAGTCTTAGTTTCCTTGTTTTTGGCTAAAGGAGCGGTGAAATATGTATCTGTGGTTTTACATGCTGGTGTTTTTCTCATCAGACATCCAAAAAGGTTATTTTTAGATCACTATAGAGGCAAAACAGAGCATCGGTCATGGCTTTGTTCCCAGATCCTGCTTGGGCTCTGGTACCATTTGCTCTTTAATTCCAGAAAGGGAATTAACCTTGAACTCCTTAGATGCCAGCATTGTTCTATCTATTGGCTGAACTTGTGGTATCCTCAGATATGTTCTGTCATTTCATCTGTCTCCAGCGGAGATTTTTATTGCAAAGAGTAGATTGATGACCGTGCTTGGTATCTGAAAAACATATTTTGAGAATATATGTAGAATAGAATGCCAACAGGAAAAATCTGTTCTGTGTCATTGGAGAGGCAGATGCAGGTTTTTCATCTTTGTCCAGATCAAATCAAAATGACATTGTCTTATTTTATACATTACTGCTCTCCAGTGGCTGTCACTTTAGTGATTTTCCTCTGTCAACAGATTTGGAGTTTGAAATACAAATTTTGCAATAATTAACTACATCATGCTCAGTGCTCCACCCCCCCCCCCCACCATTCCCAGTGCCATCGTAGTGAATGCTAATTTAAGAAGAATCAACTGTGGTTGGGAAATGAAAATACAGTTTAGATAACATTTTGTTTGTTATTTGTAAAAGATATTTGAATGTACTTTTTACTGATACACGAGGTTCATACTGGAATCGTGTTTGCTGTTTAATTTTCCAAATTGAATGACTAGGCTGGGCCAGAGAGGCGCAATAACGATTCCAGAAGATACAGTTGTCATCTATATCTGTGGCAAATAACTGAGAAACAAATTGCACCTCTCAAATATAAAATGGTACTTTATGGTTTTGCCCAGTCAACTTTCAGAACTAGTAGAGACTGTCTCCTACTAAGTTATCATAGGGGAAGGAATCCTTGTTAAAGAAAGAAATAAACCTGGGAACTCTTCCTTGTTTGTTGGCTGCTCCAAGTGGTCCCAGGGCTAGAGAGGTAACCTGTGGGTGTAGGTCCATTATAGATGTCCCATAAACTTTGTGCAAAGGGCTCAATCTTAGATCCGCTGGTGTAAACCACCAGAGCTCTATCAGCCCTAAATTTAGACATGAGGTACAAATGAATATGATAGACATTGGGTTAAGATGGGAGGAGAAGAGACACTGAAGGTGCAGGACAGATTAATGGGATTGCTTTTGTTTAGGACTGTACCCATCCTGAAGGTTATGCTATTATAGGAAAAGGGATGTTAGGGACTCTGGTGGATTCAGTGATAAGTAACATATATGGATTCTGTGGAAGTAGTAGTCTGTCATCATGTAAATACTGTTTATTAAATACATAATATGTATACACACCCTCTTTATTAAAGAAAAATAAGAAGGGGTTGGAGTATCTCTCTTTTAATGCCATAACTATGTATTTAGGACCAGTGGGGTTTTTTTTTACCATCTCTATTTCTTTCCTTTTTAGGATTGCCAAATGATTTGGCAATAGCAATCAGACCAGACATAACAAATTAAATTTTCCTGAAGTACATACATTTGCATTTTGGAGTGCTTGGCTGTGCAGATTGTTACTATGATTTTTATTTGTAGTGTTTTCTGGTTTGTGTGTTGCTAGGTCTGCCTTCCCACCCCTCAGTTCTTCTCAATGCCATCTGACAGAGTTCTCTCAAATATTGGGGAAAAACACTCTCAGCAGAATCAGTGCTGCCTAACAAACCCAGAAGGAACTTGAGTGAAACAGTTACTGCTGTCACAATGATCAAGTAAATAAAGTTACACTGATAGTAAATGGAAATTTTTGTACTGCCAGAAACTGTTTCTATACGGAATTCAGTATCAAATTATAATAAAGCTCTGGGTTGTCAAACATGGGATCACATCAGCAGGAATGATGTTATATCTACAGTGAAAGATCTGCTGGACCTGGCCAGTCTCATGCTTGGGGGACAGGAATGATGCCTTGAATTCTGTCCACCAAGAAATGTGATAGAAGTGTTAATTTTGCTACTGCCAGATGCAGGGGGAAAGACTCTGTCACAGGGAACTGTGTGTGTTTCTTTTCAGACAGTTCTGTTTGCAGTTCTTGCTCACATCTAAAATCATATTAGAACTTCACAGAGAGTGAAGGAACAGCTATTGGAATGTCAAGGGAATTTCTGGGGCTGACGTTTTTAAGTGTTTGATGGTGGTACCGTCTGATGCAAGGACTCTTCAGTGTGTGCTGATGGTTAAGGCATGATTGTGATTTCTGTTTGCCAGGTGCTAAGAGAATTGCAGATAATTGACGATCCAGAGCTGGCTCTCACTGATGAAGGGCTCGTTAGTCCCTTCTGCTAATTCTGTGCACGGCTGATTTTCAGTTTCTAGTCACTAGGTGGCAAAATACCACTTTTGGATTCACGAGCCCTTTCTTTTAAAAATTATCTGTACCCTTGCAGAAGAAGATCGTTTTCTTACTAGTCTGGGAAGCTGCAACAAGTCCAGTAAAATGAAAATCTGATAACATTTGTGGGTGTTTAAAATTTCCAGTACTAGTAACAGTCTGTTTTCCTCTCATTAATCTAAACTGCTCTGCCATTATACTTCATATATGCCTATTCTCTTTTTCACGTAGGAATGGAGTTTTCTATCTCATGATAGAATCCCCAAACTGACATTTTTAGGGACTGCCTTGTATTTATCTGATTACGACCATGAAGGTGACATTAGTTAATGCCAAATGCTTAAACTAACCCTGGATGCCACTAGCAACTGTCTTTATTATTTATTGTGATACTAAAGGACTCCACAGATATTATCAGATTTGCTTCTTCTATTTTAAAAAAATTCAGTCAAGAACAGGATTTGGCCAAAATTGTGAGGAAAGCCAAGCTTAAGACAAATCCTCATCCAGTGACTTGGCTGCGAGACTGAATTTATCAAAGCTCTCTGAATTCTCTCTGTTTAAAGAAAGGTTCTGCCCTTATCTGTCCCTGTGAGCTCTTTAGGTTTTATTATAACTGCTTACCAACACATTTGTTGTTTTAGCAATATGTAAACATCTCTAAATGTCAAGAATTGCACGTATTTTAATGGCCTGTCCTCGTGACAGCTGTCCACGTTTAATTGGCCTTTGAGAAGAATAACAAATTCACACACACTTGTGGAATGTCAGTAACAATGTCAACAATGATAGAAAAATAATAAACACTACTCTGGAAATGATATTATCATAATGTTACATTATTAGGAGATACCAGTTCAGTCAAAGAAACAAAAGAAAAATGAAAGGAATGAATAGCTGTAAAAAGTTAGGGCAATGCACATATTTACATTGAACTGATACAGACAGCAAAGTGTCTGAAATTTCACATTGGTTTCCCAAATGATGATGGGAAAGAAATATATTTAATGCTATAAAAAGAAGGCTTTTAGCTTGAGTGCCTTTTTTCTTTTTCATGTTATGAGGCTGTTGAAAATTTGAAAGATTAAGCGAAATTTTATGGCAATAGCAAAATGGGAATTTTCAAAGGCTTGCACAAAAATTTGCTTTGTGGGCTGTTACCAATATGGTGTGAAAGCATTTGGGACAGCAGTGATTTCAACAGGCCATTGCTATATTTTCTTGCTTGTATTGGAACACAAAATTCCTTTTAGAATCACAGATACTCTTAAAAACTGCTGCTCTTCTCCAGCTGGGACAGAGAGCTGTTTCAGGCCTTGATTTCTGAAAGATCATCTGCTTCCTGTGGATAGACAGGCACAAATCAAAGTCAACATCTGTGTGTGGATAATCTTAACCCATTTCCCATCCTGTTACAATAGGAGCATATGCTCTGTGTCTTTGTCGTGCAAGCACTGAGATAAATGGGATGCTGCAGATCTGGATAGTAATTGAGGCTGCTGAAGTTTGGGATGAAAATCCTCTAGGTGGCAATAGGAAATGGAATTGTGGAGTTTGTTTTTCCTACTTCTTGCTTCTATTCCAAACTTCACTTTTGCAGGGTCACACTTTTCTTCTTTCCCTGACAGCTGAGCTAGAGGCAGGGGGCAAATCTATGGAAACGTTTATCAGCAGCTTCTCTATTTACTCCCATAAAATAAGCAAATTGAGGGATATTACAGGTAGTCATGATGGAAATATTCTGCCATACTCCAGAACTGCATTTCCTTTTTTAAAAGAAATCATTGGGTCACACTGACTGCAGAAATTACTGGTGATGCATCTTGTGCATGGATCACATAAGTGTTAAACTGCAGAAAAAGACATTTATTCTTTGTCATACATATTTACTCTATCAGTGGAATCAGGCACTGTCCTTTGATGGTGTTCTTCTCCAGCAGACTTAGCTGGGGATAGAACTTTTATGCCCTGTTTTGAGTAAAGAAGGGACACCTGTGGACTCTGGCTGTTTGGCAGGCTGAAAATGGTTTTAACCGCTTTAAAGGTATTAACACTCAGTGAAGTCATTGCAGTAGTAGTTCGCTGCTGTTCAGAGAATTGGAGAATTGGTATGAAGCCTGTGCACTGCTTAAATTTTATTTAAATTCTTAAAAGAGAGCTTACATGGAACCGAAATGGTACATACATTACATATCTGGCCATTGCATGTATGGAGTTGAATTTAGTTCTACATTTCTCAAAAGGCCAGCCCTTCCTTCATTTTGAATGAGTCCTCTCTCTTTCTTCTCTCTTCCTAGGTGCCCATACTATGCATAAATGTGCATTATTTTGCATAGAATATATATATTTGCATAATATTACATAAGCGCAGGGTCTGTTTTCCCTTAACACCCACTTCAGGCATTCAGCATTTCCATCTCATACCTAACTGTTCTGTGTACAGCTCTATTCATTCCCCAGTCTCTCTATCCACCCACTCAGCCCTCAGCCTCAATCCCCAGTTCCCTCAGCTCGCTCCACACGCATTCACCTGTTTGTTTTACATATTCCATGTACTCCCTAATTGGAGATCCTTGTACAGCTCCATCTGTGTGCTCGCCCTTCCTCTGGTCCTTTATGCACCAGAGCGAGGATGCTGGGATGTGGATGTGTGTGGGAGGTGCGGAGAAGGGGAGGAAGCCGAGCTAAGGAGGACCTGGTACATAGCCATGGATTTGTAGTGGGAAAAGCATGCAAAGAGGCCTGGAAAAGGCCATACAGCACGGGAATGCTGGAGGTCAAGAGATTGTTGGGCCACGGAGAGGCTGAGGACTGGGGTTTGGCCTCACTACTGCCTTCTCTCAGGAGGCTACAGCCTCTTCCTCCTCTTCCTCCCTCCCAGCCCTAGGAATGTGCAGGAGGTGGGATTGCAGTGCAGGCTCTGCAAGCTCCCTGCTCCAGGGGTGAAAAGGAGCCCCAGCCTCCAGCCTTCGGCAATGTCATCTCTGGGTGCCCTTGGGTGAATATGGAAATATGAATTCCTTCCTCTCCCCCTCAGGGATTTTCTTGGCTCCCTCCCTCTCACCACCAGTATTTTGCAGGTACTCCCCAGTTCGAGTGCCACTGATCTCAAAGAGGTTAAAACTCCCAGTATCATTCATTTTGTAACTCAGTGTTAACTCACCAATACAACAGCGTGCTGCTGCGTTGGTTTTAGTACATTTTAGCATTACCTGTGCATCAGTCAGTTGTGATTATTTATGGTGTTTGTCCTGTTGGCTGTAGCTCTGGTTTCACCTACACAGAATGCTAAATGCAAAGTGCTTTGACACTCAGGAGCTCTAATTTACTTATCAACACATCTGTCATCATTGAAAGGGAGAGGAGATTTGGCATAAGGCATTTATTCCTTAACCAGTTTCAGTGACTGATCCCTAGGCAGAGCATTACTTGGGAGAAGGTTGGTGGTATAACCATGGTAATTTTTTGTAAGAAAACAAAAACAAAAAACAAACACACAAAAACAAACAACCCCCCCAAAAAACCCAAAACAAAAACAAAAAAAACCCAAACAAAACAACCCAACCCAAACAAAGAACCCCACAATAAAAACAAACCCACCAAAAAACACACAAACCCCCACCCCCCAAAAAAGCAACAAACAATCAAAAAAGTTTATAGCAGAACTATTAAATAGCCTAGTTTAGGGCAAGTGAGGGAAGTATTTTAGAGCACAGTAAAGAAATCTAAGAGCATGTGTTTTCCAGAAATAGGAGTAATGTTTCTACTATGTTATTGCACAAAACATGAAAAGAATTTATCAGAGTTTTCCCTTTCTCCTGAAGGTACTTTCTCCGGTTTTGGTCTAACCAGACTTAAAGACCAGTCGCTTAAAGAACTGGCAACAGACATAGAAGACACACTGTAAGCACTTAGAATTTGTAACTGAAATTTAATTAACTGTGGGAATAACCAACATGAACCTTGGTTCAGTAGCCGCAGGCAAAATTTAATTTTAAAAACACATTTCCATTTGAGGAAGGGCTGAATACTTGGAAAAAAGTGCACATAGGAAGTGTTTATTATGTGATTGAGTTATACTCAATATATGAGTGGACAAGGCATGTCTGAACTGTTGACACTGGATTAGTTTGTAAAATATTTTCAATTAATGTGATAAATACCTGCTTTCCTGAAATGGTATTTTAACTATCTAACAAAAGCTGTTAAAAAAATTAAAAGAAGCAGTTTCTGCTTTTGCAGATATTGCAAATCCTGGAAACAGCACCAAATTACTGGATTTTATGTATAGAATAAAATGCTTTTGTAGCTTTTGTAAGGGATCTGCCTTTTTTTCTTCTGTTGCAATTAGAATAAAAGCACAGATTTGAAAAGGGTACTTACAGAAGGGTTATGCAAAACTCAGGTTTTCCTGAGTGTGAGCCTGTTATGCTCTCTTAAGATGACAGATTCAGTTCAGCAGTAGTGAATTTTAAAAATGCCTAATTCAGTGCATGCAAGAACATAACTTTTTGAGTCCTGGAGAGACTACATTTGCAATAGGTGTATTCCCTTGGAGTTATCCCTAGCACAGGGTGCAGTGCCTGCTGTGTACATATGTGTGAGATGTTAACAGTCCTCATCCTCCACTCTTGGGGCTCCACTGAAATCCCTGGTCCTGGTCTGAGTGACACAGGAGGAAACTCAACATGTACGAGCACTTAAGTTGGCTCGTAGGGAATTTATGGGAGAAATAGGTGCATTTCCTTTGGATAGGTTTCTCCTCCAAGAAGATACTGAGTCACTGAGTGTACTTCATATCCAGATCCCCTCAAAAAATGCTTACTTAGGCAAAGGAGCTTTTAAATGCTCCCTGTGTGTGGGTAATAGAGATAGAAAAAAATATCTGACAGAAGGTAACTTAGAGTTGATTTGAAATGCATGTTAAAACCTACATGATATGGAACTGTCAGGTCAGGAACTTTCATTCTATGTTATAATATAAGTTATTGTAGTTATAAAATGTAGAGGGGCTCCAGAGAGAGGGAACATGAAGATGTGGTGCTTAAGGACTTTGTTTAGTGGTGGACTTGGCAGTGCTGGGTTAATGATTGCACTTGATAATTTTAAAGGTCTTTTCCAACCAAACTAATTCTATGATTCTGTGATCTGTATCTTTAACAGTCCTTTCCTTTTGGCAGGTAATTGGAAAGGATGATGTGGCTGTACCATCCCACCTGTACAAGGTGATCCTTGCCAGACGGAGCAGAACGTCCTCAGAGCCCCTGGTCCTGGGGGCTTTCGTGGTGCCCAACGATCCCATAGGCTTCAGCCACCAGCTGACTGACTTCCAAGTCAGTGTTGAAGATCTGGAAAAAATGTCGGGTTTAGTTTTCTTCCCCCAGGTGGACAGGACCAAAGATGTTAAAAATATCTGTGAGGTGGATACCTGCAAACTGATGGGCTTCAAGGAATTCACGTTGTACATCACTGCCCGCAAAGTGCAGAGCGCCCGGACACTGCGCCGGCTGGAGAAAGCCATGACAGAGTTACAGGAGGCAGGAATTGAGCCTGATGAGTATCTCCTAAAGCTTTACAAGAAGAAGGAGGAAGAGCTGCTGCAGGAAAAACCAGTAGCAGCTAGAGAGGGGAGAGCTGGCTGAGTGCGTGTTCAGGAAGTTGGGGTTTTGGAAAGGGGAACTGAAGGCAAACACGAAGACAAGGGCTCCTAGAATCATCTTTTTTTGAGTTCTGAAAACAATAAAGAAATATTTGGAAGCTGGTGGGTTTGGAATAATGTTCATTCTTGCATAATATGATGCAGACACGTGGTTTGCTGCAGTGCTTAAATATGGGAAGTGTAAATGACCCCTTTCAGAGATCACTGGACCTCCAGGAAAGGCTCTGTGCTATTTTCCATCTGGGACGTCAGACTTAGGGTTTGTGTGGAATCCCTTCTAGGAATATCACAAAAATAGACAGTAGACACCTTGGGAGTACGACTGGAACATGTTTAAATGGAATTCCGCCCGCAAATGCCTTTCACTGCAGTGCTGTAGAAGCAATTGTACTTTCTGGAATATTTTGAAAATTATATTAATTAAAAAATCTTTCATTTAACACTCTTTCATTAGAGATCTGTAAGACATAATCTGGTCTTCTCTTAGTTGTATTAACCCAAACCTCTCGTGATCTTGTGTAGTTTGGATACTTCAGCACATCAGGAGCTCACAATGGTTAGCATTTGCGGCAAACTTATTTCCTCATGTATAATTCCACAATTTTTTGCAAGAAAACCTCAGTAGAACTAAAGTTTATACAAGTGCCTACCAGTGTAGGCTGAGTTTTCACAAGTTAATGTAAGCTTAATATTTAATTCTAATCACTAAGTTGGGATAAACATGTTTTCTTCCATATTGTTTGATTTGAGACATGAGCACTGCTTGGTTTTTGGTTGTGGTAGCCACTGGCTTTTTCCCCAGCACCTGCCTTTGGACTACAAACTGTGCAACAAAACTTGTATATGGAAACAGAAGATTGACTGAAAATGTGTTTTCAGTTCTTTTTCAGTGGCAGCTGATCTTGCTCAGATTTACATCTGCTTGGAAGATCTAATGATTTTTTTTTTCATTAGTTTTATAGTTTATTTGGGTAACTTACTGTAACTTGTATCCTCTGACATCTTACATCTGAAAGAGTAAGATCTGGAAATATTTAGAATTTTTTTTAATGGTAAGAATTGATCGACATTTGGAGTTTGTGCCATAAAAACACCTTCAGTAGTTTTCACATGAAAGAAGGGTCATGTAGTGCCTGGCTGAATGGAGCTGTTTTTATAAAGAATGAATCAGGAGCATTATTTGGATGCTGTGAATCATCAGCTGGGTGTTCTAAGAACTCTGTAGTTTCCTTCATCTCTGCTTAGTTGCAGTATCCTAAAGCAGATCACTTTATAAAACAAGCCGTGGTTCCCATGACACTTTTGTGTTTGCCAAGAACGTACACAAAAGCCAGACATTTAAATCCACAGAAATGTCACTAGCTAAGGACATCATAAAAACCTACTGCCCACATGAATTAGAAATCGGGTGAAATCCTGACAAAATATTTGCTCATTTCAATTTTAGCCTAGAACCGTGGTTGTAAATCCTGTCAGATACAAGAAAAACAGTAAACTGGAAAACAAGAAGCCACGTCTCCCTTTGCAGAATGTGGGAGATGTCAGGGGGTGGTGGTGCCTGGAATAACAAAGCGCCAGATGCTTCACGTGCCTCTTGGTGGTCCAGCGAGTGCTTCATTGGAGTCCCAGCAGCCTTTGGGCAGTGCCAGGGTGTCACTCTGGAACAGGTACCTGTTCATTGCCCTTTGCATTCCCTTTCCCCTTTATTTGAATTGTTTCTGATTTTTAATTCAGCCTTCCACCTTCCTTTTCATCCTTTCAGCTGAGAGGTTACAGATCTGCCTTGCAGCGCTCACACACCCATGGGCAGCTGAAGCAGATCTCAGTGCTACAGATTCGTGTCCATCCATAGCAAAAACCTGCCTTGGAACAGTGCCAGGTGTGTGTGAGGAGCTCCAGGTGTGTGTGAGGGGTTCCAGGTGTGTGTGAGCAGTTCCAGGTGTGTGTGAGGAACCCCAGGTGTGTGTGTGTAGCTCCAGGTGTGTGTGAGGGGTTCCAGATGTGTGTGAGGAGCTCCAGGTGTGTGGGGGGGGTTCCAGATGTGTGTGAGCAGTTCCAGGTGTGTGTGAGGGGTTCCAGATGTGTGTGGGGAGCTCCAGGTGTGTGTGAGGGGTTCCAGATGTGTGTGGGGAGCTCCAGGTGTGTGTGAGGAGCTCCAGGTGTGTGTGAGGAACCCCAGGTGTGTGTGAGGAGCTCCAGGTGTGTGTGAGGGGTTCCAGGTGTGTGTGAGGAGCTCCAGGTGTGTGTGAGGAGCCCTAGGTGTGTGTGAGGAGCTCCAGGTGTGTGGAGGGGGGTTCCAGATGTGTGTGAGCAGTTCCAGATGTGTGTGAGGGGTTCCAGGTGTGTGCGAGGAGCTCCAGGTGTGTGTGAGGGGTTCCAGGTGTGTGCGAGGAGCTCCAGGTGTGTGTGAGGGGTTCCAGGTGTGTGTGAGGAGCTCCAAGTGTGTGGAGGGGGGTTCCAGATGTGTGTGAGCAGTTCCAGGTGTGTGTGAGGGGTTCCAGATGTGTGTGAGGAGCTCCAGATGTGTGTGAGGGGTTCCAGGTGTGTGTGAGGAACCCCAGGTGTGTGTGAGGAGCTCCAGGTGTGTGTGAGGAGCTCCGGGTGTGTGTGTGGAGCTCCAGGTGTGTGTGAGGGGTTCCAGGTGTGTGTGAGGAGCTCCAGGTGTGTGGGGGGGGGTTCCAGATGTGTGTGAGCAGTTCCAGGTGTGTGTGAGGGGTTCCAGATGTGTGTGGGGAGCTCCAGGTGTGTGTGAGGGGTTCCAGGTGTGTGTGAGGGGTTCCAGGTGTGTGTGTGTAGCTCCAGGTGTGTGTGAGGGGTTCCAGGTGTGTGTGAGGAGCTCCAGGTGTGTGTGAGGAGTTCCAGATGTGTGTGAGGGGTTCTAGGTGTGTGTGAGGAACCCCAGGTGTGTGTGTGGAGCTCCAGGTGTATGTGAGCGGTTCCAGGTGTGTGTGAGGGGTTCCAGGTGTGTTTGAGGAACCCCAGGTGTGTGTGAGGGGTTCCAGGTGTGTGTGAGGAGCTCCAGGTGTGTGTGAGGGGTTCCAGGTGTGTGTGAGGAGCTCCAGATGTGTGTGAGGAGCTCCAGGTGTGTGTGTGGAGCTCCAGGTGTGTGTGAGGAGCTCCGGGTGTGTGTGAGGGGTTCCAGGTGTGTGTGAGGAGCCCCAGGTGTGTGTGAGGAGCTCCAGGTGTGTGTGAGGGGTTCCAGGTGTGTGTGAGGGGTTCCAGGTACCTTCCCTTGCTGCAGGCAACTCACGGCTGTGACAGCAGTAGAAACGCCCAGTGCATTCCTTTGGAGTCCTGCTATGGAGACAGCTGCTCCCTGACTGCCCCTCTTCAGGCCTTTCGTGCCCCCTTGGATTCCTGTGAGCCCCAATTTCCATAATTTCCATGTCTCCTGGTTTGCAGCATGGCCCGGGCTCCCTGGATTGTTTTCAGGCCCATTTGAGTGTGGTTGGTGTTCCTCAGCTCCCCTCGGAGGGCGGCAGCAGGTGGTGAACTGTGAAACCGCTTCCAGAGCTGCTCCGTGCCAAAGAGAACATTCACCTGCTGCCCTCCTGCTGGTTTCCTCATCTCAATTAACTGTAGAGTCTGGCATGGAGCAAAAAAAAGTGTTTTCTTTACAGTAGGAAATATAAGATGAGTAATTGCAAAGGGGTGAGGCTTTACACACCAAGCGCTTGTTTGAGCCGCCTCTGTAAGTAATTGATTCAATGTCCGTGAGAACTCCGCTGGTGTCTGTGTCCATCTGTCATTCCTGTTGCACAATTAATCACCTGCATCTGTAGTGACAATGGGGACCTCTGTGCTGCAGCCAAGCAGCAGGAGTCCTGGAAATGGAGAAATTTGTTCTTCCACTGTTCTCCTGTGCTTGTTTTAGAAGATAAATAACCAAATCACGGGGGAAAGTTGACAGCTAGGCTGTCCATGGACTGATACAGTGATTTTCTGATATTCCCCTGGCTGGCTGCTCTTGATTATTTCTGCTGGTGTGGAATCAGGGTGAAAGTGATGGGAGACAGGAGGCAGATGGGAAGGAATGCAGGGGAGAGCTGTCCCTGTGCTCATGGACTTTGGGCTGGGCTCGGTGCACTTTGATATTTGGCCTTTTGAGGGCAGACTCCTTCCACGGTGTCAGCCCCAGCAGCCAGAAATGATGGGGTACGTGGATTGAGTGTCTCCAGCCCATAATAACTGTATTTCTCTTTGTGATACTAAAATACCCGTTTAAAATGAGCTGTTTCAAGCATTATATTGAAGCATTATATCAAGTGCAGTATGAAGGTAATGATTTTTCCTAGATAAGGGTTTTGACAGTAATGTCTGGAAGTGCTTTCACATTGACCACCCAAATTGTGTATCTGCTACAAAGACAGTTTTGTCTCCAGCTTCTTCATGAAATTCATTCTAGGTGATGATTTAACCCTGCGCTGATGTCTTGCAGTGCTGTTGATTTGTTGATTTATAAACACATTTGGGTGGGGAGAGGGGGGATGGAATTAAAAGTTCTCCTTCTAGTTTTTGTGTGGTTGGTTTATTTCAGAGCAATTTTCAATTTGCCCTGTAGTTTTAAAAATGGATCTTATTTTCTAGTTGTGTTAAGTGCTGCACGAAAATATAGAGAAACAGTTTCTCTCCTGAAAAAGTGACATATTGGATACACCAGGCAACAACTGGAAGGGCAGAAGATACACAACCAGAAATTTGGGGATTTCTTTCATCAGATGGTTTCAGTGGGGCTGCAAACCTTTGAGTGTCCTTTCTATCACTGGAATCTTCTCCCTGACAAAGATGCTCAGGTGTCCTGTAATGTAAATCGTAGAATCATTAAGGCTGGAAAAGATATCTAAGATTATTGAGTCCAACCATTAACCTAACACTGCCAGGTTCACCCATAAACCATGTCCCTAAGCACCACACCTGCAGGGTTTTTTTAATGTTTCTAGAGATGGTGATTCCATGACTTCTGGGGACAAACTGGTAGCAACATCCAGGGTTTGCAGAAGCTGCCGATCTGGCAAGCAGTGATTGCTGGATATGGCCTTAAGTTGTGCTGGAGGTGGTTTAGATTTTAGGAAAAATTTACCACAAGGGTTGTCAAGCATTGGAACGAGCTGCCCAGGGAAGTGGTGGAGTCACCATCCCTGGAGGTATTTAAAAGACGTGTGCATGTGGCACTCGGGGACGTGATTTAGTGGCAGACCAGTTGGATTCAATGGCCTTAAAGGTCTTTTCCAACCTAAACGATTCCATGATTCTGTGGTTCTTCCAGTTCACCACCTGATTTAGTGAGATGTCCAAGCAGATGTGCTTTCACAGCCTTCTTTGATTTGGTTCACATATTTGAAGCCACTGACTTTTCTACAATTTTGTACAATTGTTTGTACAATTCCTACCCAACTGGGCAGCTAGACCGTGCTATCCCTGGGGCTGCTCGCTGGAGACGCAGCCATGTCAGTCCCAGAGAATCTGAAAGTCTCCTGCCTGCCAGGTGCCCTTGTCATCTGTGCTGGGGAGTGGAATGGCCGTGTTGAAATACAGCAGCCTTGCTTTGGCTGTTTTGGATGGGAGGTCTCCAAGATGAGGTCACCCCAAAGATGCTTCCCCAGGCAGGGCCAGGCAGGTGAATGGAGCAGAGCTGGGACAGCAGAGGAAGAGGGAGGGGCTTTTAGGGAGGCAGTTTGCAGGGCAGTGCAACCTCTGGTAGTGTAGAACCTGGAGGTCTTTACAGGCTTAACCTATGGCAGCCTGGTGAAGGAAACCCCAAACCCTCCTACAGCCATCCTAGTGCCCGCGTGTTTGTTCCCATCAGTGAAGGTGGAATTGCATATAAACCCCAATGTGCTGCTGCTGATAACGTTCCTCTGTGGGGAGGTGACGAGCAATTTTGCTGTTATTTTTGAATTGTCTTCTGCAGTCACATGGGAAAAGCTTTTCTCACCATGCAGCAAAAGAAATGTAGGAAATGTTTTTTTTTGTTGTTGTTGTTGCTATTTTTTGATTCAGGTCCATCTAATCAGCTCCACCCACACAGTGGCAGTGTAGCCAGTTCTCACACACTTCCTAATAACCATCTGCCCATGCAATTAATGGCTTATCTGCTTCTGCCATTGCGTGGAGAAAAAGACCGAACCAGAGTTTTGAGTATTTGCTTAAAATATCTGAAGTGTGTGTGTGGATGCTCTGGGATGGAACTGGGTGCTGGCTACGAACAGCCCCCACTTTCCCATGCTGTAAATCACTATGGAACAACTGCCCTTTTCCATCGTGCTGTTCAAACAGGGCAGGTTCCCCCCCTGCTGTGTGAAAAACCAACAGCTGTGGCAACATAATATTCCCAAAATACTCACTCCCAAGAGCTGAATAATGTTGGTTTGAGAAACACGATGGTTGCCATCTTGGTGTCTCTGCCAGTGCCATCAGTGGATGGGGAGAGAGGCAGGAAACAGGTCTGGAAGGAAAAGCTTCCAATTCTGCTTAAGAAACAGAGTGGAGATATTTAGCAGATCACAGAAGTAAATTTGGGTTGTGTCAAAATAAGTAAATCCCAAGACAACAAATAAAAACCTGTGTGAGTTTTCCATATCAGCTCTCAGCAGCTGATGGGGCAGGGCTCAGCTTTGAGCGGGGAGGGAATGGGAGCATGTGCTGAGCTGAGGGTGCTTGACAGCCTTAAATCCTGTCCCATCTTTCCTTGGATGCATCCCTCTGGAGGAAGACCATCCCATCTCCCTGCCAGCCTCCTTTTGCTCCCATATATTAAGAAAAAGAATATTCCTGTCCACACGGCTGTTTTGTGACCCAGACAATGCTCTTTGGTGCTGCAGTGCCTCCAAAAGTGAGGTGACCTTGCCTGAGCTCCTGGGCAGCCACAGTGGGACACAAAGGATTAGGCAGCCTGTCTGTAAAACCAGGCTTGAGCATGGATTTGGTTACAGACTGTTGTAAAATGCAAGGTAAGCTAAGACTGGAAGGTGTGAAAGCAGGTGAGAGAGCTGACCCAACCGATGGCATTGCTGGAGGGCAGGGGGCCAAACTGTACCCCTCAGCAGGTCCCTTGGGCTGAACCCGAGCTGCTTCAGTGGGAACTGAAGGACCACAGAGCATCACCCTGACATCAGGCATCAGCTCACCTCCAAAAAAGGTGCTGGGATTCACCTAACTTGATTTAGCTGCATCTTGAAGACATCTGTACCGCTACTCCTACTGCTACCCTATTGCTAACTGTATTTCTGTATTATTAATACATCAGCCTGACTTTCCAGTCGAGGGAAATCTAATCAGAGAATCCAATAGTGCTCACTGAGAGTTCAGGACCTCATTGATGAGAGGATGCTGGTGACAGGGCTGCCTTTCCCCACTGCCACCCCCCGCCTGGGAGGATCTTTGGAGCCCTCCAAATACTGCCAGGGTTAAAGAGCAGAGATTGCTTGGTGTGTGTTAGCCTGGGAGACAACACTTTCTTCCTTTCCTTGTACTGTGTCACAGGCATCCCAGAATGTCAAGCAAGTGTAACAGGGAAAAGCTGCGCAGGGAGAAGCTGTGCAGGAGCAGCAAGGAAATTTCCCCATCCTCTCTTGTCTCAGCTCCAGTCTTCAGGTGTTTTAATGTGTGGGGAGATTCCCGTGGGTGGGAATGTAAAATGTGTGTTCGTGCGGAGTTGGGATCGGCATGTGGCTGTGTGGGAGAGGAGTTTTGGCTCCAGGGTTGTGTTTTCATTGCGTGAGATCTGTGCTGTGGCGCGTGGGAGATTTCAGGAAAGAAGTTGCTGTTGCTGCCATCAGGGGAAGTCCCACTGGTAGCAGAGCAGCACTTTCACCACCTCTGGGCTTGCCTGTCCTGAGCCCTTGCCAGGAATTCAGTGTCTGGAGCAGGCCTTGTTCTCCCAGAGTCATCCATATGAAAAGCAGACACACATTGGAAATGCTGGAGGCCAATATTCAGCCCCCCCTGCACCCGATTTGCACCGGGGATTTGAACTCCAGATTCCCAGTCTCAGGGGGCACACGTCCTCCGTGGGGCTGTAGGAAGAAGAGGGATGTGAACTCTCCTGCTAAAGGGTATCTACTGTCCCTAAACTGCTCAGAAGGTTTGGCTGCCACTGAGCTAACGAGGGAGGATGCAGTGGTCACTGCAGAGCCTGTGGGTGCTGCAAGGTGTGAGTCTGTGCCCCACGGAGGCTCTAAGTGCTGGGAAGAGGTGGGTGAGGCTGTGCAGGAGTGTGTTTGGGGTATCCCACAGAGCAGCACCCCCAGTGTTGCAAACATGAGCAGGAGAACCCTGGGAGATTTGGGATTTCCAATGGCCTTAGGAGTCCTGAGTTAGAGACCTTCCTGTTACATGTGCTGAGACTCCAGGGACTTGAAGATTAAGCCAGGTGATATTTTTTTAATGCAACATGTGATAAGCACAGAAAATATAATGTCCAGACATTTGCATGCCCTTTTTCATGCTGAACTCTCCCTCGAGCATGACCATCCTCACCCCTCATCCCCCTCATCCCCACATACTCTTTCAAGGCATCAACTTCACTTTGCTCTCTCCCCTTTTCCTCCTCCCCTGTCGGAAGCTGCCATCACCAAAGCCAGCGTGTTGCTCTTACTAATAGCAAGGTAATCAATTTGAGTCACTGTATACATTAGTAATGGCCATGTAATTCTAGTGCAAATTAGGTTTAGGCAGGCTGTGAAGCCTGAGACGTCTCGTCTTCCTGAGCAGAGCTTGGATTTACTGTCCTCTGGGGAAGGCCACAGTGAAACACCCCTCTGCCCCCCTCACAAATCCTCCCTTGATTGGATACAGTATGGTCGTCTGATTAAAATTGTGCAGTGGTTCAGAAAATGATTTTCAGCCAGTGCTTCACAGTAAATTACTTTTTTTTTTTTTCCACCAAGACAACAAATTTTTACCTCAAGTACAGCTGTACTGTAACACTGAAATGAGAAGCTCAAGCACAGCAAGATGCCAGCGAGGCGAAGATGGAGAGGGGCTGGGAAGCACCTGGTGGTGGTGACACCCTGCCAAGGGACATCCCTGCTGCAGCTCCCGTGAGCCCAGAGCCTGGCACCTGCTCCCAGGGTGATGCTGCCACTCACACCCAGATCCCTTTCCCTTTAACTGAGTCAGGCCCCTGGCAAGGTTTGCCTGTGAGTGTCCTGTGGTACTCATCTCGGTGTCCCTGCATGGGTGTCCCCTGTCCTGATGTGCCTTGTCTGTACCTCTCACCAAACTGCCAGCTGTCACCAAACTGTCACCAAAGGGGAGGTGGCTGGGAGGAGCAGAGCGTGTGTCCCTCCTGACACCTTCCCTCCACCCCGATGTCCATGGCTACCTCTGGGGTGAGGAAAGCCCCAGGACAAGGTCCCCACCAGTGCTGGCCACGCGAGGTTTCCCAGCTCTAGGTGACCAAACCACCCACTTCACACTGAACTGTCACTGCAGGAAATACTCAATTTTTCCACAGTCCGTGCAATGGTGTCTCCTGTTTTCCATGAGCATCCCAGATGGAAATCCATCTGTCCCTGATGCCTGATCCTGCATAGCTCACTCACTGGAAACACTGCTGATGCTCTTCTCCAGGGGGGATCCTCCCACATGGGAAAGACTCCTTTCCTTCATGTGCCATGGCAAGGCCTTGGCAGGGAAGGATGCAACTTGCAAGATGAGTCCAAAATGACTCTCACCTTTCCTGGGTTGCCCAAAGGAGGATCAGGAGGTGCACCACCCTGCCAGACCTTCTAAAAACATCTTGAGCACCTGTCTGCAGGAAAGGTGCTCAAGATGCTTTTGGTTGTGACTCTGGTGATGGCAATAGTGTCCCAAATTTGGCATGTTGAAACCTTGAGGAGTGTGAGTTAAGCGCGTGGCAATCAGCTCTTTCTGGTGGCCTCTCATCTCATTGTGCCAACCTCATCAGTGCCCACCTTGTGCTGGATCTCCAGGCACTGAGAACACTGGGAACTGAGAACTGGGAGCACTGGGAACTGAGAACTGGGAGCACTGGGAACTGGGAACTGGGAGCACTGGGAACTGAGAACTGGGAGCACTGGACTGAGCCTCCCTTCAAGCACCTCCCACCCCATGGCAGAGGCTGAGCCCATGAGAGGGCATAGAATAAGGAAGACAGAGAGAAAAAATAATCCATGCAGCAAATATGTGCCTGAGAAGGAGTGGCTGGCAGTGAGGAAAAGGGAGATGGGATTTTTTAAATTAGAGATAGGTAATTTATTGTCTATGTGCTCATGTTTCAATGTGCCTATGTGTCATTTGAAGTGCCTTTCAACTAGTGGAATTCCATTGCATGTATGTGGGCTTACACTCAGGTGAAGGTCTGAATTCACCATAATTTTTTTGTTTTCCTGCAGGAGCTGTGACAGCCTGGGGGAGTGGACAACGACAGGCAGTAAAGCAGCTTTATGTGTGGTATATTTAGGATATATGTTTGTACTGAAATAAATGTGAAACCGATTTCCTCCCTTTTGAGATAAAAAAGAATTAAATGGTAATTACAAGTCTGCCAATGGCAATGAAACACCTGCCTCTTTAACAACCTGGAAGCAGGAGAAAATCTGCATATGGTACAAACAAGTGAAGGAACTTCGTCACAACCAGAACCAACTTCCCACCTTTGCTGCAACACAGCTCTCCCCACCTCGGATTTGCTTCCTGAGCAGTGGGCAGTGAGAGGGAGGGAAGAGCTGTTTATTAAATTAAGAAAATGTGTTCCATAGCACACTGGCACTGAGCTGGAAAGGAGCAGCTCCGTTGCCCACTCCCTCTCCTGATCCCCACAGGATCGTTCCTCACTGGGGATGATTAGTGCCTCCATCCATCCAGTTTGAAATGTCACATTTCCTGCTGCAATTAGAAGGAGCTTTTACCCACAGGATATATGTGTGTGCATCTGAGGGGGTGTTTTCGTGCCCTTCAGGTAAATGTTTTATTAAGCAGTGTCCAACACCTAACACAAGTAGAAAAGAAACATATTGCTAAAGACTGTTATTGCAGCTTTCGCGACCTTTCAGAGATCCCTGGGAATTGCAAAGGAGTGGGCTTATAAAAAGAAGTGCAATCTTGTTTTTTTTTTAAGCTGAGGACAGGAGAGATGTGGTTTCAGTGTGCAGTGGGGGTTTCAGTAGTGGGGCTGAGCTGGGCAGAGGGCTGGAGAATCTGCTTTTGGGAGCTCCAAGGCAGCAGGAGCATGCTAGGACAATGCAAAGTGCAAGGATAAGGTTTGAATATGGGGCTGGCAGCACAGTTTTTATCACAGTCTTGCCCCACACCATCTGACACTCTTCTGCAGGACACCTGGGCATAGGTGGGGTGATGAGATGGGCTGGGGGCTTTTCTTCCTGAGAAATCTGGATAAAAGCAGCCATTTTGGGGAGAGAAAGAAACACAGTAATTAATGCAAGCCATTCTGTATTCACACAATTTAATTTACTAGTACAGGCATCCCTGAATACACCTCAAAGGTCACGAAAGGGCAGTCCTGCCCAAGGATTTCATCCCAAACAGGGGTTCCCTCTGGTTCTGACATTGTGTCTGCAACAAATTTTCAGTTCCATTAGCTGTCAAGTACATTCACTCTTTTTAAAGGAGCACAGAACAGATCCAACATGGTCTTGACTATGACACATAACAGGAATTATGTGTTTACTTCCTGCATCTGTATGTGCATGAGAAGATGAGGTTCCCACCTAAATGACTTGAAAGTTTCCAGGTGTGAGCCTACAAACCCTTATTCACACAAGTATTCTCAATATATATTCTCAATAATTCTCAATAGCCCCAAGGGGGCTCTTCATGAAAAGGAAATTTGCCTCTTTAGAGGTGGTGGTGGGGGTGTTGCCACTTCACTTCTGGGGTGACTGCACAGGTACTGGAAGATGGCACAAGATGTTTGTGGCTTGCAGATAGTCCATTTTCATGTATTTTTTCCTTTTTCTGTTCTTATTTCATTTGTTATTACCTCATTCCTTGGTGTTCTGACTCTGCCTTCACTGTGCGGTTCTCAAGGTTTTGCCCATTTCAGACAGGGCTGATCAGGAGGTAAAAATTACCCGATTTTGAATATACAAAAGGAAAAGAATGAAGCCAAATGTTAGTAAGGGGCAGTTTTAATTACCCAGCCGTGATTACATTACTCCAGCCCAGAGGAAATATGACTAATGCCATGTCTGTTCTTCTGACATATGACTGCTGTCACATCCAGTGAGGACTCACTAAATATTACAGAGGTGTGACTGAAGAAAATGGTGAGCAGAATGTGGAAATGAGCAGTCCTGGTCCTATTGTATGTGCTAGGAATTTCTAATCTGGGATGGTGGGGGATGTCTGTGCGGGAAGAGCAGGAAGAAATTGCTGTATTTTTTCACCAAATTGACGTTAAACTTCGGGGAAAGCCATCCTGACTATGAAGTGCTGTGTGACCCTGTGGCCCAGGTGACCCTTGGGTGCAGTCTGGATCATCCCAGCGTATCAAGACAGAATTTTTGCTGTCCCTACACACATATTAATCACCTCAGCAGATCGCCCAAATGGTGCTCGCAGCCTCGGGTGTCAGACTCTTCTGGGATGCACTTTTATTTAGGAATTAGCGCCAAGGACTGCTCTGGGACGCACTTTTATTTAGGAATTAGCACCAAAGACTGCTCTGGCAAGTCAGAGCCTGCCATGGAACGTGCAATTATCTCCTTGGAGAGGCGTAGTTGTAGAGCCACATTTGCTGCTGATGGAAAAACTGCCTCAAGTATGGTGACCCCGTGCCAGCCCTGCCAGTGGCCCTGTCCTCCCCATGTTGCTCTCCCATCTTGGAAAACAGAGCTGACAAGCCCGGCCAGTTTTCCTTCATTATGCAATTAAAACAGCGAACACAGAGGCTTTACATCATTTCTCCTCTCAATACCTACATCAGTGTCTTCCTCCCAAATGAGTTTTTAACAGCGGTGTTGTTTCCACAGCACCATTAGCATCTTCCCAGAACAACTGTGTCACCTTTTAGAAGAGCATTACAGGGCTGAGCGCCATTCCTCTCAGGGATGCAATTAGGCAGGCGATGGGGCGTGATGCCTGGTCAGCAGAACAATCAATGGCCATGATAAAAGTTTACTAAAAGAAATGGAAATGAGGGGACAGCGCGGTCTGGACCTTGTGGACACCCTCGGCAGACCTGGAAGTTTGCAGCGCAGCTGTAAATGCAGGTTGTCATTTTGAAGATCAGAGGCTGTCTCAAGGTCAAACATGGAGTCAGTGAAACCCAGAAGCCCTCTTCCAGTTTTTCAGGCTTAGCCACTTAATTAAGTTATTGCACTGATTTTTTTTCCCCTTTCTTTTCCTGTTGTAATGCTATTATCGCCTGCTTAATAAACTGCACATATTAATGACCCATTGAAACCTTCTGGAGAAGTAAAATTAATTGGGAATTTCAATCTCTTGAAATTTTAACTGAAAAACCAAAAGAGAAGCATTAAAGACAGAAATTTCAGCATAAGCCAAGCTCTAAAAGCAATAGCTCAGCTGCTCTCTTATTTGTAGGTGCCCCAAGGGTCTAAGTTCCTTTTGGTCTATATTTATTCCCTGTTTTTGAGTTCATATTAAACAAGATAGATTCCTATAAAGCCTATAAAGAAACCCAACCAACCAACCAAAAAAATAGCCAACCAAATAAGACCTCAAAACAAGCTGTGTATCAAAATATTTTATTTTGAGGGTTTTATGCACAGCAACACAATTGATCTGGAACTGTCCTCATCAAAATATGGATGACTGAGATCCAAAAAAAGCTGTCAAGTCACACTTTTGCTGTATCATCAGTCCTGATCAGTGACAGTTTCCACCAAAAGACCCCAGTGGTGGGCTGTAAAAGACCAAAAAAACAGCAAAAAAGGCAAAATTTATTCCGACTAAAACCAGGTAATGCATTACGCCCTTCTGTAAGGATTAAGGGCATTGGTTGAATCATTAATATTGCAGTGTCCACAGTGGGACTCTGATTTTAGATATTAAACTTTTCTGCCAACCATAACCTGTGAGCCTGTAGGAGAAAGGAAGAACAAGAGCACAAACCTCAGCTCTGGAAAGTATTTTCTTGTATAGCAGCAACTGTTTCTGTGACATTGCATGTATTCATCTGAATTTTATTTTATTGGACTTGATCTTGAAGGTCTTTTCCAACCTTAATGATTCAATAATTCTGTGAAAAGAGGTGAATCAGGCATATGTAGCATGAGGAAAAAGAGAGCTATATTAAACCATATCTGTAATTCGTGGCTGAGTCACGAGAACAGTTTATAGATCAGCAAGACAAATTTCAGAGGTACAAGAAACATTCATCCAAATCCTGTGCTTCCCTCTAAAGGTGTCTTGCTCATAAGCATCATAAATGGAATTATTTCTGGTCAGGAAAAACTGGGACGACATCTTATCTATCTTGTCCAATTCGTGAGGAATTTGAGCCCAACTCCTGCTTGTGATTGCTTTGTGCTTCTTGTGGGAATCCAACAGAGCTTCACACCCCGAGAGGCTGTGCTTTCTGCGAGGTTTTGGCAATGGCTTTGCAGGAACATTCCCACAACAGAGTGAAGGACAAAGAGCCCAATTTGGGCCTGCACATGGCTGGCTCAGTGCTTGAGCATGGGGGCAGCCTGGGACTGCTTTTCTTTCTCTTGCTTTTTGTTGTATTCCCCAGAGTTTTTCATGCTTATCTACATGTTTTCGAATACAGCCACTTGTCAAGCAAAGGGACTCTTGCTGCTTGCTCTATGGGTTTTAGTAGCAAATTTTAGGGACTCTCTTTAGTGTCCCTCATGATGGCACGCTGGAAAATTAACAGTTCAAATCCCTCGCAGCGAAATGGGAGGTGATAGTGTCAGAACCCTGCGTCTTTGCATTTCATAAAACACCCCTAACAAGCCATTTTCTGGGCTGAAAAAGGCTTCACCCCCCCCTTCAGACATCAGTTGATCGTCCTTCTCCTGACTTGAGGAGCAGCCTGAGAAGGGAAGAGAGATTTCTGAAGTGAAAAGTGCCCTGTGATGAGATAGGGGAGCCAGAGAGACATGAACTGCTCCTGGACTCCCAGCCTGTGGATAAGAAACTCCAGCTGACACTCATGAGTGAGTGGGGAAAAAATGCCTTAAACACATGTGACACTTACATAACTTCAGGCCTGGGATGTTTTTCTTACAAAGGAAGGACGAGTGTTGCCAGGGGCAGCTTTCATGATAAGAGCAGGCCAGTAACCTCCAAAAACAGAGAGTTTCCAAAAAACAAGCCTTCAGGAGAAGACAGAATGTTCCACATCAGGCTCGTGTCCCTCTTGACTGCAGCAGGGTACAGAGGCTGCTGGTGGCTCCCGAAACTGGTGTAAGTCAAAGAACTGAGACAAACAAGAGCTTTTGGGTGAAGTAAGGAGGATTTTTGGTGTGGAGGATGCTGAAGAGTGGGAACACGCAAGAAGAAGGGGAGGGAATGCCATGTTGGGAATGGGGTCACTTCGGAGTACAGCAGAGCTGACTTTGCTGGGTGGGTGGGCTCAAGGCAGTCATTTTTCTGAGAACTTCCTGAACCCAGCAGGTCCTCCTCATTCTATGCAAGCCTTTAATCTTCCTCCAAGAAACAGAGTGGGAGAGCACAGGAGGGCTGGAGCAGGTCCTGTCCAACCTGAGTTTCCCTCTGAACCTCTTGGCATGGTGTAAAGAAGTAGGTGCTTAAGAGAAACCATTTAATACTGCACCTTTTTAGATCCAGATTATGTGACAAAGGCAGGGAAGGGAGGTGGGGAGGATGATCACCATGGGTTGAATGTAGACCTGGACCATTTTTTTTGCCAAGGCATCCTCAAAATCTGCTGCTTGGCGGTCCATTGTCTGGTGGTGGTGAGGTAAGTGTGATGTGCTGCACTCAGGGGGTGCCTGCCAGGCTGAGCTCAACCTTGTCCAACCACATTTTGGCAATTTGGGACAAGTATTGACAATGGAGAGATTAGACTGACTGACCATTGGCTTTCGATATTTGGTCCCTTGCAGGTTTTGTGACAGCAGGAGGTGCCTCCAGAGGGGTGGCTTGGCAAATCTTACCCAAGTGTCAGTGGGTTCCTTCTCTGCCGCTTGTGTCCCCTCAGAGCTTTGCTTTCCCCTCTATCACAGCACAAAAATCATCACATTTGACTTCTGCATTCAGCAGAACATAAGCTGTAGTCCCTTCTGCTTCTCCAGGAGCAAGGGCCCTGCACAGGGACTGCTCTTCAAACTCACCTGCCTGACTGCTTGGGTGTTAAATCATTATTTCTGTGCACTAGAGAGGTGTCTGGAGGCAGCACATGGAGCTGCAGGAACTGCCAGAGAGGCTGAAAAGGGATGGACCTTTGTGCTTTATGAAAAGTAAATGCGTCCCCCACAAATACAACTCCCTTCTACTGATATTTGACACCAGTGTGTCCCAGCTTGCTCCACCTAAAAAAGACACCCCGGGGCAAAGAGGCTCAGCAGGGTAAGCCTCACACAGCTGGTAGGTCTCACCTTCCAGACACATTTCAGTCTCAGTTTGGGGTCCCATGTACATATACATGCCCTTGCTGTGTCCTGCAGTGGCTTCCCTGCTTTCCTGTCCTCTTTGCTGAAGGATACACGGCAGCAGGAAAGCAGGAATTGGGATCTGTGCAGTACCAGCCCTTCCTTTGTGAGCTGCGCCTTGCCAAGCCTGACCCTGGCTGTGTGCTTGAATCCCTCCCCTGCTCCTCCTCTAAATCCCACCTGAGGTCAAGCTTTGAAAGAAAGGTCAGATCCATTTGAAGGCTGTCCAGAGAGGGACTGAATCACTCAATCATGAGTCACTGAAAAGTAAATTGATGCAAATGTTCATTTGACAACCTATGAGTCTGGGGAGGGTTCCAGCTGTACCACAGGCTTTGTGCCAAAGCAGCTGGGCTTCCCCTGGCCTGGAGGAGGTTTTTGCAGCAGGTAAACAAGGGGTGGGAGAGCTGTCAGAACACCAGAATTATCATTTCTTCCCAGGGCCTGACTCATGGCAGGAGGGGAATCTCTGCAGAGAGCCTGTATCATCGCTGTGCCACTGCCTGGCAGCACTCCTGATTAGTGACCCTGATCCTGGGCTGGAGGATTTTTTGTTATCAGCATCAGAGGTGCCAGGCACAGCGATGCTGGCTGACTTGAAGAGCAGCTGAACACTCCCAGCTCTCCTAATAAATCATTAACTACTCCAGAACCATCAGTGAAGTGTGCAAAGAAATCAGCAATTACCTCCTGCCCTAGAGGAGCAGATCCTGTCCAGAATTAGAAAGTGTCTGGGGATAACAATGTAACCAGAATAATTAAATGCTCTTCTGTGTTTGTTAAATTCAGGATTATATCCATAGTTTTATTCTTCCTTCCCAAAAGTAGGGGGTAATTAACTTTGTGGTATCGTTGGTGGCATTGACTGACCTTGCATGAGCACAGCTGTGACATTTTGCACTGGCTTTCCATGGATCTGAATAACCAGAGCAAAAGCAAGGAAAAGGAGAAACAGGATCTGTATTTCACAGAATCACTGAATCATTTAGGTTGGAAAAGACCTCTAAAACCCTCGAGTCCAGCCTTGGACCCACCTGTGTCAACTGGACCAAAGCCCAAGGTGCTATGTCCAGTCATTCCTCGGACACCTGCAGGGACGGTGACTCCACCACCTCCCTGGGCAGCCCCTTCCCATGCCTGTCCACCCTTTCTGTGAAGAAATTTTTCATGATGTCCAACCTGACCCTCCCCTGGTGCAGCTTGAGGCTGTATCCTCTCATCCTGTCACTTGTTCCCCAGGAGCAGAGCCTGACCCCTGTCAGCTGCACCCTCCTGTCAGGGAGTTATAGAAAATGATAAGATCCCCCCTGAACCTCTTTTTCTTCAGATTAAACATCCCCAGCTGCCTCAGCTGCTCCTCACAGGACTTCACCAGCTCTGCTGCCCTGCTCTGTACATGCTCCATCCCCCCGTAAGTGAATATTTTCCCCCTTGAAGTGAATATTTGCCACATACAGACAATGGGCTCAAGGTTGTGCAGCTCAGCTCAGACAAGTGGGGAAAGGCCAAAATCGAGGTTATCTCTGTGCAGCTGCAGCAGAACATCAAAAGGATGCTGAGTCCTGTACAAACTTTAAAGAGAAATCTAAAAGCTAAAGATAGGTTTCTTACCAAAATACAGCCATGTCAGTGCACTACATCATTGTGACATTTGAAATGCCCTTTATTTTCAGGTTATGATTTAATGCAGACATAGGGTGACTTGTTTTGTCAGAAGTAGAGTCCACTCAGAAAGCCTGAATTCCTTCTGTCTTTAGGAGTGACCGCTAAGCCTTGGGACTTTTCTTTGCCCTTTGTCAAAAGAACACTTCTGGCCTGATGCATTTTGAGTTGGATTTTTCATTCCTTTTTAATTTTTAATTGTCTCCTAGCTCAGGAGGCAGTTAGAACATACTTTCAAATGCGATTTATTGTATTAGTTGTACACCTAATCAGACAATTGCTATATTTATCTTAATCAAGTATATTACTTCATTTATTTCAACATGGGTTCCCTTTGAATACCATTTCAAAGCACCATGACAGGGCTCCAATTAGTAAACAAAGGCTTGGAAGAACTTTAATGGGTGATATTTCTAATTAAATATTAAATGAAATACAGCCTTCTTCTCCTTAAAGATGGTAAACACATATTTTCTTTATATTTATAAAGTTTGTTTTTATACATATAAATAAATATAGAGGCTTCATGAAAGCTCTGTGGGTTTCTTATCCCCATATTTTTCACATTTTCTGACTGCTTTGGACTGTGTCTAACTGTGTGATTATTTCATCTGGGAACTGATAAATTGGGACAAGTCAAACAGAAGCAGATCTAAACTTTGGCCCAAGAGGTGAACGATATTTTTGGCAGGGAGACTTTTCTGCCACTTTTCCTTGTGCAAGCTGATTTATTCACTTCTAAACAGGCTGCACTCACAGTATTTCCTGGCTGGAGTAGAAGTCCTGGGATTCCCATGGGGGAGGCTGAACTCGACATGCTTTCAAGACAAAAATTGCTCAAGACAAATAATGTGGACAAAGCTGGAAAAAAGTACTAAATAGGACTGAAATCTCTGATAATCAGCCAAGGGTAGGGGAAGTGTAAAATACCAAGGGATGAGTTGTGCTCTTTTATTCAGCATCATTTCTCTGCAAATAGCACAAGTAACATCCCTGCAGGGCAAGCATGCTGGAGATGACTAAAATTTAAAGTGTTTAGTTTGCTTAGGCAGGAAAACAGGAAAGAACAAAGTTTCTCAGTGTAAACAGAAATTTCATGTCTGTCAGACTGATTTTGTCCCAGAGAAAAAAACTCGATCAGACAAACAGAACCTATGGGATAAAATGTGAAAGCCAGAGCAGTAAAATTTTCCAGGCTCAGCCAGTTTATTGATTTCCTTTCAGCAATGTGGAGATCATTTTCCCCATTACCAGCTACTACGGATTTGCCTTAGGTTGCAAAATAACCTGATGGTTGACTTGGGGCTCCGGGTACCAGCAGCAAGGCAGAGCTGAATCTGACTTTTATTACAAGGTCTCACCCCAGAAAAAGCCCAGCTCCTGTGGCAGAGGTGAAATATGAACAAGCCCAGCTCTCCTGAAAACTGAATTCTCACCAACTAGGGAACAAAAAAACCAAAGAGAAATTCAAAAGGAAAAAAGTGAAATGCACACGGTCTCAGCCATGAGATCTTGGCTCTTCAGGGTGCTCCTTGGTGAGGATGGAGAGGTGGGATGGTGGGGAGGGACTGTAGGGAGCATCAGCCCTAGGAAGGGCATCAAGGGATAATAAATGAGTGCTAAGTGCAGACTCCATCATCCCAAATTTACCCGGGCTTGCACCCCTTTGGGGCTCTGATTTATTTGTACAGATGGAGCCTTAGCTGGCAGGTTGAGGATGAGGAGGAAGGAAAGGTCAATGGGCAGCCCTGCCATCCTCACAACACCCACGTGGCCCTTGGAGGGGCCTGGGGACATCACTGCCCCCCAGGGATGCAGCACAGCCAGAGCCATGCAAAGCATCCAGCACTGCTGCCACTTGTTTGTTTGCTATTGTCATTGCTATTTCCCTCTTTTTGAAAGAGAGGACGGGTATTTATTTTATTTCATTAGATCTCACTGAGCCTTTGTAAGGGAAGGGAAATGTATGTGGGAGGAGAGAGGGAGAGGTCCTGGCAGGGCGGTTGCTAGAGACAAGGCTAATGGCCGAGACATTTGATAAATAATTCTGTTTAATTTAAGCCTCAGGAGCTTCTAATCAAATTGCATCACCTGTGGTTCTGCTGCTTTCTTCCAGGCCAGAGAGAGGGTAGGAAAAAAGCCAACAGAAAACCCTGACCTTTGCTACAGCCAGCTGTGAATGGAGAATTTCCAAGGCTGAGTGAGCCAGGGGAAGTTGAAGGGAAGCATGTTCTCTCTAATAGCCCTTTCCCTGGAGAGCCCAGGGGATGGATGCTGCAGCCAAGGCGCCGTCTGAAGGACCTGGGCAGCTGCTGAGGTTATCACGGGTACCAGGCCAGCCAAGCACTGCAGGGGATGCGGAGAGAAAACTTTGCCTTGCTCAGTGGCGAAGCAAGTGGCACATGGTCCCCCAAAAAGCTCACCCCAAACACCAGCTTTTGCATTTCCCTCCATCAGCTCATGAGTAACATAAGCCTGGGGGTGAAAAGGAAAAAAGTTGCCTTGATGCTGCTGAGACTGATGTGCTGTAACATGGGTAGGGCAATAATAGCCCATCCTAGAGCTATGAGGACTACACAGCATCTGATTTTAATAGTTACTGCTCTTTTAAAGGGATAAGCAGAGCTTTCAGCTGAAAAAAAAAGAAGAATTTTTAAAGGTTTCCTTCATTATTAAAGGTTTTCTTCATTATTCTCTTCATTATTATTTTTTCATTTTCTGTTTTAACCAAGAAGGTTAAAACTGGCATGTATGTCTCAGAAACTGTAACTGCCTTGCTGCAATATTTCGAAAATACCTGGGACCTCAGGCTGGGGAAGCAAATCTTGGAAAGCAATGCTTGCAGAAGGCAGTAATGACCTGGAAGATGACTGATATTCACCCTCACTGAATCGTCAGTAAATCTGAATGGGATAACTGCATTTTGATCTTGGTATGAATTCTTTAGTCTCCAGCTCTGCATGCACAGGGTTAGATTTCTGCTGTACTGGGCACACACATTTTTAGTCCTGAGTGATCCATGCAAGCTCAGCTCAGGTGAGAAGGGGCAAGGGAGATGTGGAGTGGTCCCAGAAGCAGATGCTGCTGCTCAGCAGCACAGAATTGTCTCTCCTGCTCATGCTGTACAGAATTCTTCTCTCTCTGTTACTGCTGGGAAGTGGCTCGGATGTCGCTGGGAGCAAAGCAGGATGCAAACGTTATGAGTTAACCAGAAAAAGTCATCCTTATTTTGGGTTAAGGAAAAAAAAAATAAAAGGGAAGTCTGGAGAGGGATTTAGCTCTAGAATGGTCACAGGGCTTAAAAATGTCTGTGTTGGAGCCAGAGATTCAAAATTTGGTAAGTCTGGACACAGTGAAGGGAACGATGTGGGAAAAGCAGAGGGGATATGTAGGAGGAAAAGGGGACAGATTTGCAGAGATGCATCAGAGGGGCCACAAAACCCAGCAAAGGGCCAAGAGCACACATGGCAGAGCAATTTCAGTTTTGGTTGGGGGAACAACATGATGCGCCCCTTTTGGGGCACAGGAAGGAAAACCAGCAGGAATTGAAGGACACAGCATGTTTTTCTGAGCTGAGTGAGCACCAATGAGCTCAGAATCAGCCCTGTGGCCCCAGGCAGTGCACAGGGAATTACTGAGAAGGGGCAAAGGGAGGGACACAGGTTGTGGGCATGGGAAGGGGCAGAAAAATGCAGGAACTGTAGCTGCAGATGCCACTCTGAAGCACCTGCAGAAGCTGAGCTGGGAATATCCATCACATCCATGGAGAGGAGATGGAGCAGAAGCATTTCTGATGGGTTATCTGAGCTGTGCTGGAGCCCACCATCACAAAATACTGCTCAGGCCACCCCTCCTGTTAGGGAGGGCTGAAACTGGGAGACCAAGGGTGCCTGCAGCCACGCCTGAGGCACAGCTCTGTTTGTGGATGGGAGAAACTTGTACTGAACCAGCCAAGGGTTCCCATGGAGTCCTGGCCTTTCAGACCCATTTTGAGGGATATTTTTTTCTCTGTTTAGACCAAAGACCAGGCCAGCCCTTAAAGAGAGCCCCATCCCATGCAGATCCATGGCTGGCTGTCTCCTGCAATCAGATCAGGACAGGCAAAAGCCCATCCAAAGTGCGGTGCGTGGGTTTTTGGAGAAGCCACGTGAGAGCTGACCCTTGCCTTCGGGAGCCAATCACGGGGTGAGGAACAGGGAATAAACTTCTATTTTAGCAAGGACAGGGACAAGAAGAGACCACAGTGATCATCTGATTTGCCTTTCTGCACGGTGAGGGAAGGTCACGAGGATGTGCCCAGCGATTCCTGCAGCCATCCCAGGCTTTTTGGGTGAGGTGATGGCCACCAGCTGCAGCATTTGTCATTCCCTGCCTGCTCCCCAAGTGTTTGCCTACCCATAGCCCAAGGAAAAGAGAGCTGAATGCGGATTTCAGAAGAATATTCTAATAATGATAATCACAGTAGTGCTGCTTTGGTCTCGTGGATGTGTTTGGGGGTGCGTGCCATCATTTGGGAGGATGGAGCACATGCTCAGGCAGCACTGACCCTGTCGTTTCCATGCCATTGATTTTTTAAAGGAAACGTTCAATTAAAATCCCATTTAGTCTGGCTAAGCAGAGGCCTGTATTATTCAACTGATAAAGAGAAGATAAGGCTTCAGAAGCATCACACGTGTTACAGGACTAACTGCTGAAGTTTTTGCTAGAACATAAATCCTCCTGGAAACTTGGCTTACTTGGGTTAAATGTTACAATATCCAGCCTGACTTTTTATTTCCCTGACATCTCACGGACTCTGCAGCCTTGAGCTGGGCTTTAGAGGGCTGCTCACAGAATCTGGAGAGTTTTGGTGCCTTAGTGTAGGACCAGGAAGGCTGAATGGCAGAAAGCTCCCTAGACTGTCTTACAGGAGTGTGAAAAAAAGCGCCACGTCTTCAATTCTGCCCTTTGCCAAAAATTACAGGCCTTCCAGTGGGAGTTCCTGCACACTCAGGCTTTGTAAACTGTAATTAAGGAACTGCTGAATAGCAATTTTAAATAAGCACATTTTCAATGTAGCTCTTGAAAGTTGGAATTAGCAGTAATTCCTGTGTAGATTTAAGCATTTATAAAAATGTCATGCCCTCTGCATAAGGAAGCCCTGGATCTGACTTTTTTCGAGTGTTTGGACCAACATTATTAAGGGATCTTCAGGCTGGACTACCAAAAACACTGACCATTTATTTTGGTGTCTGTACACAGCCTCTTTAAAAATGCAGTCTTAGTCATACCTGCATAAATTCCCTATGAATAATCTGCTGATAAATATCCCCTGAAGTCAAAAATGCCAACCATACATAGCCTTCAATTCGAAGCTGAATTTACTTTCCTTTCTTGCATGTCAGACTATTTGAATTATTGAAACAATAATGGAGCTGGATGATTCTTGCCACATCTACGTCCACATTTTAGTTGCAATTAAACTGGTTTCATATCTTTTTGAAGCAATACCCCAGTTTAGTTAATGAAACCAAACACTTTGTTTCAAAAAAAAAAAAAAAGAAAAAAAGAAAATAAGACTGTGCAAATACAATCATTATAATCCAATTCCAGAAGAACTAAGAAAAAGATCAATCCAGAATTCATTAAATGCCTTATGTGTCAAGATGACCTTTAAGGTTTGCTGGTAATCTACATTTTCAAATTTTTAGGCCTTTTTTTGAAGACTTTCAGAGTGAACAAAGCAGCTCTGATCATATTTCTTGCTTAGCAGAATGGGAGATTTTCTGGCCATTTTATGTCTACATATTTTATTGTGGATCACGATAACAGTTTTGGGCTTCAGATAACAAGAGAAATAAGGTGCCCTGGAAATGCAGGTATTATGAGTTTCTTTTCTACAAGAGTGGAGGAGAAAGAGTTGTTTCAGAGAAAACATCAGGGATGCATCTGCAATCCAAGCCCCTCGAAGGAGCACATACCACATCTTCTCATCCTTACACCCAGAGAATAAGAATTTTTCCAACCAGGGAGCGAATTTGCCCCAAATCTGGCATCATCCTCAGGAGTTCCCCAAATCTGGCATTGTCCTCAGTGTTGCTTCTGGATGGAGTCTGGTCCCATGCCCTCTTTCCCCTGAAAGCTGAGCCACTTTGAAAACTGGTTCTATTTTACTAGAGGAGAACTGTGCACAAATCTCTGTTATATTCTGGTGGCTCCCAGGACAGTCAATTATTATAAAATTGTGCATTTCAGGTAATTGGATTCTAGATTAAATACAGGATCCCAAGTTAGGGAAGCAAACCAAGGAAAGGATTGGCAGAAACGAGGCTGTTGCAAGGGAAGTCACCATCCAGAGAGAGAAAATGGCCATGCTCCTGCCTTGGTCTGGACGAAAGCTCTGAAACCTGCTGACACCAGTGCCCAAAATGCTGGCTTTTGACCTTGTAGCTCCTGTGCTGTGTCACACCCAGCCCCAAGCAGGAGCTGAGGCTGGTTCTCATGCCTGCTGGAAGCAGTGGAAGTCCAGTTCTTCAGGACAGACCCTCTCTGCCCCAAGGCATGTTCCATACGTGCATTTTTGGGGTAAGAAAATCACATTTTGACCCTACAGCTGGGAAGTCATGCGGCAGGGTATTAAGCATGACCCAAGGCTCCTGAGCTCCTTGAAAACCATCTCCCTCAGGATTCCCAGGTGCCTCATCCGTCCGGTGTTTGGCCATAAGAGACAACAATCATTTGCTTATGAGGGATGGGAAATGGGATAGCCTGGGGAAGCTTTGCCCATGATTTCACATAAAAGGTTGGGCAGAGCAGGACACACATCCAACCCACTGCTCTTATCCACCCCCATTGTATTTTTTCCTGCAGCAGGGACTTTTTCTGTCAGAGAGAAAGGGCCTGATTGACAGCACCAAGGGGAAAGACCTTTGCTTTCCCCTGCAAAACAGGTACATCCCTCTTGTGAAAGGACCACCTGTCAAACCCTCAGCCTCTCTGCTATGGCTATTAATAATCCCTTCCTGCGATTTCCTTAGCTTTCTGATGCGGATACTTGACCTCTCCTAATTGTGTCCGGATCCCCCACTCATATTACAGAGGATCTCCAGCAGCAGTGGTGCTGGGGATGGGCTGAGCCTCTCTCCTGAGGCTGTCCCTCCCTGGAGCCCGTGTGCCGCTATCCCCACTTTCATCTGCCCCGGCATCCGACGCCGTTCCTGCCGTGGCTGCTCTGGCAGCTCTCCACTGCCCGTACCCAGATTTAAACACCAGGTTGCACCTGTTAGTTGAGCTGTTGATTGGGAGGAACCCTGGCGGAAAGTGACCCCGCGTGTCCCTCTCCGCTAATGGAAAGGCGCTAAAGCCACCAGCGTGTTCCTCCAGGCTATTTGTATCCCTGTGCTCCTGCCTTACCCGCTGCCTCCTTGGGAAAGGATTCTGTCGCTTAACTGGTTGTAACACGTCTTTTTTGCTTTTTTTTCCTTCCTCCTCTGCCGGTCCAGCAGCCTCGGGACCTGATTTCTCGCATTTATTTGGTCACTGCTGTGTAGCGGGAGGTGATTTTAGGACAGCAGGCAGCACATCCTTGTTCCTCCACACCACGCGTTGGGGAGCTAGAGGTTGTCCCAGCACAGTGTCTTTCTTCAATGAAAAATAAGTGTGGTTCGTGCAATTCTGGCTTTCCAGGAGAGCTTCATTCACCTCTGTACTCTGCTTTGTACAAAGACTTGCATTTTCCCAAGTAATTTCCCAGTTGTGTGGCTTCCAATGTGTCTGTGGCTGTGCCCCAGGAATGGGGACTTCACAGTGTGAAGGATATGAGAGAAACGTTGGCTGGGGACCCTCACTCAAGCAGCACAATCACAGGATACAAGGAGTTAGAAGGGACACACAAAGATCATCAAATCCCACTCCTGGCCCTGCACAGAAAAACCCCAAGAGTCACACCCTGTGCCTGAGAGCATTGTCCAAATACTTCTTGAGCTCTGGTGCTGTGAGCACTGCCCTGGAGAGCCTGTTCAGTGCCCAGCCACCCTCTGGGTGTAGAACCTTTTTCTGATATCCAACCTAAACCTCCCCTGACACAACTTCAGGACATTCCCTCAGGTCCTGTCACTGTCACCACCGAGCACAGATCAGTGTCTACCTCTCTTCTTCCCCACACGAGGAAGCTGCAGACCATGATGAGATCTCCCCTCAGTCTCCCCTTCTCTAGGCCGGACAAACCAGCCTGCAAGAGTCCCTAAAAATGCTGTATGAACACAGCAAGCTCGGTTCTCCCTGGTGAGAATATCCATCAACCAGGAGAACTGTCAACCTGGGCCCTTGTGGCAGCCCAGAAGTCACTCTGGGGGGAAGTAGGGACAATGTGTTTTCCTTTCTGCTGTTAAAAACTCTGAAAGTCACATATTAAGCACACCCCGTGGCAGCCCATATCTGGATACCTCACAGCAGGCCATAAGGAGCTTTCAGAGGTCCCTCAAACAAGCCTCTTCCTATCTCTCATCAGCCAGCACCTTCTCAGGGTGGCTCAGCCCAGATAAGAGATGTCCTCATTTTCTTCATGTTCGCAGTGTGACAAACGTATTCCTCCCAGTGCTGCTGAGGAGGGATGATATCATGTCTATTAGGCAACAAGGAGAGTGGAGAGGGAGGGCAGAACAGCCTGACAGCTGCCTCTCAAGTAGACCATCAACAGCTGTCTGCTAGCAAATTTAAAATAAATCAGGGAATAGTTCTTTTCTACTACTTTCCTTCATTTTTCCACTGGCTAGCAGGCAGGCTTTTGCATCCAGCAAAATAACAGGCATTTCCCTGAGATGTTTATTTGACAGGGTATTGGAGGACGGTGAATAATTAGGTCTTGGGGGGTGTTAATGGGGCCATTTCATGCTGTGGTGATTGGTGGACTGATAGAATGGATTATGTGCCTATAATGATCATTTTTTGCTGCTGGGTGGTCACCATTTCCCATTGTAAATCCGCTTGTCAGGGCACCAAGACATTTTTCCGTGGGTGTTCCTTATTGTTATTTAAAGGTAAGGAAATAATTTCAAAAGCACAAATTAAGCCTGGTTGCCAACAGGAAGGAGATAAAGTTGAAAAAAAAAAAAAAAGGAAAGCCATGGGGAATCTGACAGCCCTCCACACTCCTGCGGGATGGGGGGATGCGTGGGCTGTCACCGGCCCCCGCACTCTGCTTTGACGTGGAGAGCTGGGAATCAATCACTTTGATGTCTTATC
This sequence comes from Acanthornis magna, assembly GCA_036785705.1. Taxonomy (NCBI): domain Eukaryota; kingdom Metazoa; phylum Chordata; class Aves; order Passeriformes; family Acanthizidae; genus Acanthornis; species Acanthornis magna. The sequence goes on along the minus strand of JAWUZG010000054.1, from coordinate 2,254,552 downwards.
TTATCCCTGAAGATAGATAGCAGGGGCTTGCTCGGTGGCTGCCGTAGTGCCACTCTCACAGGCCCTTTTGAAGTGCTAGAGCAGCACTCGAGCGGCTGTTGCGGGAGCGGAAAAGCTGACACCAGCGCTGCTTTGGGACACGGCCACCGGGGACGTGGTGGGGGTGATGTCTTTGTGCTGGGTGGCATCTGTCCTTCTCACCCATGGGTGTCACAGCAGGGGCTGGCGGTGGGTGGCTTTGTCTCCCATCCTCGGGCGCCTCTGCTCCGGGCATGTTCACAGCTCTGCCGGCTTTTGTTCCACGGAGATGCACTTGCGGAGTGTGGAGATGGCAGAAAAAGGCAGGGAGGTGCTCAGACATGTTCCTCTGTCTCTCTGGGGCTGAGCTATCTCACTGGCATTTGGGTGTCCAAACTCAGATGCTGACTCCATCCCTGGCAAATCTCTGTGGACAGCATGAACTGGGTTCCTATCTATGCCCTTAATAAGAATCTTCTTCTGCCCCTCCAGTCTCTCCCCACACAGGTTCTTTCTTGTTCTTTCTGGTTTGCTCTTCCTCCAGAAGAACATTGTGCCTACACCCAGCACACACAACCTTTCCTGTACTCCCACTGACCTAAAAGGCAAAGGTTTGCTCCAAGTTTATATTCCCAAATCTGCAGCAACCTTTCCCCTGGCCTTTGGCAAGCAGAGTCCTACTGTTCCCTTCATTTCCCCATCCCTTCCTTCTGGCTGGCACACCTCTCTGCTTTTATCTTTCCCCTGCTTTGCCTTCCTTTTACATCAGGCAGAGCAGTCAGATTTTCAAACCCTCTCCTGTCTGTTTCTTGCTGCCTCTAATTCCCAGCTCTAACCTGCCCCACACCTTCTGCTTCTCACTCAGATAATTTTTGAACAAGCAACTTTGTGTTTCCCTGTAGACACCTAGAAATATCTGTAAAGTGCCCTCATTGCCCTCCTTTGAACTTGCCTTTGCTGCAAGAGAGCCCTGGGTAGTAATTAAGTGGTTGATGGATGAGTATCATGGCCACGATGCTGACAGATAATGCTTCATCATTTTCCAGTAATCCATTGCACCTGTTATTGAATATTTTCTTTTTCTTAGCCTGGAAACTCTTGTGAGGGTTTTTTATTTGGCGTTTTTAGTCCCTGGAACAAAGATATCCCAGACTCTCTCAAGTGCTATAGGGTGCCAAATAAAAGAATAGTAATTTAGAGCTGACCACTTCTATGTAGTCCAGAGCTGAGGATAAAAATCAGTTGAGCTGCTTTCAAAGTTTTCTCCTTTATGCATCCATTGAATGACATCCAAAGGCTCTTTTCTTTGTCAGCTGGGCTGGTTTGTTTGCAATGACACTATGAAAATGCCTTCCTTCTGGTGGGGTTTTTTTTGTGGGTTTTTGTGGGGATTTTTGGGTGTGTGCTTTTTTTTTGGTGCCTTTTTTTTTTTTTTTTTGTGTGTCTGTGGGTTTTTGGTTTTGGTTTTTTGATTTTTTTTTTTTTGTTTACTTTTGTTTTGTTGTTTTTTGGTTGGTTGGTTGGGTTTTTGTGTGTTTGTTTGTTTGATTGTGTTTCTGTTTTGATTTTTGGTTTTTGGTTTTTTTTCCCAAAGAATTGAAGCCTTGAGGTTTTAACAAAAATCCCTGCCTGCCCCCCAAATCACTGCTGCAGTGCATCACAGTCCCTGTGTCACCATGCAGATCCTGGAAACAGAATAGTGAGACATGACCAAGCCTGATTCACAAAATATGAACTACTGCCATCCATCACGAGAAACGTCCTGAGGAACATTTTTTTCTTGCTTTAAGTAATCGATCCAAATGGAAAGCACAAAGCAATGGAAATGCACAAATATTCTCCTTGGTTTAAAGAGAACGAAGTCAAAACTTCATTTGGTCCAAACCCTGACAGTCAGGTGCTGAATGATTTTCACAAAAGGACCTCAGCCTGACTCCCAGACAAGATTCCTGATGTTCTTTGCAGAGCTGACCCAGTGCTGAGTCTTGGTGCTGATGCAAACTCGTTGCACCAAGAGGGGCCCCTCCCAGGGCTCTGATCTATTTTATAGAATCACTAAGGTTGGAAAAGACCTCTGAGATCATCAAGTCCAACCATTGAACCAGCGCTGCCAGGTCCACCACTAAACCAACACCCCGAGGATCACACCTGCACATTTTTGAACATTTCCACAGACAGTGATTCCACCACTTCCCTGGGCAGCCTGTTCCAGTGCCTGACCACCCTTTCAGTGGAGAAAGATTTCAGCATCCTCCTTCCTCACCCACGAATCTCAGCATTTCTTGCAGACCTTGGTGGATCACCTTGCACGTTTATCCAGCCCAGGCCTCCTTTATGAGCCTCATCTCTGGTGATCAGCAGTAACAACTGTCCAAGTGATATGATGGATTAAATGTCTGCCTCCAGAACCCCTGCTTGCAGTATATAACCCAAATTATAAATCTAAAGGCAATATCTGGGCAGTGCCTCCTCAAAGCTTTCTCTGTTGGTCTGGCTACATCTCATTTTCTCTTCATCAGTTTGAGCCATTTTAAAATGTCACGTTTTCCTGGCCTTAAATGAGAACACTCATAACATTTTACTCCGCACTATTCAATTTTTACCCTATGGATTCTGATGTGAAATTGTTTAATTAAGGGAGTCCAGTTCTGATTCAATTTATATAGCCAAATATTAGCATATAATGCTGTGAGACAAAGTCACCCAGATCCCAATTTTCATCTGGCAATAGTATTTGCTAGCAAATCATGGCTGGAAGTGGTTGTTCTCAGGTATTTTTACACTGTGGAGAAAAAATGACTTGGTGACAGGATTCCTTCAGAGGCCTGGGTAAAACTGATTGTGTTTTTTACTAAATTACTGTTTAGCAATCCAAAGATGTTCTTTGCTATTTGCTGGCATGTGAAAAGACACACTAAATGGCACTTGGGGGTTAATTTTCATGACCCTGACTCTACCTCTCAACAAGATAGATTACATTTTCAATTCTATTCCTTGGTGTATAAGAGAGAATCATTTTGTAGAAAATGAGAATTGATCCAAATCTTCACCCTAAAGTCAAAATGCAGTTTTATTGACCAGAAAGGGGGGAAAAAAAGAGAAAAGGATGCATTCTTTAGAGGAGTGTTCCCTGTGATATCCTCCGTGACAAAACAGTGTGAAATGGGAGCAGAGCTGCCACCTCTGTGGAGAAACCAAAATCTGGGGAAGGACAGGCCCTGCCTGGGAGACCCAGCTCCTCCTATGGCTTTGGGGTCATTTGTGAGCAGTTTGTGTGCAACCTCTGTGCATTTTCATCTCTTCCCAGGATTTGGTTTGTGCCTCTTCCAGCCTGACACTGCAGCTATCAGGGACAACACATGGTGCAGATAAAAGGCCAAGGGGATTTTCCAAAGTGTGACAGGATCCAGGCACCTCCCTTCTGCTGGAAGTCCCTGGGAGGTGGTGTTTGTTCTGCCCTTCATGGGGTGAAGGGAAGCTCTGACTTTTGGGTGATGGGCATCCCACAAGAGGTCCAGGGGCACCAAAAATGGGACACAGCCCTTGTTCCCTCCTGGGGCCAGCTGGGAACAGCCTGCAAGCCAAACAGGCTTGGGGACTTCATCCTGCTCTCCTGGCTAGGTACAGATTTGACTTCTGGCCATGCCCTGGGCTGGCTGTCACTTTGAAAAACATCATTTCATTGCTCTGCTCCCACATCTCCTTCCTCACCTTAGGCTTTGCTTTGCTTATCTACACTGTTGGACCTCCATGAATGCTCCGGGAATCAGCCCTGGCCAGGTGTCTCTGGTTGGGCATTAGGTCTGATGGCATTTTATTTTCCCCTTCCCTTGAGAGATTCAACAGAATTAAAACCAACAAAAATGTTCCTAACCTTTCCCCCGTGAGAAAAATGCTGGAAAATATGAGCCTAAAACAAGCCCAAATTCCTCCCTTTCATAAGACATGTAAGAAAATCTCCAGGTTTTCCTTATAGTAGGGCTGAAGAGTTTTACAGCCCACTCACCACATGGCTCTGAATATTTGGGCTGGCACTAGCAGTGCCGAGCTGGGCACGTCAGTGTTTTGCTCTCAACGTTTTGTGCGCTGGCGTGCAGCCAGGCTGGAGAATTCTCTGTAATCACAGGAGAGGAAAATCAGAAACCCATCGGATCCCCAGCCCAACAACAAAGCCCTTCTGCAGGAGGCAGAGGGCAGTGTTTGCACACACATAGACATCAGGAGCGCAGGCAGGTCAAGTTCATCCCTCGTGTTCTCCCCGTGCTTCTCTTTGGGGTCAGGGTGGTGGGGTTCTCTTTGGGGTCAGGGTGGTGGTCCACTGTGGATTCAGTGAGATGAAGGACAGCTTGGATGTGTTTGGGGAATGTTGTGGGGATGGCTGTGGTGCTCACCTCCTGTGAAAAACAGCCACAAGTCCCCTGGAGCCCCTTGAGGCTGGGGATCTCAGCTGCCTCTGTGGGACACCTGAATCAGGGACCCCCAGTGGGGGAACTGCCCTGCCCTGAGCAGTCAGAAGCTGAGTCCCAAGCCTTGTAGGCTCCACAGGAGGAGCTGCCCACAGGTTCAGCTCTTTGCTGCTGTCCCTGGGGCACTCAGGGATCTGGAGAGAGAAGCAGTGCCCACTACGCTGCCCTGCAGGTTGCGTTTGGCAAGGCTCTGCTAATGTTAGCTGTGTGCAGACAGCTGATCCCGGAGAGGCAGGAGGGGGGCAATGTGCCTGTGGACATGCCTAGGAGGCTCATTTGATCTCCTCCCTGCCTGCCCCCTCCTGCCGCCTCAAAACAAACCTACAGCGTGGCAATGTGCCTCGCGGATTAGCGAGGGGAGAGCGCAGCACGGCCTCATTCTGGGAAATGACACTGGCTAATGGCATGGCAGGGCACTCACAGCTTGGAGCCTTTGGCAGGAGTCTGAGAGTCTGAAATCAATACCCCCTGTGCTTCCTGTGCCCCCCTGCTCCTGCTCGGCCCCTCTGGAACCGAGCTTTCCCCGGGTCACGGCTCAGATCCGCCTCGTCCGGATGCTCCCTGTGACAAAACATCATAAACATGTTGGAGAATGGAAGGAAAACTTTTCCCAAGCTAAAACTCAGTTTGTGCCTACAAACTGTTCACTGAGTTTGTGTTTTGTCCCTGTGACAAAATGTCATAAACACGTTGGAGAATGGATGGAAAACTTTTCCCGAGCTAAAACTCAGTTTGTGCCTACAAACAGGGCTGCTTTAGAAAAAACAATAAACTTCACACTTTCCTGCTGGTACCCTCAGGGGAAAAATATCACAGCTCTGGAGTGCTGTTCCTGCAGAAACACTTTGTGTGTGCCTGTAGAGACCACTGTAGTTTGTACGCATTCAAACAGGGAGTACATAAATCTTCCCTGGGCATCTCTTTGTTACCCTCAACCTGCGTTGCAAGGCAGACTCCCCTCTCCAGCGCCAGCTGCATTTCACATTGTGGTAAAGGCAGCAAATATAAATTCATCCGTGCTTTAACTTCATTGTGCCACTGGAGCTGAGTTGAATTTATCAAAAGGTTGAATTTATCCTGCTTAGTTTATGAGGTCCTCATGAGCTTTCAGCAGAGGAGAAATGCTCTCGCTGCCCCCGGTATGCACAGACAGCTGATTGAACATCCCAGCTCTGAGCTGAGCAGGGTCTGGGAGGAGAGCACGGCAGCAGGTGGTGTGTGACACAGCCACACTGTTTAACCACCTATGTTCTTTCCTAATTCTTTCTAAATATTTTAATAATAAATAAATAATATTATAATAGATTATAATATTATCATTCAATAATATATTAATATATAATATAAAAATACAATTTATAATCTATTATAACTACATTTATGTATTTTATATTATAATTTTTATATTTATATATATATGTGTGTGTGTATATATATATATATGTATTTATAACATACGATTAACAATAAATTTAATAATAATCCCCCCCCCCTCATTTTTCCTAAACACGCAGCACTCTTCCAGCATCAGTGCAGAGGTTTCTGCTCTGAATCCAGTCCTAAAGCCAGGCTTTTCTTACATGGTAAAATTCTAATCAGCATCACACATTCCTCTGATCAGTCTTGCAACTCAGGTATCTTCATTGTAAAAACCTTATTTACCACATCCATCTATCCCGAATAAAGAATGACTGTCCCACCTTCATGGAACATAACTGGGACCAAGTCTCAAACCTCTTAAACATGTGGGGGTCTCCACAGTGGGAGAACTCTTGAGTTCACTGCACTGGGATTTGTTTTGTTAAAGATTAAAAGAGTTACAGGAAAGCAATTATTTTTATAGAATGTTTCTCTTGAGACTTTTTGATGATTCAGGCTGATTTTGGTCTTATCCAAAGCTCATCAGAGGTCCTGAGTCCATCCCCGCTAGCCAGAACAGCTCCCTGCACAAGCCCACTGCTGCCCTGGTGCTGGGGATGGCTGCCTGGAGCTCCAGACTTTTTGTTTGAGAGGAACATTGACCTCACTCCCACCCCAGCCTTTGCCATCCTAATTACCTTCATAGTTTTGGAGGTTTCCACTGTGAAATCCTGTCCAAAACCTTGCCCCCTTCACACCTCTTTGGGTTTTCTGTAGGGAAAACTTCAAAGGAAGACCTGAGCCCAGTGGCTTCCTGTGCAGAAATTCACTTTTTCAGTGAATCCATCTCAGGATTTCTAGTTTGCCTTCCTTCAGTGTTGTGGAAGAAAAAGCAGTCTCAGGTTTTAAGGATTTCACAATTTACACTCCTTCCCTCTAGAAAATGAACTAAACTCTTTTGCCTATAGAATTATTTTAGCAAAACTTCTATCTTCTAAAATCCCTGGAGTCCTCAATGTGAATTCAGAGGGTGATGATGGCTTGGAGTGCCTTGTGGGGCTTTGCTGCAGGGCAGTAGAGGGTTCAGTGGTACTTTTGTGGGGAAAATTGTTTTCCCTTTCATGGGGAAAACTCTGGGGCAGTGGGAAGATGAAGGCCAGTGAGAAGTGAGGATTGTGGAGGGCTGTGCAAGCAGGACACAAGCAAAGAACAAGTCCCAAACTCCTCCGACAAGCCCAGGGACAAGCCCACTCCCTAGGGAAGTGCTTATTTTAATTAGGTCAACATTTGTGGTCAGTCAAGCTTCCACTTCAGGTGCTCTTCATAACTCCAGCAAAGTTTCAGACAGGGTAATTCCAAGATTTGTGGCACAGTCCCTGTGGTACTGGGGTTGCCATGGTTGCTTACAGCAGCTCACACTACTGGACACGGCTGGTCACACCTGTCAGGGGGGCACCAGGAATGCTCAAATCACCTCAGGAAATGCTTTGGAAAACACAGAGTTTTCGAGGGTAAGATGTTTCTTGCTTCTGTATGCTGATGAAAAAAAGAAAAGGAAAATATCTCCACTGGAGTGACTTCACCCGATCTGATATTCAGAGCTGTGGAGATGCCCAAGGGAGGGATGTGCCCCATGGCTGTCGATGTGTGGGAGCTCACCAGAGCTGCCTGCCCAGCAATGCCTCAGCAGCATTTGGGCACCAGCCTGGAAAGAGAGCTGCTTCACCACTGCATGGGCTCCAGAAACACTGGATCCCCTTTGGTTCAAGAAGGAAAACATCCTCAGAGCTCCCGAATCCTCTTTTGTCGAGGTTTGACCCTGGCCAAATGCCAGGCACCTACGACATCTACTCTTTCCGCTCTCTCAACCCTTCAGCCACTTCTTCAGGGCTGCCACAACAGCTTTTGAAGAGTTTAAATTTCTCTTAGATGCTAAAGATGCCTTGCTGATGTTCTGGTGACGCCTTAATAATTTCTGGTTTTTATTCCTCTTGTATCTGTAACTTGGTGTAGGTCTGCGCTTCTTACAAAGTGCTAAAATCCTCTGTTCCCAGCACCTTTGGCAAACAAGGCTCTCTGAATACAGATTCGAGGACATATTTGTCGCTCTAGGGCCTGAAAATATATAAACAACTATGAGATGGGGGAAGTGGGTGTGGGATGGTTAACACCATCACCTAAGGGTGCGATTGGAGAATTAAGAACCAAAATGCTAATGGGACAGAACTTATAAAAGGTGAAGGTCTTGTGACTCAGTGCCCATTTTGGGTGTAGTCCCTAAGGGGGACTTTGCTTGCCCGAATGTACCTTGAAGGCCTTGAATAAATCTGTCCACTTTTTACACTCCTAATTTGTCTACTCCTCTCTTTCAGGTAAGCTGCTTTTTAGGCAACGCTGGGCTACGCAAAACCAACACAACTTTTTAAAAATTTATTTTTATTTTCCTTTTTCCCCCCAAGAGAGGCTCCCGCTCCGCTGGCAGCTCTCTGATGCGAGCTCGGCGTGGCTCTCCTTCATGGGACACTGGGCAGGGAGGGCTGTGCAGCGCAGCACTCAGTGAGCACTGAGATGTGACAGCTGCAGCAGCCTGGTGGCAGAGCCTTGGGCAGGACCAGGCTAAACTTCCTACGTGGCAGGAGACACCTCTGCCTACGTGCCGGGGGCTCCAAGCACCGTGCTGCCCTCGGGCATCGAACAGCAGGAGCAGCAAGTGGGGTTATGGCATGGCGCTGCTGCGGAGATTGAAGTTTGCGTTTATTTCCTCACATCAGAAGTCTCTTTTAATGCATGTTCAGAGCTTGTAGACAAAGGTTTGCTTCTTAGGAAGAAAAAAACCTGGTAGGAATCCATTTTTTGCCTAAAGTCCCGATGGGGAGCTATTGTTTGTTTAGGAGGTGTCCCACTGTCCAAGAGCGCTCTTCAGCTAGCAGGGGTGCTGCACAAGTCATCACAAAAAAGCTTCGTGGGAAGTCAGATCTGGGAAGAACACCATTCCCTGCTTATTTTTGCACAAGTTTTTAACATCTGTCTCAGTGCTCAAACCAGGCCTCATCCCCTTGGAACCACTCTGTCTCCAAAGATGGTGCTGCAGAACCCTGGCATGCCTGACCTCTGCGCCTCCAGGGATGCTCCACCACGACATACGCATTGCATAGATTGGGATATTCTCAGCCAAGACAAAAGATTTAATCCTCGGTGACAGTGTGTAAATAAAACAGATTTTAACATCTGGTCTTCTGTCTTTAAAACACAATGGCACTTCGTAAATAATACAGCATTGTAAGTCCCAGAAGGCACTAACAAGTCCTTTATTAGGTGTCACGTCAGTGCCCCGTTTTGCAGCAACTGCCCAGAACTAGATGTGCTATAATTCAGTTACACTGTAAGTAGCTACTAATGAGGCACATTATTATAAAGAGCCAATGCCATGCAGCTAGACCGCAGTAAATCTGGAGTAATTCCAGTGAAATCAGCGCTAAAGCATGGATATGCCCCTATGAAATGAAAAACAAAGTCTTGCTCAAAAAAAAAAAAAAAAAAGAAAAGTTCCGAAGAACTGTGACACTTCAAGGAGGGGTTAGTGGAAACTTCCTAATTCTTATTTTTTGCCCTTACCTCTTGTCTTTTCCACTCCATTCTCATCTGTCACTCATGTATTGAGTATCCTGACAAGTCTGCCTGATGATTAATGCTCCTGTTTTGTGGGTTTGCATAGTGCCTCCTGAGTACTTAGCAGGTCTTAGAGAGTTCAGTTCACTAAGCTCTCAGCTTGTCTGGCAGTCCCCAATGGCTTAATAATGTAAAATCATAAACCAGACTGCAACTGATTCCACTTTTCCTTTCTATTCTTTTATCAGGAACGGCTGTGTGGGATCTGGAAGACAGGAGCATAATTAGATGTGTGCTGAGTGGGATTTCCCTCCAGCGAGCACAATTCTGGCCTCCAGCTCCATGTATAAGCAGAGATTTTGGGGAGATGGATTTTCTGGGGATAATAATGTTTCCTTCACTGTAGGATGGAAAAGTCCATAAAGCAGATTTCTGTGCATAGAAAGATTTCTATCCTCTTTGCTGACATTGCTTACTCAAATATGGTCTTAGAGCAGAGCTGAAATTGCTGTATGCTCTCATAGTATATCAAACGGGATGCAACACGGCTGCATGATGTAACCTAAAAATTACCTCACCCTCCTTAAAACCAGTCTTATTCATCCAGTTCCCAGCTGATAGATTTATTTTTAGCCCCGAATGGCATTACCTCCCGTAGTAGACTAAGAGGCTTGTTTCTGATCTCTGCCTAATTAATAGGGAGTGTTTGCAGAGCGCAGCCCTGGAGTGTGTGCGAGGACAGGTCACTCCGTGGGCAGCGCGTGGGGCCGTGTGCGTGTGCTGCCTGACAGCACACCCATCACACCCATCCTGCCAGGGGGTCACAATCCAATTTGCTGCTTCCTTTCGAGCCCAACAACGTCATTACCTCCTGCTAATGTGGTTAGGAGGGAGCAGGAGATGCTCTGGGATGCTGGCTGGTGGTGGGGAAGCAGCGCCAGAGCACGTGTGCGAAGCCTGGGCTCTGGGGGCAGTTGCAGCTTGCAGGGCACAGGGATGCTCTATCCTGACCATAAAATTGGAATAATTCTCCAGCTGGGACACTGAAGCACACCCTGTGCTGAGACTGCTCTGAGCAGTGTTAGGCTGCAGCGTGACACCCACATAAAATTACTTTTCTGTTGTGATTTCTGTTGTGATTTCAGACTAATCAACTCTGATTCAACAAAAAAAAAAAACCAACCAACCAACCAACCAAACAAAAAAAAACCAAAAACCAAAAAAAAACCAAAACAAAAAACCCAAAAAAAACCCCCAACCCAAAACAACAACAACAAAAAAAAACCATGTGAAACTTGAGCTGGGCTTCCCTGGGACTGTCCATGAGCTCGTGATGGGCAGATGCTTCCATGGACCCTCCAGAGACAGGAGTGGTTGGCACCCAGTTGGGGTTGCAACTTCTTCTCTCTTGTGCTGGGACACCAAACTGACAGCAAAGCTGGGCAAAAGGAAAGCTTTTCCTTTATTAACTAGTAAAATATTAAATGCACTTGAAATCAGCTACCCTTCCTCCTAGGGGAGAGCCCTAATCATGAAGCTACAGAATGACATTTCTCCTTTCCTCCCAGCCCAGTCCAATTATAATTTAATTATTTCAAAGACCAATATTGCATCAACACCAGGGAACGAAGCACACACCACCCCTTCACTGAATCTATGATTCAGTGGCCATGAGCCCAGAAAATTGGTTCTCATAGAATCATTAATGGTTTAGGTTAGAACAGACCTTAAAGATCATCTCGTTCAGACCCCTTCACCACGGGAGGTTCAACTCCTACTGTTGGAGGCAGAACTGTAATTTAGTCTTCCATAAATAAATTGACTTCTTCCTTCAGGAAGGAGAGTGGGGAACTGTTAAATTTTGGAGAGGGCAAAGCCTGATCTTGCAAGCATCTTTGAAGAACATCTGCAGCCCAAACTGCACCTAATTTTGCGTATGATCAGCTTGGGGAATGAGCAAGGTGCTGGGATATTTGGTTCTCCCAAGACAGGCACATTGGGAAGTGTTATTGTCAGACCTTTAAGTACTTGGAAATGTTAATTTAAAAAGACATCAGCAGCTCTGAGCTTCGAGAGCCTCCTGAGCCCTCCCTCTGCAGAGCAAGAGGTTTTCACCTTGGAGCTCCAAGCAGCATTGAGGCCTTGGGACTCCAGTGTGGAGGGAGGGATATGCACTTTCATCTGCAAAAGAGGTGTGATGAGGGGAAAAATGCCATCAGTGTGAAGTGCTTGGCCCTTTTGACAGGAGGAGCAACCTACTTTTGAGAGTGGGAGAAAATAACATAGACAAGCAGAAATACAAAAGGCATTTGCACTGTATTCCAACCACTGAGAAAGAATAAGAAACCACATATCTCTTTTATTTCTCTTTTTTCCCCCCTCAATTTCCACTTATTCTATATAAGAGTTTGCTGCAGCTGTGTTTTAAAAGCCCCACCGTGTTTTCTCATATATCTTTGTTACACACCTGGTTTTTACCCTTTGAATAAAATAGCTTTTTTTTTTTTCCCTTCAGATGCCTCATGCAAGGTCTATTTTTTACTTTTTTCCTCTGGCTTAGCACAGTGAATCACTGTTCACACAATGCTGAATGAATCCACTAATTAAACAGGTGATTTTTATTAGACTCTAGACAGGCTATACTTACAAGACGGTGCAATAAATGACTTGTTTGTACTATTCTTTAACTTATCTCCTGCCCCTACCCAACTGCTTTGAGTGCAAACATGTCTACACTCACAAGGTATGATGGCAAATTCTCTCTGGATTCATGCTTTTGTACACAGACCCACATTCTTAAGTGAGGAAGCCTGGAAAAGTAATTACATGGCTTTTTGTGACTCATTTGGTTACCCTGAGGTAGCTCCGGGGCTTGCAAGGGATCTCCATGCTCCTGCTGAGCTCTTTGCTGACTGTGCAAGGAGTGAATGGTGGATTCCTGCTCTGGTCACATGGGTCAGGCAGAAAAAATTTAGGGTGGAAATATGGCAAGGGACACAGAGTCTTATACAGGTCTGAATTGCAGAATCACAGAATGGTTTGGGTGGGAATGGACATTAAAGATCACCTCGATCCAAGCACCCTGCCATGGGCAGGAACAGCTTCCACTGTCCCAGGTTGCTCCAAGCTCCAATCCAACCTGGCCTTGGACACTTCCAGGGATGGGGCAGCCACAGCTTCTCTGGGCACCTGTGCCAGGACCTCACTACCCTCATGGTAAAGAATTTCTTCCCAATATCTAAACTAAATCTACTCTCTGTCAGTTTGAAGCCATTCCCCCTTGTCCCATCACTCCATACCCTTGTCCAAAGTCCCCCTCCTGCTCTCCTGGAGCCCCTTCAGGCATGGAAAGGACTTTGAGTTTTCCCCAGAACCTTGTCTTTTTCAGGATGAACAACCCCAGCTCTCTCAGGCCTTTCCTCACAGAACAGTGCTCCAGTCCTGTGATCACCTTCCTGTCCCTCCTCTGGACCAGACAGATGAGGTGCTCAGCATCCCTTCTTTCCCTTAGGCAGGAGCACATTGGCAGATTTTTGGCAGAGCTCTGGTTAATAATAAATCATATTCCACTGCTGGGTCTGCTCATGTGTGTGAAACAGCCCAGGCGGATCCAGACACCTCTCCCATGTGTTCTGCAGTGACCACATCAGTCCCACGACACACATGGAGTTGAGCAGTAGCTCGGAGCACCCAGTGTTTTATCTACTTTTGTAAAAATTCGTTTATTGTGATACCTCAAGGGGTCTGTGCAGCAGGTGAAAAATAGGTGGAAGTAGGCAAAGAAATACATCACTTTACAGTCAATCTTTCTGTGACTGAACAGATTAAAAGCAACTATGCAAGAAAATAGCATCCCAAATCCCAGCCAAAAAAAAAAAAAAAAAAAAAGAGAGCCTTAAAAAGATAAGAAATATGATGTTTGGGGAAAAAAAAAAGCTTCCCTTCTGTTTCTCAGACAAACACTCTTTTGTAGTGAGGATGTGTGCTATTTTCTTATGGCTTTTAAATTGGTTCCTTGATTTGTTTCTTTATCTGCTCCCCGAGACTTTCCTGATTAGTTGAGATTTCTGCACTCACTAGTTGATTAAATAATGAATACATTTGTTTGATTTGCAGTTGCTTACTTAATTAAAATTTCTTTTCAGTGCCCCAATTTCCATTATGATTTCAATTTTGCATTTAATCACTGTGTTGTTCTTTGCTGCCACCTCTCTTAATAGAGGTCTACTCTCCTGTCAGCCTCACTGCAAAGCCTGGCTCAGCTGCTCATGGGCAGAGAGAAAACTCCATTTGTGCAGTTGATTTAGACAGAAACTTGAAACCTGGAGGGAGAGGGGGGAGGTTGAATTTGCAGGAATATCCAAAGAGCATAGATGTGGTCTAGCCTAGGAAATTAATGAAAACTATTTCTATGATTGTCTGGTCAAGGAACATCAAACGAGCCTGTGGAGAAAGATCAGGTTTTATATTTAACATCCTGCAGGCCAAGGCTAAAGGGAGGTTTCTTCATCCCACAGTGCAGACAGAGTGATCACCACTGTTGGCTGGTGGTTTGTAGCAGTGGGAGAGTGTGTCCTTCACAGAAAATGTGTGGTGAGGCATGACTTCAATGTTCTAATGTTGATCCGTTTGAGGAGGCTGCTTTTTCTTGCCTGTTTTTATTCTCCTTTCTCATTATTCTCATTTTGCCCCTTCACCTGGCTCTGCTTTTACTTCTATATTTGCTTTCTTGCAGCAGTCCTGAAATTTCTGTCCTGTAATTATCTCAGACTGAGCCTTTGTCTATTCACTGAAGGAATCACACATGAAATGGTTAATGCTGTCCCATCACCACATTTTAGTGCCAATATCACAATCTGATTAATAAAAGAGTGAGGAAAATCCCACTTTTGCTGGTGGTGCTGCAGACATGAGCACATTCCTCTGCATCAGTTCACAGTCGAAGGGGACCCTGAGTCAGGAGTATAATATTGGTATTTCAAAAGAAAAGGCATCTGTCATCCCATGCACAGCAAGCTCAGCGTTTTTGTTTTTTTTTTTAAGAGCCAGGCAAGGCAGAAACACTGCATGACAAACCCCTCCCCAGGCACATGATAATGCTCTTATGATGGGGTTCTTGGAGAATTAAATATTTATTATATATTTTTGCCATCTGCACAGGTATTGCAGTGAGAGTCATCAAAATGTCCAGCTGGAAAAACTGATCAGAGGTGAAGAGGGTGAGACACAGAGGGGTTCAAGGAAACAGGCACTGAGGACAGCTGATACTTTGGGAAGCTGGGAGGAGGGAATGACCAGGGTTAATGGCTTAAATCCTTATCCACCGAGGAAATCCCTTTAACTCCACTGAAGTGAATATATGTCAGCTTAGAAATCACAAGAACATCTGGTTTATGTATTTGCAGAAGTAGGATTGGCTAAGGACTCGAATTTTGCTGTGCTTCCACGTCTGCAGCTTTTAATTCAGCAAGAAATACAAACGTATCCTTTAAAGCTGCCCACTAATAACAATGACTCTTCTGGGGTTGGGAATTATTTTTGCCAACACCAAGAGCAGTAGGAACAGATCTTGTAATCTTGACAACTGTGTGAGATAAGTCTATGACAAATGTGCCTTTTCATAGAAAGTAGAAATCAGCTATCCATAAAAAAAACCAAAAACACAGAGCTGAAAGAAACCTTGAGAATTTATTTTTGCCAAGTGTAGGACTTCTGCGAGCCAGAATCAGATCAAAAGCCTCCCTGCCCCTAAAAACTGTCTTGTTTTCAGAGTGAGAGACACAGAATAAGTGAGTGAAAGAAAGTATCTCATCCATCACCTGTTTGAGGAGGGACTGAAGTGTACTGGGGAAAGCAATCTCATGAAGATGTTTTCAGAAGGCATGTGCTGGACCTTAAAAATAAACATGTGACATCGAATGCATTAATCCAATGCAAACACTTATTGTTCCTTACCCTGGACATTTCAATAGCTCCCTGGCTCAAGGAGCAGCCACCCAAAGCTTTCCTGCTCTGGTCTGTGATTTGAATCTGTCCCAGTCACCAGCTGCAGTGACTATAAAAGTGGCTGACAGGGGATTAAACACCTTGCACTGCTGAAAACACCCATTTATGAGTTATTTATCTGCTTTTCTTACAGACCATGGAGTCTGGGAGTTGGAAGAGTGGATGGGTTTGGAAGCACAAATCACCGTGTCCTCCAAAGCTGGTCAGATGAATCATGTCCCCAAAGTGAGTGTTTCTCTGCACTGACTGCAACAAGAGCTAAGCCTGACAAGGTGCAGGAGCCTGAATGGCAAATGCCTCAAGTTGAAGGGCATTAATCTTGCACATCGTGTGCCTCTGTATTTTTTCTGCTCTCTGCATTGGTGGACCAGACAATGCACACCCAGGTCTTATCACTGGGAGGAAGATATATGTGTGCAGCAGGGAAGATAGGAGCAGAGGCTGGTCACACAAACTGAGCAAGAGGTTATCTCCTGTCTCAGTTGGTCATTCCAGGTAGCATTTCCTTTAATATTATTTCTTGCAAGGTTGGGTGCAAAAAGGTCCTTTTGCAGTCTCTGATGAGACACCGGTGCCTCACAAAGGACAATTCATCCCCTCTTAAATTAGATATCTCAGATAAGTGGCATGAATCAGACTCTGGAGGAATTTATCCCTCTCCAGCACCTATTTATTAGGCTCAATTAATAATGTACTTTGAGAGTTTAGCGTTTGCTGAGCAGTAGCAATAGCAGCGAACTTGCTCTTGGCATTTAGATCTTTATGTTAGGCTGCTGGTAGGCGTTTAAAACTGTCTCCATACATTTGAGAGCTAAAATATAAGGAAAGAAAATCAGTCTGATGCAGGATTTTATTATTTTTCTTAATTCTCTCACCATTCAACCACTTTCCCATTGTAATATTTTGCAGCTCATACTGGTTTAACTTGTGGATGAGCCACCTTTAAAAACATAAATCCCATTTTGCCAATAAAGACTTGTCCCACTACGAAACATGCCTGTGGAGCTGTTGAACATCTCCTGATGCCAACATCCCTAGGGAAGGCTTTTGACTTGGTATTAATCACATTCTGAAGCACCATCAGCCTTAACGTTTCAAATTCAATTAGCTCTTCCTCACGCAGTTCATAATTCAGATGGTTTTGCTGTAAATCAACCACAACCTAATAACCTGAGTCACTTTCAAGCACTCAGTGGACAAGTGTGTGTTCAGCTCTTCAATGAGTATTGATAGCAGGTTCAAGGCATAGAACAAAGATTCAATTATACCCAGGACTAGCAGCGAGTCTCGAGTATTTCTGATCAAGGAATTCATTACAGAGCGAGCACTGGAGAAGTTCGTAATTGAATCATTTAAATGGAAAGGGGAGGCTGTCGTCCTCTAGGCTGATGAGGGAAAATAAAACAGGGATTTGGGTATGGCAGCACCCCTATATTGTGTTGAAAGACCAAACCTCCCTGAAGACACAACCCATTCGCTCATGGGAACTCATGTTGGAGTCAGCCTGGAATTAGGGGAAATATTGGGGAATGTGGTGATGTCTAACAAATGTAAACTGATATAATTTGGACCCTTGGTTGTACAGGCTGTCTTGAAGCCTGCTTGGTAAAACCTTGCACTGCACCACGATGAAGAGCAGCTCTGGGAGGAAGCTGATGGCTTCTGCTGATGCTTTGTGCGGGGGTGGACTGAGAAAATGAAGCATTTTCACAGAGAGGCTGTTACAGAGTTCCACAGGCTGAGACGTGGAGCAATAGGGAGGGAAAGCCCAAATGCTGTAAAGGAGAGAAAAAACAGCTCGTGGCAAGAACAGACATCTAGGAAGTGCTTGAAAATTACGTGTGACTGAGCATTAAAATCCTTTAAATGAACATTTGGGCTTATGTTTACCCACGAAGGTTAACAATAAAGGAAACAAGAGACAAGCACTCTAATGAGCTCTCATTCCCCGAGGCATGTGTTGCCTTTTTTTCAGGTAACAGCACCCTTTCCAGTGCTAATGATTTTCTTCTGTGTCGCAAGGCAGATTTTCTTTTGCCATTTGCCCTCCACCTCTTCACGACAGATGGTGCGATGTGCAGTTTTGGGAGCTAGTCTAGGGTGCATGAACTGATATGCATTAGGCTCACAAATTCAATTGTGTCTTACCTGTCTGACCGAGGAATCCATCTACTAGAAGAAGTAAAGAGCCAGAGAAAGGCAGCAGCTTATGTTTGTTTATTGTGATTTTCTTGGGGAAAAAAAAATAAAAAAGAAGTAGTTTTGCCTTTCTGCCAGAACTTTAAATCACATTTCAACAGAATATGTCGGGGGCTTAAGGTCATCTTCTTATGAAAGCACAGTCAGAGGGTCTGGGAAATTTCAAGCTGAAATAAAGGTTTCTGGTCTAGATAAATTCAAGGCATGCAGCAAGATGCTTCACTCTCATGGATTTAGGCCCAAAGCCTGCAAATTCTGAAGTACTTAACGTAACTCACATGGGTGGATCAGCTGAAGCCTGTGTATCCATTTCCGGGAGACAGGATAAGCATGTGCATAAATAGCAATAAATCAGGTAAAAATCAATGTTTTCCACCCTCTTTGGAGGGCTGTGCCTGCTCATTCAGCCATGATAACAATAATTCTAGTTGATGGTCATCCTCCCCAGTTTTGCCTCTGTTTTAGGAGGCATGGCTGAGGCTGGGGCAATTTGTGTTCACCCACACATGACCCACAACTGACCTGGAGACTGATTAAAGCAGCTTCGTGGGGCTCGGTATAATGTGATCATTAAAAAGAGCAAATACAAAATTTTTATATAAATATTAATCACAGGAACAAGGGTTTGCCAGGTGTAATTTTATTTTTTTTCTCTCCCAGATCATACAGGGCTGTATCAACAAGAAGTTCACCCTGTTTATGTCCTGGACAGACCTATACTCCTGGGGGATTATTCCTTTCCTCTTGCTGGACTGGAAGAAGAGTGTGTAGGGACAGTGTCAGGATGTGGTGGGTCCCTAAAGAAATACCAGAACAACTTGAGCCATCACCCGTGTTTAGCACAGGGCTAAGCCAGACCTTTTTGCCAAAGCAAGGGGCCAGGTGAGGACAGCCTGACCTCTTGGGTCAGCAAAATATTGCACTATTTTTTGCACTGGGTTAAGAGAAATTGCATTATTGCTGTATACACCTACAACAATACTGCAACCAATTTATGGGGGGGTCAGACCTAGAGCATCTGTTGAACAACTCAAAAATTCCCTCACAAAACAAATTTTCCCTGCAGGCAAGAGTTTTAAAAACATCTTTGGCACTGCAGCCTGGGTGGAGGAAGGGTCATAAATTGATGTACATATCGTAAATATTTAATGTTACTGGCTGTTTTCAATGAGCAATGAGATCTGGCAAGGAAAAACAGATTGGGAATGTTCTTATATTTATTTGTCCATTTAAGCTATAGGTTTCACTGTTTTTTCACCCCATTCACCCCTTCCTAGCTGTCCAAATTTGAGGTCTGTGTTAAGACTTGAAACAGCTCTAACTCAGATGCTCACGTGCTCCCTCCTTCCTTCTCTGCTCACAGAATATGCTGAGTTGGAAGGGATCCCTCAGGATCATTGAGTCCAACACCTGGCCATGCACAGGACACCCCAAAAATCCCACCATGTGCCTGAGAGCATTGTCCAAATGTTTCTTGAACTCTGTCAGGCTTGGTGCTGTGACCACTGCCCTGGATTCCAGTGTCCAACCACCCTCTGGGTGAAAAACTTTTTCTTGATATTTAACCTAAACCTCCCCAACTCAGCTTTGTGCCATTTCCTGAGTCCTGTCACTGGTCACAAGAGTGAAGAGTTCAGCAGAATTTTTTCAATGTGTCCCCAACACCAGCTTTGGCAGGTCTTGCTTTGTAGGTGTTTTACTGGGTCAAAATGCTGCATCAAAAGCATGCATGGAAAGTCCACCTGCAGAAGGAAGAGTGTTAAAATGGGAATGCAATGGAAACATAAAAGGTAAAAAGCCCTGAACAGAGGCCTTGCAATCTCAAGTTGCACTGTTAAAAGGTCAGTTTTTCACTTTCGCTTTTTCAATGTGGAGGTAGTGATTAAAGTCTGGGATGTTCTTTTCTGCAGTGTGAAATACAGAGCAAAAAAAAAAAAAAAAGTCACCTTGTTTCTCCTGCCCTCCCTTTCTCCCCTCTACCTTGTAATAGGTTTCTCAAGATGTCCTACCCAGAGATTCATTCCTTTATGTCATGCAGGGCTGTAAGCAATGGGAAAAAGGAAAATTCTAAACAGCATTTTTTTATAGGAAGAAAGAAGATTTCTCCTTCTCCTAAACTCCCCCAAATCAGGGAAGAAGAGACACCATTCCAAAGGCACCATTTTTTCCTAGTTTTCAAAATCATGTTGCCAGCATTAAAAAAAAAAAAAAGTCAGCTAAATAAAAATTTCCTGTGGAGAGTTTTGGCCAAAAGCTAGAGGGGAATTACCAGTTTTTCATTCAAATGTTTATATGCCAGAACAACCAGCATAAGGGATGTGGACCAAGCTCTGGCTTTTGAGGATGCTAATCAATTTGAAGATACTGAAGTGTGACTTTGTTTAAAGCTTTCTGTTGGGGCATCATTTTCCCTGGTGATTAATGATGTTCCTGTGACTCAAACCCATGGTGATGTCAAGATCTGCCCAAATCCATCCCAGTTACCAGAAAAGTAATGCATAGGCAGAGTTTTGCCCAGGATTTCATGGAAAAGGGCTGAGTATGAGGTTTAATATATTAGTCACAACAATGCAAAGAATCGAGATTGTGCGGAACAGAAATTTGTCATAAAATAGAGAGGCATCACAGTGATGTCCAGATGATTTCTCTCTCCTTGACCTTTCAAGGGAACCTTGTGCCCTGCTCTAGAGACCAGACCTCACACATTAATTCTTTCCTGATCAACACTTGCATTGGGGTCACCCTGCATATAGCATTTCTTCTATTTCCTTCTCAAATTTGTGTCAAAATGAATGGAAAGATTTCCCTTGAAGGTGTCCCTTTGAATGTGGCTGAGCTTGCACTTGGACCATACCTTCCTCAGTGAAGTGCAAATCCTGATCCATTTATCTTATCACAGTGAAGAAGGTGACACTACCAAAAGTTCACCAGAGGAAACGCACTATTGAAATAATAAATATTCTGACCTTTTCTGCCTTCCCTGATCTGATGTGACAGCAGAGGTCTAAGACGGACAACCTTTTCCATTTTCCCTCATCCTTCGGTATTTTGATGTCCTTGTTCTCTTTGCTTTGTGAGCATGAGGCTCTTTATTTGCTTTCACCCACAGAAAAACCACATTGGAATGAGGTGCTGGAATTTGGGCCGGGGAGGTAAAACCTGGCCTTTCAGCAGAGATGGCTCCGCTCTGCAGGACAATGGGGACCATGTGCTGAATGGGTGCAGCCCATTCCATCCACATTGCATGGAGTGGTGCTGGAGGGACCCTGGCCCACAGGGAGGGGGGTGAGCACAGGAAGGACAGAGTCAGTGACAATTCTGAGAAAGTGTCCTCTCTACAGCATCTACTTTTCCTTATTGCACATCTTGACCCATTTGCTTATCTCATGGTCTTGTGGGAACAGGCCTGTAATTCAAGCCATACTTGTTTTAATTGCCTCTGGCTTTAATTGCCTCTTGCCATTTGGTACATGTACAAAATGAGGAGAGAAAAGCTTTTATGGGAGAAAAATTCTATAAAGAATCACTTGTACACAAAACAGGCCATGGGGGGATGGGAAAGTTGCTTTGACCATGGGTTGGTTTGTGCCATGAACTTATTATCATGCATCCCAGGAATGGATAGAAAACCCTTTCGCTTCTCAAAGACTCTCCTTTGCTGTGGTACATCAATCTTACCTACAGCTACTGGATCTTGGTACTTATAAAGGAGATTAGACAGTGCATTTGCCACAAATAAAATGAATCGTAGCAGTTCCTTGACAGCAAAACTGACCACACTTTCCTGGATGCCGGCACCAGGTTTGGGTGTTGATTTCTCCCAGGGATGACATGATCCTGAGCTGATTTCACACCCCGCACCAGCCTTTGGGCATCACCCACCCAGCATTAAAGACCATTATCTAACCAAACTACCCAATTTCTGAAGAACTTTCATGGGGAAGGTCTGGAGGGTGGCAAATCGCAGGCAGAACAAGCTCCCATTCCAGCTGCTCCAGCCCTCTCGGCATGGGGAGGTTTGGGGCTGGAGCCAAGTCCTCGCAGGCACACAGTCCTTTCGCCACTCCAAGGCACGAGCAGATTGAGAAGCACAGCCCTTTCCCAGCCCCTTATATGGAGCAGATTTCAGTAAGGGAGATAATCCAGCCCGAAGGGGTTATACAGATAATACCCAACAGGCATGATGGAGACACGCTCTGTGAAATCCCTTATATGGCAGAGCTGGGTCGGCTCGGATCTCCCAAATATCTGAGCCATAAGGCAGCTCCGCAAGGGGTCACACAGCAGGCAGAAAGCCCCGGTGCAGGGACAGAGCTCATCTTCCAGCCACTCCCTCTAAAAGCAGAGCAGAACAGCCCCTCTGCCTCCTGCATCCACCTTTCAGAGGGCATTCACCTCATTTCAATTAAGGTGCACACCACGCAGGCACCTGCAGAAATGCCCCTAAACTCTCACTGAGGTCACTATGGAGACAGAGGCACTTCTAGCTCTGTTTTTCTGCCCTGGCTGGAGCCAGACCATGGAGACCATAAAGTGTTTTGCTCCTCGCTGGCTGTGCCTATTGGTGCCCTCACCAGACCCAGACATTTTTACTTAGACAAACAAACCCATCAGTTGCATGTGAAACTGGCACATCTTTAGATACCTTTTTCCCACCCCCACTTCAAGAAACAATTACTCAACCAGTTTTTTGTTTTGTTTTAATGAGTGTGTTCTTTCATCTTCAAATAGATGAAAAGCACTTAGTGTAGGTACTCCAGAACAAAATGACATGTTGTTAAGGCAGTTCATGAATGTTGTTTATATCCATAAAACTAAGTTTCTTGAAAGACTTTTTAATAAATATGAACTATTCTTTCCAAGTCAAGAACTTGCAAATTTGTGACAAAATTCCAGTCTTGTCAGACTCAACTCAAAACAGCTATTTTGCATTTGAAAGCAAAAAAATACGAAGTGGCTGGTTGCTACATTTCCTGACATACATCTCCGTTTGAATTTTATTAAAGTCACTGTGCAGCTGAAGAACAACTCTGGATATATTCAACTTCGTAAAGCCCATGGTGCTCCACCAAAGGCTGAGGTTCACCAGCCAGACCCAGAGGGCCCAGGGCTAATTTCCCAGCAGAGGAATTCTCCTCTTCCCAGGAGAGGAATGCACCTTTCTCCATGATCCCCATTCCTTCACCACTATTACCTCTACCTTGTTCCTCATGCATCAACCTGAAGTATGTCAGAGGGTGCTGTGGAAGGTTATCTTAGCAACTGGTAATTTTTGGGGTGGAATCAGGACTTGATTGGTCAGTTTTGCAAAAAAGCAGGCATCAGAATATCAGGCTGGCATATTGATAAACCCAAGTTTCTTCTGGCAGTGGAGGCAGTCTCCTCTCAAGCCTCTGAAAACTTATGCCAGTGGGAAATATTTTAAATTTTGGTCCCATTTAATTGATAACTACCAGTAGGGTGCTGTTTGTAAAATGAAATACCTGAAATGCTCTAAAGTTTCTCAAATTCCCAGGTTGAATTTTTCTTCTGGAGAGTGTCCTATAATAGAAAAGAGCCAATCCCCTGCGTCTCTGCACCATAGGGGAGAGTGGGAGGGAACTCGGGTACCAACTTGCTCCCATCTGAAATTTCTGAAAGGCAAAAAATGCTGAAAACTTTAAGAACAGCTTCATAAGTGGTTTGCCTTATCCCTCACTTAATTGTATAATTTTCTGCTCACAAAACAAGTGGTTTGCATGCGACTGTAGGAGTAGGGTCTACCCTGCTGCAGCTCCTGTTCCTTGAGCTGTTTATTCGTCCTTGCTCGCTGCTCTGCCATGGCTGCCTAGCAACTCCGTGGGATGAACAAGCTCCATTTCATTTAGGTGTTAAATAATCTCAAGTGCAGTGATTTTTTTTCCTTGAGCAAACATCACAGGACTTAATAACAGCAGCAGCCAAACACAGCACCGGCGTAATGGTGATGATGTCCTAATATAATGGAACAAACTGATATTTGGTACTTTTGAAACTGCAGTTTGAGAGGTTTCTTAAAAAGCAACTACCTACAAAAATGAGCGAATTATTTTATCAACCTTCCCCTGGTAAATGTGGATGGATAGAGTAGTGATCTGTTCACTGCACACATTCCAGGTGTGCTCATCTAGGGCTTCATGAACTACCTAAATATCTGCAAATTTTTAAGTTTGGCAGCTCTGAAGTTTCTCCATATTCTTGTGCCCCAGTCCTGTGTGGAAGGGAAGACCCAAGACTGGGAGATGCTTGTGGCTGACAAAGAATGTCAAAAGCCAAAATGGTCCCAAAACAAAGCTTTTATTATCAGGCTACACACTCAGCATGGAAATTGGTAGGTTTTGCCCCTATCCTCGCATAATAAGAGGAATAAAAGTATAAAAGAAAAGAGGGAAGAAAGAGAGATTGAAAGGGAGGTCAGACAGGAGAGGAAAAGAGATCACAAGTCCTGATTTCAGTGCCAATCTAGCCAAGAGGGTGTCCAGGGTCCAGAGCACCTTTTACAAGTACACTTTCCCTGCTCTGGGATTAGGCTTCTCACTTCTCATGCAAATGTAAATGCAAATGCAAATGCAGTCCATTCCCCTGGATCTGTCTGGAAATGAGTCAGAGAGGGCTATGAGGGTCTTTAATGGCCTTGCTACCCCTCTATTTGTCTTTCCCACTCCTTGATCCCATTCCTGTGCTCGAGACCAAGGTGCGCTCTCCGTGGATCAGCAAATGGAAGTTGGTCCTGAGGGAAAGGTTGTCCTATGTCCCCACTCCAGCTCTCAGTGTTTGAGACAAGTCAAAGCACTTACTCCTTGTCCCTCAGGCTTCTACAATTAAACCAGCAATTTTTGCTGCAAAAGATTTGTCTTGAACTTGTTAAAATTTTATTTCAGATTGTTACTTTTGCTTTGCGATCAGAATAAAAATTGACTTTGGGGGGGAAAAAAAAAAGAAAATACCCAGCATTGTTCCTGCACAGGAGGTGTTCGTGCTTCAGAGTCCTACCTGGGATGGACAGAATCTGTCAGGTAGAGGTGAGGGACAGGAATGAATGAAAATGGTATAGAAAGACTAAATCCACTGTGTTGAACAAGCATGTCTTGCTCCTGGATAGTTTAGCAATGCTGATGGTTCAGATGGTGCAGGGAAGCAGTCAAGACTGAGCTTTTCTGTAATATATTGTGATGAAGACAGGAAACTCTCATCTTGTGAGGCTCGTGGGTGGCTGCTTCTGCTCCCACTGAGAAGAGCAACAATTTGCTTGAAGGTCACAGTTCCGTCAGGCAGTGGGAATGCAGACTAAGGTGGATGCTATCCTGGGACATAATCAGCTCAATTCAGCTTGAAATTAATGAAGTTGCTACAGCAACCTGAGATGGTGTCTGTGTTCAGGTGGCTTGTAATGGGCAGGTTATTTCAGAGGTGGGAAAACCAGGCGTGCTGTGGGAGGAATGCCAGCTCCCATGTCATGGTCCAACCCCAGCAGGCAGCTCAGCCCCATGTAGTTCCTCACAATGGGATAGGAGAGACTGGGACAGGTAAAAGGGAAAAACTCACGGCTTGGAGTAAAAGCAGTTCAACAGGTAAAGCCAAAGCAAAAAAAGAAATCCATCCACTGGTTTCCACTGGAAGACAGGAATTCAGCCATGCCCAGGAAAGCAGGGCTCCATCACGTGTAATCGTGACTGGGATTATAACCATAACCCTGAACTTCCTGCCTCCCTCCTTCTTCCCCAGCTTTTATTGCTGAGCAAGACATCATATGGCGTGGGATATCCCTTTATGGCCAGCTGGGATCAGTTGTCCCAGCTGTGCCCCCTTCCAGCTTCTCATTCTTGCTGACGGGGCAGCGGAGAAGTAGAAAATGCCATGATGCTGTGTGATCATTGCTCAATAATAATTAAAAATCATCCCAGCATTACCAGCACTGTTTTGGTCACAAAACCAAAGCTCAGCACTGTATAAGCTACTGTGAAGAGAAGTAACATTACCCCAGCCAAAAACCTACATCCAGTGTTTGGATACAAACTGGGTGTGGTGCATCAAAGTCACTCCCCCTCAAGAAATGCACAATTATTAACGGAGTTGTTAGCTTTTCTAGTGAATTTGCAGTGGACTTGCACTGATGAGAAAACAAAGCCAAAACAAAGCACAGTGAGACTTTGAGTTAGATGAAACATGAAAATTAGTTTTTATTTAATATTCTGATTCCCCCTCTAAGTTTTCTCCTTTGGCAATACAGAGCAAAATCAATTATTCAAAAAGATCTATTGGAAATCAGCAGCAAAGCCAAGCATATCTCTATCATTTCATAATAACAGCATTTAAACAGCCTTTACAGAGGCAGGATCTACCTCAGAGCAGTGGTGCAGAACTCAGACTCTTATTGTTGAAAGCAAAGAACCAAACATTTTACAAGTCAGCATGTGTGTGAGAGATGGATTTTTCACAGTAGATTTTAGATTACCCACATAAATGTTTTTCTGAAGGAACAGGTGCTCCTGAAAACCTCCTCTGTAGATGGAGGTCTTTGTGCCAAACTCCATGTTAATCCTTCTTCCTTGTAAATATATTGGCAGAGAATGCAAGTGCAGTAAGTGCATTAAGACTCAATTTAATATTTACAAATCCCTGTTTGTCTATAAATGCCCTTCTATCGCCTTCTCCATTGCTCTATCATCTTCTGCTTGTCTGCTCCTTTCCTGACATGTTGAGGTGGAATATGTTTTGGTTTGGGACGACCTGCTGCTTTGGCTTTTTTGCAGAGCCTCTGCAACAGTTTTTATTACTTTAAAAGTGTGTTAAAACAGCTCATTGTCTCACTTAAGCTTTCACTTTTCCAAAGCAAACCCATTTAGCTTTAACATATTTCCAGCCAAATGGAAACCCGGATTGCGTAGCCTGCCTAGGCCTCCTTTGGGGATAGTCCTCGCGTTGCCTTTCCACTCACGGCTGAAACGACAGCAAAATCTGCTGGCCAGCCCTCCCTTTTTATCAGAGGCAAAATTAACTTGTCCCTCATGTGTTTTGGATTCCAGTCTAAATCTGGACACTGGGAGTTTTGGAGTCGATGCTGACCTTGAAGCAGGACATGTGGGTGTATCTGAGCACACCTGGCTGCAGGGTCTGAGCAGCTGAAAGACCTTCAGGAACACAAGTGTTAACCACGTCCACCCCCAGCCTATTTTACAGCCATTTGTCTCACCCAGCAAAGTCCCCGTTTCTTTTGTCTAAGAGACCTTTCTGTTCTGGTTTGTATCCAAATAAAATCCAGATCAGAGATTTGAAACCCCATCAGGGCTGTTCTGGGGTGAATTCAGTTCCGTGAGAAGATGCAGGCGTTGACCTCACCCCTGCCTTGGGCTCCTGATGCGATTGTGGATTCTCCAGTGAACATTTTTCAGGCTGTATTTTTAAGGCCTGTCACAGTGTGCTTTGCTGTTGGGCAGGCAGGACAGAGGCTGCCACTCAGGTGATGCGCTTTTCTTGAATAATATTGCTCAGAAGAGGGGAGATGGACAGCAAAATCCATACAGGGAGCAAGGGAGAGGTGGGGTCCACATCATGCACGGCCATGAGTTCTGGTTGGCAATGTCCATCCTGCCTGGCTCCAACCAGGAGCTCTTTCCCCCTTCATTCTACCCCTTTTTCTGTCCTCTCTAACATTCCATAAATTACCTGTTAAAAAAAAAAAAAAAAGATTATTTTTTCCTGCAGCCCGTGGTCTCCTCCTCAAATTCCTGCTGCATTTTGGGACTCTGACCCTTTCTGCAGTGAGAGCTGGTGATATCAGAGGCAGAGGACTGTGACCTTTAAGTGTGAAAAAGTCAGAGGAGGAGATAAGTTATAAGAAAGTTCCTGCATGAAATAATTCAGTGACAAGGTGTTTTGATGGACAAAATAACTACTAATACATAGACTGTAATTTCACAGCTGAGGGGAAACCCTAAATTTTCTCCAAATAAAATGATAAACTAAAAAAATGGCTTCAAGACTCAAGGATTAATTTTGCTATCCAAGCCCTGTGCTCTCCCAATATACATGGGGATGCAGAAGCCTGAAACAATACTGAATTAGAAGTAATGATGGAAGTGCAATCATGGTTTGAAGGGCCTGTTCTATGGAACAGTGAAAATACAGCCAGTGAAGGGGAGAGGACGCATTGTATACAGCAATAATCTATTGTAAATGAGACCGAATTAATTTGTTTCATTATTGCATTTCGGCTATGCAAAAAGCAGAGCATTATATCTCTCAAAATTTCACTAACACTGAAGAAACACGTGAACTTGCACATGATCAAGTCACTAGTGAGCCAGAGGACTAAGACAGTCCTGTGGATAACTTTGGATTTGGAATTCTATCAGCTCTTTTGGCTACATCCTCTGTCCAGACTTCAGAGCCAGATTCTTCACGCTGGCAACCTGGATCAAAGGCAGAGGGAATGTTTCAAATTTACATGGGCTTAGGTGGTAGGAGGATCAGAGCAAACTCGTGACATGGCCAGCGATAGGACACGAGGACGTGGAAGGAAGCTGTGCCAGGGTAAGTTCAGTTTGGACATTAGGACAAGGTTCTTCGCTGAGAGGGTGGTCAGCCACTGGAACAGGCTCCTCAAGAAAGTGGGCACAGCCTGCCAGAATTCACAGAACAGTGATCTTAGTCGTGGGGTTAATTTTAGGGAGCCCTGCAAGGAGTGGGGAGTTGGAATTAGTGATCCATGTGGGTCCCTTCCAACTTGAGATATTCCATGATTCTACATTTCGGAAGTCCATCAAAATGGAACTGTAGCTGAACAAAGAGAGAAGGTTCTGTCTGATCACCACAAAGCGGAATGGTGTCTCCAAGTTTTGGGAATTGTCTTATAAGGTGCAGAGTCAGGAAGCACATAAGTAAGGATTTTGCAATATCCTCACAACAGTGATGAAGGATGAGCTTTGATTTAATCACAAAATTAAAAGCAGGAAGATGCTCTTGTGTCTAGAAGAGAAAATAGGGAGCAAAAAATCAGTGTTGAGCTCCTGCCTTTGCTCAGGTTTTGTGGCTAAACCTCTTTTCAGAAAACCTTGAGGAGAAAATATGGAAATTGTGTTGCTTGGTCATGTGCTGGAGGCCCATTGATTCTGGGTGAGACCCATCATAAAGAAGGTTTTCCAAGGCAGATTTCACTCTGAACGCTGTGTCTTGGGCTCACTCCTGGTGTGTTAAAACAGAGCTGCCATCTGAAGATGCTAACAAGGAACTGCTCATTTTTGTCAAATTAATGTCTCGTAACAGAAACAGAGCTCGGTCTTGCCCAGTGTCCCATTGTCACCTGTGAGCCAGGGCAGGGGGAAGAGGCAGAGCAGAACCCTGAGACACCTCAGCAAAACTGCTTGGCAGTCCCTGGAGGACCTTTCATCCATTGCTTTGCACTGTCACATCTCGAAACCACCAAACCCCCCAAATATCTAGAGCATCCCGTGGTCCAAGCTCCAAAGCTGCAGTGCACAGACAGTGCAGAATATTTCATTTTATTTCTATCCCACATGCCATAAGCTGGTTTATTTGGCACCTCCCTAATCCTTGGATCAGGGGACTCAGAGTCTCCTTCTCTATTCATTTTTTCCAGGCCAGTCATGATTTTATACCCCTCTATCACATCCTCCTTCAGTTTATCTGCCCTGCCGGCAGAAGAGTCCCCTCCATTAAATCCATTCCCACATGAGAGCTGTTTCATACCTTTGATCCTGCTGTCACCCTTCTCTGCACCAACTCAGCAGCATCTTTGGGAAAGCAGGAACCTGATGAAGACTCACCCCATGTTTATGTTGGTGTCTGCTCAAGATCACCCATCGAGCTGACATTTTATTAAAATACCTGCTTCACCTCCAGGGTTTCTTTCCGGCGTGGTACTGTTTCTCCAAAGTAGAGGCTTTTTGCCCACCTCTCTCTGAAATTGGCTGTGTGGTGTCGGCACAAGCCAGATTCCCAGCTCAGCCGGGAAGAGGATTAGAGACTTCGAAACTGCAAAACACACGGACAAAGCAAAACGCGAAATCGATGTTTCTGTGTTTGCTCTGGATACAAAAAGCACATAAATCACTGATAAAAACCACTGTTGCTAACAGTTTAGAGGTGTGGATGAAAAGAAAGTAAATAACTCCATGTAGACCTTAACCCCAGTGCTGGATTTGTGCAGGTGGGAACTAGACATGGTGGGCTTTCCTTGCTGCCCCCCAACAAAAAAACTTGGATCATTTATTGTTATTTTTAGCTTGTTTGATGAGGAGAGCTTCCGGAAACAGTGCCTAACTCCAGAGTCTTCACAGGGTTTCTCTAGTGCAGCTAGTGCCTGGAATTCAAGCTGTAGGGGAAAGCCCCAGTGCCAAACACGTTTCACCACCCTGCAGACTGTGCAAGATTGAAAAACACCGACTTCTCAGAGAAAATGCTTTCCCTTCCCATAGGACACAGCTTACCAGAAACCTCCAGGACTGTCAGCAGTTGGTAGCTGGAGCAGCTGAAGTCTTCTCTGAGTTTTTGCAAGCTCTGTAAGAATTATAAAATTCTTAAGTTATGTAAATAAATCTCTTCCTTATATGTTGCTTGAACTTAATTGGGTGATGAAAATATTGTAAGCTTGTGCTTCTGCAGCATCTTTCATGCAAAGATGTCAGAAGTGCTTCATAAACATTCTCTAATTAAGCCATTAAACCACACAACACCCCACTGAGTATGGAAGAATTTATAGGGATGTATATAGTGAGAAGATTAAGTTTTACTCCTAGAATAATTTTTTTTTTTTGCTGAAAAATGGAAAAATAAATCCAGAAACTATTTTTCTGTAGAAATTACTTAAATGATTAAACATTTAATGCATCAGGGTAATGTCAGCAAATCAGAGGGAGGCAAGTTGTGGGTGGGTAGTCTTGGGGCCACATCAACGAGCACCACACTGGGAGGTTTCTCGATGTTTTCCCCATCCTGTGCATTGAAGGAAAGTAGGCACAGCTCCCCTCAACTTTAAAACAGCCTCTGCCCACTGGCACTGCGAAGTGCCTACGCTTAGAGAAACACAGGTGCCCACACCGGGGACCTCGGGCACCTTTCCCACATCCATCACCTTAAACACATCTGTGCTGGAGAAATATATATTTATATATACTCATAAGCTGATGATGCATACATTCACTCAGAATTTGGATCTGATAGCCTGAGGAAGAGAGGAGAAGGGAGGATGGGGCAGTCACCTCCTGGTTACCAACTCCAGGGGGATGAGGGGAGCCCTGGGTGGCAGGAGGGGACAGGTCCCACAGTTTCCCACAGGATGCCCCAAGAGCTGGGTATCGCCAGCCCCCACCATGGCAGCAGAGCCGACTCAACAGAGCTTTTGGGTTCTCAGCCACTTTGGTATCGCCCCGTGGCACGAAAGCTGTTGGGTATCGCCTGTGCTGTCATCTGCTCCGAGCCGGGGTGTTGGGGCTGATGGCCGGGGGACTTTGGAAAGTTTTTCAGCTCACAGATAAACAGCAGCGAGTGTTCTCAGGACAACACATTCTGGAGTCACAATCTTATCGGGGCACTTAGGATGCAGCCTGTGTACACGATTCAGGCCAGACAGAGCGCACAAACAGCCATGAAGAACATGTTGGAGGCTGCAGGTTTTTCTTGCTGCTTCTTTCTTTGTTTTGCCATCCTGCTATAACAGGGAATGCTCTGCAGGGCTGTCAGGAGAGTGCTGAATAAAGCCAGCTTTGCAGAGATTGATGCCAAACCTCGTATCGCTGAGTGCTTTTACAGCAAAAAGGCTCACCCCGTTGTCTCGTGGGGGTGGTGGTAGAGAAAAGCAGCTCAGGTCATCCACATGGTTATGAGGAGGGACTGTGAGACAGTCTTGAGTCTTGTGTTCCCTGCACACAGCTGAAAGTGAGCATTGGAAGAGGGAGCATTGCATGGCATTTGGGGAAGGAATTTTGTATTTCCCAGACAAAGGGAAACCAGGCTGGCAGTGCAAGTGTGACCGTGGGGCTTCTCCTATGGTCTGACCCAGCTTTGTCAAAGCAATCTCAAACCTGCCTGCACTGTATGTTATAAACTTAGCCTCAGTCCTTGCTATACATTCAGCAATTTGTAAAAAATCATCCCACTACTCTGACTTGGAGAGCTCAAAACCACCAGAGACAGAAATAAACTCTTATTAAAAAAAGAAGTTATTTCAACAAGTCTCTTCTCATGGTTTTTGTTTGAGTACAGTCAGGGAGTTATAACTGAAATATAATCATTACAATTTGGGGCTGGGAAAATGAATGTGTTTCACACCTACGTGTGTGGTGTTACCTAAAACTCCTCCTCCTCCTTCCTGTCTCTGCCTGGAGTCTTCGCTGCTGCTCAGTTCCTGCTGGCAGATCCCTGTGATCTTCCTCCACCAAAACAAGCTCCCCCGCTGAATTCCTTACAGCCAAGGGGTGTGATGGATGTGAGCCCACGCATCAGATCAGCTCCATCTCCACGTTAAAGTCAGATGTGAACTCCAGGTGAACTCCCACATATGGTGAGAGAGATGCTGTGCCTGGTGCCAGATTCTTGTTTTCTGCACTCTCTGCTGCAGTTTGGACAGGACAGGTCTGTTTAATTGTGCCCCCACCTCCTCTGCTGGTTCAGGACAGAGCTGTGGTCAAGATCAGACTGAGCAAGGAACATTATCGGCCTTTGACAGGTTGCCAAAAACCAACCTTAGACATTAAAAGAGCAAAAAATAGAGTCTAAGACTACTTGTTTGCAAGCAGAAGGGACAAGATTGCAAGGGGGAAGGGCTCATCTTCCCACTGATCCTCAAACCTTCTCCCCAGCATTGCTCCCCCTAAAGGCAAATGTAATTTTTGGTGCAGGTTTGTAACTTTGGTGCTGCCAACACTTTCTCTGAGCCTGTTTTGCTGCTATGTGCAACCAATGTTTGCCAAACTCTTCTTGGGGCATCTGTGTGATGTGGTAAAGGAGACAGTGGCTGAAAAATGAATGGTCTGAAGAGTCATCAGGGCTAAACATTGCACTTTAGGGGGATTTTTGTGTTATTCTGCTTGATTTGGAGTTGGGCCTGATGGCACAGTCCCTCCATCAGTGCTGTGCTGTTTCTGGGTATCAGAGGTGTTGCCGGTGATGTGTCTCTGTAACCAGAAAATTAAGCATAAAACACCACTAATTTTATTATTGGCCCTTAGTTTAGCCATGATTTTCTGTTTTTTTTCCCTTCATCACTTATATTAAGTTTCGCCTGGAGAAAGGAGGCTCAGCAGGGACCTAATCCTGTCCTACAACTAAAGGAGTTAGAGTGAGGTGGTTGTGAGCTTCTTCCCCCACCCAGTTAACAAGTGACAGGATGAGAGGAAATGGCCTCAATTACACCAGGGGAGGTTTAGATAAGACATTAGGATTTTTTTTTTCACAGAAAGAGTTGTAAAGCACTGGAACAGGATGCCCAGGGGAGCGCTGGAGTCACCATCCCTGGAAGTGTTCAAAAAGGTGTGGATATAGGACTTGGTTAATGCTGAACATGGTGGTGGTTGGTGGTTGAACTTCATCATTTTAAAGGTCATTTCCTACCTTAACCATTCTAATATTTTGTTACTCCAAGAGATCAGTTTCCTTTTATCACCAGAGAGATGGATATGCTCTTGCAGTGGGCTTTTCACATAATTTTCTATTGCTTATTTTTGATTTTTATCTTACCAAGGATCCTGCACCAGGATCAGAGAGCTGAACACCCACACTGAGGCTATTTTTATAAGGTCATTTGACATCTTCATTTCAAGTCTCTGGTATTATCTTGTATGAGAATGCACTTAAGATAAACATCTGTCTGAGGTTGTCTGAGGCTTATCTGGGGTCAGATTATGTTCACAAAGAGCAAGAGAAGAATACAGGGATTTAAAACTTTTCCTTCTGTTAAAAATTAGTTTAAACTTTACATAATCTGAAAAAGCAGAATGACAAACTTAATTCAACATCCGATGGAGTTGTTTAAAAAATTTCTTCCTGGGGTATGAGCCGACCTTTTCCCAAATAACAGAATGCCAGTGGCTTCTGTCACAGGCCCTCTTGAAAATGCCAGTTAGGTGTTTTCCTGCCATCTCTCCCCACAACTGCTATAGGAGTTGGTTTTCTCAAGGCCTGACTGTACCTACCCTCAAAAACCCTGAAGGATGCAGGGATGAAATCATTCCTATTTTACCTGTTGGGAGCTGAGACCTGGAAGAATAAATCTTGAATTTTGAAGCCCCTGTGGAGCAATTAAGGTGGGCAGGTAACAAGCTCTGGGCATGAAGAACACAGGTGTAGACCTTCCTGTTTTTGGACATGAACACATGAACCAGCTGTGGTGACCTTGTGGTGACCACGGTGAATTGTCACTTCAAGGACATTGAGTCTGTGATTGTGTCTGTGGCTTCTCCAAGAGCACAATGGGGTGGACAGAGCCAGGGTGAGAATCTTCTGCCAAGGGACCTCGTCTGAACTATTGCTCCAGGCTGTCTTTACGTTAATGGAGAGAAATAGGTGTCTCAGGAGAGTGATCTATCTTCTGCTAATGTGGCTGTCCATGGGGAATTGCTCTCTGAAATTGCCTGTTTCTATTGACTTCCAGTGGAGCTGAGAGTTTCTGTCTCAGAGCGAGATATCAGTTTTAGGTGAGAAACTCAGAGGGAGGAATTGACCTGGATTGTGCCTGTGACAAGCAGCCCCTGGAGCAACCTTCTCCCATGGCTTTGCAATACCCAGGGCACCTCACCCCATACCTCAAAGCGGCTGGTAAAGTTTGGGTATTCTAGAAAGCAGCTCTATGGCTAAACCAAATTATATTCTGCAGGGGAGACACCAAGCAGATCCACAAAGGGTTTACCTGCCTTCCGGAGGGCTCCCTCCTACCATTGCACCTTGCTGCCAAGCAAGATGGCAGAGTTAGAGGGAAAAATGTCCTGTATAAAATATTCTGAGTTTACATTTACATGAATTTCAATCACAAATGAACCACCAAAGGAGAAGAGGCTACATTGCAGTGACATAACCCATGGCAGAATAACCGTGAGTGACCCTGAAGGCAATCACTCAGCTATTCAGCCTTAAAAAGAGCAGTTAAGAGAAACAAGACCCATGTCTGAATTTTCTAATTCCTTTAAGTTAAGATTCTCCACAACTTGATTTCATGAAGGCAGTTAAGGACTTGTCAGCAGTTGTAACGAGACAGCAAAAACCTCCAGCTTACGAATACTGGCACAAACTTTAATTGTAGGATTAAATAAAAAGAAATGTCCCATACTTCATGAGCACAGTTCCACTCCCTGTTCTGCATCCAGGAATGAGCATTGCATTGGTAGAATTTATTTCAGCTTGCTCCTGTTAAGTAGCCCTGTATATCACGAACACCATCAAAGCAAGAGGTGGTCTCACTGAGTATGGCTTTACCCTGATGGTTGACCCTTCCCTCAGGAAATCCCAGCTGGAGAGTGGACAGCTGTGTGCAGCTGCTGCACAGAGGATCTGTAGGATCCTATAAATCTGCATCTGCAGGAGAAATGTCACAGGGGAAGCTTCAGAGGAGCTGCTGGTTCTGTCTGGCACCCACACCCTGCCGAGAGCAGATTGTCTGGCACCAAGAGCACCTCTGGGGAGGAAAGACTCATCCTCCCCAGCTCATGGGTGAGAGGTGAGCTGGGAGAACATCCCTGGGGCTGGAGCAGGGAGGATGAGGAGAGCTGGCAGCCCACGCAGGAATGAACCGTCCCTCGGCAGCTGCCATCTAGCGAGGCTCCTCCAGACCTAATGGTATGAGAGACACCATGCCCTCATCTCCTCAGGAGCCAGTGGGAGGTTGCAGCACTTGCTCATGCTAATTAAGATCTAAATCACTGTTCCCATAATCATGGATGCTGCAAGAGGCGATTCTCACGTCTTGTGAGGTGGTCCAAATTCTGGACTCCCTATTCTATACACAAGCATTTAAATAGTGTTCTGAAGGCTATGGAGAGGGCAGAAGTATTTGCCTGTGACTACTTTTCTATTACCAACATGGAAAAGTTGTTATAATAGTCCCAAACAGCAGCTCCTTTGGGTACACATTATTGTCCAACTGATACTATTCTATAGTACCTTTTTTCTGTGCTATCACCTCTGTTCTCTTAATTATTCTTAGAAGAAAAATAGTCATACATTTGAAATGAGCCAGCCAGAACACCCTCTCTGAGGTGATAGCCCAAATACTGGAGTAAGCAGCCAGTGGTCAAGAGAGGAATGACATGAGTGGGATGCGAAGACCTTCACCTTTTTCAATTGGAGTTCAAGGCAGATTTCTAGATGGAGACAGCCTGCCTTGCACCCTGCAGGCACAAAGTGAGTTTTCTCCCACTGATTGGCTGACATCTTCTTCATGTCTGCAAGGCAGGACACCTTCCCTAACCCCGCGACCTTTCATTCCGCCAAACACAACAAATATGGGTCAATGGCTTTTGGAGAGGGAAAAACTCCAGAGCAATCCTCTACTGACGCTGAAATAATTCCAGTGCATGAAAAGTGAGAGCAGCTGTGGCTGCTTCCACATCCACAAGCAATGCGGCTCGCTCGTTGCCAGCAATCCTTAATCCTCTTTGAACTCCTGACTTTACATATCGGATGGTTGCTGCATGGAGTAATATCTGCGTATTACTGCCCATTCACTGTAAGTATTTTACAAGGCGATGCAGAGACGAGAAATGTATTCTCAGGAGGCTCAGGCACAAAGGTTACTGGATGCAAATCATATTTGCGTCGGCACTGGCACATGTTTGCAAAAGCGGGAGCAGGGTATCGAGTGTTAAAATGGGAAAAATTCCCTCTGCATCCTGTGAAAATGCTGGCGGCCCAAGGGCAGAGAGCGCCCGCGGGTGTGGTAATTCCGTACTGCCTCTGCCTGCTAAAGAAAGTAATCGTTTCAGACACCAAATAAAGGGATAAAACTATTACAGTGAGCAAAAAGAGGTCTCTCCTAATCTGCAGAGAGGTAATAAAAACGTTTAGGTCTGTGTGAAGGCTACACTTTGGCAGTGCTTACACTTAAATTTACCTGTTTTGCTGTAGCCTGTGTTATCCTTAAAACCCTGGCTTTTGGAGTGAAGTGAGGAGGTGTTAAAACAATTTTTTTAGCAGGGATTTTGAAAAAGCAACTATTTTGTCTTACAGGAGAGAAAATGACTGTCATGTTGCAGCCTGCAAATGTGACTTGCAGATGCTGAAGAAAAAAGAAAAAAAACCCAAGGAGTTTGAACATTTTCTTTTTTTTTTTTTTTTAATACTGTTTCCTTCTCCCACCCTGCTGTTGGGGACAGGAAGGGAGAAAAAAGGGGGAGCCAGTCATGATTTAGGGCATTTATGTTAGAGGTTCCAGCAGCCAAGGGGATTGTGATGCCATGGAGATGGATGCTCCCTCAGACTGGAGTCACTCACTGTTGAGCAGAAGGATATTCCTAAACTTGTGGATTACACAGAAGTTAAGAATAGTTTTGGTTTCCTCCAAAAAGATATTTACTGGGTTTTTTTTTTATTTTTCAATAAGTTGATTGGATTTGGTTTGGTTTCTGGTGTTTGGTTTTTTTCATTTTTTTTCCCTCTTTGTTTTGTTTTAATGAAGATTTGGTTTCGTTACAAGACTGAAACTTGTTAATCACAAACAAACACTTCTCACAACAGATGGCTTCACTGCAGACTCAATTTCTCAGTGAAAAGGGATTTTGATGGACAACAGTGCTCAGCTTTTTCCCCCCCCAGACTCCCTGTTTCTTTAGGGGCACTGGCATGAGGGTTTCATGGTCAGAAATGTGTCAGCCCCGTGAGCCACATGCTAAGGTGCACCTGCCTTGGGGTGGGTACTAACCTTCGGTGAAAGCTGGTTTTAGTCCATTGAATATATGTACAGCAAAATTAATCCTCATGCTTTTGGCTACCAATGGTTTTATGGGTGCTGAGCTGTAGGGTCTCCATCAGGATCCAAACCAGTCCTTGCCAGGTGATGTCTCCATGAGCCTTCCTTCTCTCCTGCCTGCAGTGCTCTGCAGCTGTGACTGCAGGAGGGAGGTCACTGCTCAACATCTTTCTTGTGGAAAGACATTTGGCCAATTTAGTTGTGTTGCAGAGAACCATCACAGACTCACAGAATGGTTTGGGTTGGAAGGGACATTAAAGATCATCTATTTCCAACCCCACATTCCTCTAGACTAGGTTGCCCCAAACCCCATCCAAGCTATCCTTGAACGCTTCCAGGGACGGGGCATCCTCAGATTCCTCCTCTGTGTTTGAGTCAGCCTGAAAAACAGTATCAAGGCTGTGTATTCCAGCCCTACCCTGGCCAGTCTCTCCTAGGGAAAAGAAAGAAGAAATTCCATTACTGCCCAAATCTGCTACAGACAGGCAATCCTGAATCAAGAACGAAGAAGGGTTAGGGGAGATGAGACCCTGCCTGGAGGTCACCTGTCCTGTCAGCTGAGCAATATAGCAGCGCCAAAGATTTCCATAGCCCTGCTGCTAATGGCTCTTGAATTAAGAACATGCATTGTTGGCACCCAAAGGTCTTCTCTGAGCTGTGCCCACCAAGGAGCCATGGATCCTGGCCATGGATCACACCGAGGAGCAGCTCCACATTCACACCTCAGAGTCATTTGCTTTCACAAGACTGGTGGGGCACGAGGGGACAGCCCTGCCACTGCTCTGGCTTTGGACTGGAGTGAAGATGACCCCTGGTCCCAGAGGCAGAATAAGCTCTGCCCTCTGCTGCATGT
Organism: Acanthornis magna; assembly: GCA_036785705.1. Lineage (NCBI taxonomy): Eukaryota > Metazoa > Chordata > Aves > Passeriformes > Acanthizidae > Acanthornis > Acanthornis magna. The sequence continues at coordinate 2,216,109 of JAWUZG010000054.1, read as the reverse complement.
ACAGAAATTCAAATATATGATGTTTTCCTGAGTTTCTACCCACGAATCTGAGCCCTTTACATAAAAAACTGGGAGAATCTTGGAAGAAGCAACCTGAAGGACTCAGAAAAATTTTGCTGATGGATGACAAATGACAGGGATTTCATTAGCTAGGTACCAAGAATTTGTCAGAAGAACATAATCCTTGTACTGCAACACAGATTTAGGAATACTGTTTTGCTCTGAACTTCACTCCCTCACATTTTTCCAAAATAATATAAAAAATATAAAGTTTACAAAGGAATAAGGTAGTTTTCCAGAATCCATCAGCTCCTGTCCTCATTTTCCATGGTGTCATGGTGTCATGGTGTCAGTCACTGAGCATAATCTGAAGGCAGGTATGATCCTAAAGGCAAGAAAAAAAAAAGATTTTTTTAAAAAAAGTCCATTTCTGAAGCTTACAATTCATGCTGAGGCAAGAGACAGATTAAAATGTGAATTTACTATTCAGATCCAGGGATGTTCCTTCAGCCCAACACAAGTTAAACATCGAGGGGATGCAATAAAAGCATCCAAAGCCAGAAGCAGTGAAATTGTAACTCATTAACATCATTATTCACTAACAGCTTATCTGATGTCCTTGCAGAGCAGGTCACACACAGAGTAGAAGAGATTTCTTTGATTAATGAAGCATGCTAAAAACTGAAAAGATGCTGGAACTGCCAGGGGAAAGGTAACTCGAGGCTGCCTCATGCTGTGGTACACCCCAGGGATCCTCACGTTTGTGGAACAGAGGGTTGCTTTCCATCCACATAAGATAAGGTGCAGGAAAAAGGATTTATGAATAACACACATGGAGAAAGGATTCTCTTGGAAGACACTGAAACATAAAATCATCAAATTGTTTGGGTTGCAAGGGACCTTTAAAGATCCTCTTGTTCTAACCCCTCTGCCATGGGCTGGGACACCTTTCCCTAGATCAGGCTGCTCAACATCCCATCCAGCCTGGTCTTGGACACTTCCAGGCGTGCGGCAGCCACAACTTCTCTGGGTTACCTGTCCCAGTGTCCCATCACCGTAAAAAAACAACAAAAAAAAAATTCTTCCTCATATCTAACCTAAACTACAGCCACAGGCTTCATGCTAGAGGGTGAGTAATGGGTTTGGGCATCTCCTGCCCAATGGGTAGGGCAGGAGATGGGCAGGAACCCTGCATGGGTTCATTGGCAGGGCTGATATTGAATTATGGCCTGTGCTGAGTGGTTGCTCCTCCCAGCCATTCCTAATGTGTAGGGAGAAGCTGTCAGTGGTGGTGTGCAGCAGCATAACCCCTCTCCCTGGCTGCCAGCCGGTGTGGATAATAGACATTTACTCAGGGTGTTCCTCTGACAGACCCCAGAGAAACTTCCCGGAGCATTTGCGGCTCTGGAGTTTGCATCACCTCCACTGAACACAGGTGCTGCCAACCCCTCTCGCAATACCTCACTCTGGAGGACAAACCTCCGGGTCTCTCACACTGTGCAGTGAAGTTCTCTCCTCCGGCATCCTCTCACATGACCTTTGTTTGAAGACATGGACTCCAGCCAGAGCAGGGATGAGTTTCCCTGGAACTGTGGATTTACTGCTTGAACTCGTTGTGTGCCAAACCCTGTTTCTGCTGCAGTTCACAAACATTGGTGAAAAAGGACTAAAATTTGTCACTATGGTGAATTTCAGGCGGAAACTTTAGTGGATAGTAGGTTATAGCACATCTTGTCTGCAGGGATAGCTCCTGTACAGGGGAAAATTCCTCTTCCACAGCATCTTCAGGGAGCACCAAATCACAGCAAACTCTCAGTCCTTGTCTCCAAGACACCAGCAGGGCTCTCCTCCTCTCAGAAGTCCAAGGACTGGATGCTGACAGCTGTGCTCTGGAGGCATTGCAGAGCTGTCTGTGATAAGGGTGATGTTCACAACAGCACGAGGAAGAGCTGCAGCAGAGGCCGAGACCAAGTTCAGCAGGGATATGACCCAGGAGCTGATGGCCACCTCAAATCTCAATACCTTGTGCTCAGAGCAGGGCACATTTTCTTCTCCTTGCCTTTTCCCTAGCTGCAGGTACCCACAGCCACATCTGCTGTCCTCCAAACACAGCTGAGGAAAGCTGGTGCTGGTGCTGGAGCTGTCGTGGTGCTGCTGTGCTGAGGAGGGATAATGACCTTGCAGAGCACCCCCAGTGGGACAGCAGCACGTGCAGCCCATCCCAGGGACATTCCCCAGCCACCCAGAGAGCCGTCAGAATTGTCAGTCCTGGAGCATGAGGGATCTGAGAAGGAAACTGGAGGAGACAAGCTGCTGCTTGGACAGAATTGTTGGGGGTGTCTCCTGTTCCCACCCTCACCATAAACTCAAATATAGGAACCACAGAGGCACTGCCCATGGCAGACTTGGGATGAGTGACTATTTGTTGTTCAGGGAGGTCTAGGAAAAGGTTTCGTGAAGCAAAGGACTGATCTGGGGAGGTGGGATGTCCAGGGAATGTCCAGACCCAAAGGTTAGGTGGGAGGTGGGATGTTCAGGGGAGGTGGGATGTCCAGGGAATGTCCAGACATGCCCTGACCCAAAGGTTAGGGAAGGTGGATATGGATGTTGATCATGGTTGGCATCTTGACCACAGGTCTTGCAATACCTTCTGCTGTTCCCAGATATTGCCTGCAGCTCCAAAAGCAACTGAAATGCCAACATGGAAATTCCCAACCTCTCCTCCAACATCCCCAGCTCTGTTTCTACCATGTCAATGACCGTGCTCGACACCACCTAGTCCTGAATTCTTCTTCAACACATTTTCCTTCCATGGAGCTGATCCATGTGGAGATGTCAGAACAGGCAATCTTCTCCCACAGGTCATGCTACCGAACATTGCTGAAACATCCTCACCCCAGAGCCACCCCAGCAGGTGCCATGTTAATATCATGTTACAGAGGTGAGACAGATGAGGGCCAGGCCAGCACAGAATATTCGAGTTAATGGATTTGATCTCCAGCTGATCTTCAGGACAGCCCTAATAGCCCATGGAGCAATGCTCTGTGATGCTGTAGCCTTTGCTGCAATGCAAAATATTCCCAGGGTACTCCTTAGGTAAAGCCTAATACTTTAGGGGATTCCTGCGTGGTGTGGCTCTACCACAGCTTTCACTTTCCCCAGGTGTGACATCTATTTGACAATTTATTTTCTGAAAAGCCTCAATCATTTCAAAATAACTAGGCCTTTTTTCTCTTTTTTTTTTCTTTTCTATGGATAATTAAACTTTGCTCTATTCAAAGGCTTTCAAAGAACAGCTGGCAGAAAATAAAACCTCAAACTCCAAGAAAAGAAGGAATGGTTGTTTTTACAGAGTAATCTAAATTACCCACACTTCAAAAGCAGAGCACAAAGGAGACATTTAAATAAGGGTCCTTTGTTCTGTGCTTGCTGTTACTGGACAGTGCTGCAAAGCCCTATTTCAGCACAATATAAACAGCCTTTTAAAATCCAAAGAAGTCTTTAAAAGGCCATCAGATTAGGGTTTGAGAAAAATTGTAGACAGATTACATTGAAAGTCGCTCTACAAGCCAGGGGGAATGTTTCATGGATTTGGCCGTGTTTGCCTTTATGATCCTCACTCTTCATTTTTGGCTTGCAGTCAGTCACGGAGGGTTTGCTGTTCCTTCCAGGCTTCTTCTGCAAAGAAATAAATGGGAAGGGCTTCCCCTCCAGCACAGTGCCTCAGGGATTCCTTGCCATCCTGCTGTGCAGAAGGCAGCATCACCATTTTCAGCCAATTCCCACGTATTTTAAAGCCCTGATGGTGCTCACATCAAGCTGGAGGAACAGGAGGTGGATTATACGCAGGCTTTTGTTTGTAGAAAGGATCCTCCTGAGCCTCTGACCCTCTCAGGGGTTGTGTCCCCCTCCTGACTCATTACTGCAGGTAAGGAGCAAGGAATGGATGTACAGTCACACAGCCCAGCTTGATTTAATTAGAGACGCTTTTAATTAAATATTATCATTGAAGCTGTAGAAGGAGCATGCTTGGATAAAAATATAATGAAGATTTCCTTGGCATCAAAGAAGGAAGGTGTCACTTCAGCTTAATTACTTAGACCAGCAGAGGTAGGACTTGGTTGTATCTGAGACTTGGCACCAAGTTAAGGCTGCAAACAAAGGGATTTTCTGCACACCCTGTGGCTGTCCTGCAGCCTTTGCTGGCATGGTGCATGCACAGTTTGATGACAGCTGAGATACAGCTCTTTAGGCATTTTTGCTGTTTACATGAAACAGTTGATTAGACCTACAATTACACTGTGATAATTGTTAAGAAGAGAGGGCTCTGCTGTAGGCAGGCAGGTAATAGGATGTGCTGTAGTATTAGGTTCCCCTGAAATTCTCAAACCAAGAGGCAGATTTAGGAGTTACCCAAATCTTGCTCAAATGGAGCTGACAAATTTGAATCTCGTGGATCCTGGATGGCCAAAATCCTTTATCTCTCTGCTGGGGGGCACTGCTGCAGAAAAGGAGGCGCTGATGAATTTCACCCTTCCTGGTTTTCCTTCCAGAAAGGGGACACTTCTCTGATTTGTGAGTCATTGCACGCTTGGAAGAAATGTCTAATTCGCCTGCTCATTGCCAGACACATCCCAAGCTCATCATTTTCTACCAGGAGGCAGAGAGAGCGGCCATTAAACCCAGCAGTGAAAGAAGAAAATCACATGCACAATTTGCTGCCTGTGCCTCTCCCCTGGGACTCCAGGGTTTTAATGCAATTTGGTGTATCCCAGCCAGTGGTGCTTGGTTGCTTTTAATTAAAAAAAAATTAAAGGATTTATGTTGGGATTAAATGGGATAATTATTGATTGATCTCTGCCTTCTAAATTGAAAAGCATTTGGATTAATCAGCTTTTAAATAGGAAATCATTCTGCTCTGGACAGGAAGCCAACCTCAGGCCCTGCACTCTAGCAGGGCTTTATTTTGCCCTCTTCCTTCAAACCCGCTGGGAAATATTTTCCTTTCTTTTCTTCTTGTTTCATACCCAGAGGAAAACTGCTTTCACTGAAAAAGGCTCGGGCCACAAATGTTAAGATCGTCCTGCCTTGCACTACCTGCAGAGAACATCTGCCAGGCTCTGCAGCATCCTGATGCACCTGACCAGGAGTTCTGACACCTTCTGAGACCCTCGTGCTGAGAATTGGGCCAGCCACCTCCCTGGCAGTTCCAGTCAGCGCTGAGATATTCTGTGATGGAGAGCAAAGCAGACACCCAAACAGCCAGCTCAGCAATCAGAAGGGGCTGATAAATAAAACTGTGTAAATCTTGCTTTCGGTTCAGCTCGGGGACTGTGTGTGTCACCCCGTCTGTACGAGCGGCTGGAAATCAGGTTAAGCAGGTGAGGAAGGTGGTAGGGCAATGTGGACTAAAAATAATAATGGCACACTCGAAATAATAATATTCTCCATCCCCTGCTGCAGAAGTAGGCTGCTGACCTAAGCACTTTGAGTTCAGATTTCTGCATTTATTCTGGGGAAGAAACTGTGTAGCTCTGTGACCCTGACCTATACTTGGAGTATTCCACCTGTGTGAAAACAAAAGTCTTCTTAACTCGCAGGAAACCCCAAATGTAGAATTTGGAAGAAAAGATTTGCTATTTTAGGGATTTCCAACAGGATTTTTCAGCCTCTGAACTAAAGGATTAGGGTAAAATTAAATCGAATTTCCAAATTAGTCATATTTCCGATGTTAGAACTTAGAAGCAGGTTTTAACTTTACCCTTTGTGAATGAGGAGAGCAATGTCCACATCACGGTCTTTGTCTTATAATTTATCTAGTGCTGGGAAATTTTCCTATTTTTTTAATAGTTTCTCCTTTCAAAACACTTTTTAAAAGATTCCCCATCAGAAGAGAGGAGGATACCCATCCAGAGAAAGGACATTTTTCTAGGAAGCTTTTCTGCTGAAGTACTTCAATCAGAGGGATGCTGGTCCAGCAGTGATTCATGCAGACCTCCCCCACAGCTCACCCACCAGAGGTAGGTGACCCGGCAGCAGATTACACCCTCTGCAGATGTAAGGTAATTCAGACTTGAAAGGATGATTTGAGCTCCTCAGTATTCAGCTCTATAATAATTGGAACAAAAGACTTTTATTCAGCTGAGCAAAAACCTCTCCTCCTCAGACAACCAAACCTGCAGAGCAAAGCACCCACATTGTGCCAGTCCCACCCCATGAGCATCCTGAAATTATCACCAGCCTGGCCATAAGCCCTGAGTGATCCCTCCTGCACAGCTGCCTTAGAAAGAACAAACTCAGAGCTCAGCCTTGCTCACAAACCTGTCAGGAACTACAGATGTGATTATGGGAGACCTTGCTGCCTACAGCTCCCTGAAAGGAGGCTGTAGCCAGGTGGGGGTTGGCCTCTTCTTCCAGGTTAAAAGGGTTAGGGCAAGAAGAAAAGGCATCATGTTGTACTAGAGGAGGTTTAGATTGGCTGCTAGGAGAGATTTCTTCATCAAGAGGGTTGTCAAGCATCAGAACAGGCTTCCCAGGGAAGTGGTGGAGTCACCATCTCTGCAGGTTTGCCAAAGCTCTGTAGATGTGGCACTTCGGGGTAGGGATCAGTGATGGACTTGGCACTGTTGGATTAATGATTGGACTGAATGTTCTCAGAGATCCAACAAAAATGATTCTGTGATTAGGTAATGATGATATAAAAATGGATGAAGTGTTATTTGAACTGAAAAGTCACTTGTCTCATCTCAATCAGGGTCCCCAGCTGGTGCATTTTCTGGAGTGGCCTGATCCTCAGACTGGCTTCACATGCCTTTGGTAGAGGGCTTCCACAGGAGGCCTTCTAATGGATATCAGGAAAAGAATGAGCTCCACCAAATGTTGTCCAACCCACTGGGGCTGTTCAAGCCTCCCTGCGCCATGCTCAGGTCTGCTTGTGCAGATGAGCACAAGGATGATCAGTTTTTCCCCACCTGTGTGTGCAGGAACAGAGGTAGAATCTGTTTTCAGTACTTTATCCCAGGTCCACATGATGGTGGAAAACAAAGGGAGTTTGGTTGTCCTTTTAAGATGAGTCTAAGCAAAAACGTGAGGCACAATAAAAGGAATTGCTCAGAGAAGATAACTGAATGGGCTTTTACGTCTAAAACTTATTACATTAAAATTATAGAAGAGCCAGTGACATAAAAACTCAAAGGGCAGACATCCTACTTTAAATACAGGCAGGGAAGAGTAAAATTCACTCCTTTTCTTGCCCTTTTCCCAAAGTAAACAAATGGAGCAAGACTGAAGAAAGGGAATCATAAGAGTGCGGAACCAACATCACCACCTGCTTAAGCTTAATCTTGCTCAAGATCTTTTCGGCAAACTGCACTGTGCCATTGCCCATGGTGGAAGTTAAACCCACCCTCAGATCTGGCAGTCAAAACTAACAGTCCTGACTTGTATTTGATAAGTCCACACTGCTGTTTACACCAAACCTACCTGATGTGCGACCAATGACAATACAGAGACTCATTTTTTCCCAGCGATCACAGCAAAACATTTAGAGGCAAAGTCTCCATTTGTGGCAAAATTACATATAAAAGGTTGAAAATCCCCAGAAGAGTGATGCAGACTGGAACAGGATCCCAGGGAGCCTGCGCCATCCCTGTCCTTGCTGAGATTTAAAACTGAGTAGTCAGGCTTCTGACCCACCTGATTTAACACCAAACACTTGAACTGAACCTTGCTTGAGCAGGGCATTGGACCTCCAGAGGCCCTGAATGGTTTTATGATTTCATGGCAAATTACTGCCTTATTCTGAAGAAATCAAAGTTACAAACCACAAATTCTACTTTTGCTCCAGGCAATCTCTCAGACACCTTCAGTCCACACTTTACATTCTTGCAAGGTAGGGACTAAGGGCTGTGAATTTGATCTGATATTCCCTGGGCAGTGTGGGAAGCACAAGAGACCTAACGTGTGTGCAGGAGCTGATATCACCAGGGACACCCTCAGCTCTCTGCTGTCTGAGGTGTCCCATGCCAGGCACGTTGCACTGTGCTACCTGAAGGGAAACAAGAAGCATTAACAGACAAACTGCTCCCCTGGTCAGTAGAAAATGATATTTGGGCAGGAGAGAATAGAGAGACTAAATTTCTGGGTGGTGCTCATGTGTTTAGCAGGGGTTGCTCGTGGGAAGACACTGCCTCATGCCTGCGGAGCCTCTATGGCAGACACTGAATTGTTCCTGCAAGAGGCTGTAGCATCAATAACCTCTTTCCAGCGCTCTTTGTAGGCAGAAATTGGGGCAGGCAGGAGCTACTGACGTCTCTCCTGCCCACACCACTGTGTCCTGCTTAAACAACTGCCTCTGCATTCTAGGCCAGCCCTGGTACAGGATGACTGCACAAAGGTAACCTTCACCCATCCTACGAGCCTCGCCATGCATTTTTTCCTTCTCCTACCCTATCACTTTTCCATGACCTCAAACTCCCCCTGGATACTGTTGGAGTTTTGAATGACTTATTCCAGTACTGGCAAAAGCCCTGCAGAGTGCAGTCCCTTCTCCTCAGTCTCTGCTGCTGTCGGGGACAGCTCAGGTCACCAGAGGTTGCTGCTGGTGCCATCCGTGAGCCCACGTGGCACTTGGAAGCCAAAGGTTTTCTCCTCCGGCTCCTTTTTCCCGAGCAGCAACCCATGTATTTTCAGGCAGATTTGGCCTTTTCTCCTGTGCACTCCCCCTTCCTGTGATGGTAGGCTGTGTAAAACCACCTTTCTTTGCAGTCTCAGGCTTGAAGAATCCTGGAGAGAGACGGTGTGTGAAATCCTGAGATTTTGCTCACTCTCCTTCACCAAGTCACCTGGCAGCCCTGGGTGCAGGAGTGGGAGGGTCTGTAAGGCTGCGTGGCTGACCATGATTACACATTTAGAGGGTTTTCCACCACCCCAGAGAGGAAGGGAGAGGTTGTGCGTGTGTCTGTGTGCACACAGAACCACTTAAAAACAGTGCATCGGTTCCATGGAGCAGCAGAAAAGTCCGTGTGGACCTTTTGACTTCTCGTGACTAAAGCTGTTGTTACGAATTATCTTCACAGTTTCTGAGGCATCCTTGAATTTCGTATTACATGTTTCGATGCTGTTTGCTTTCAGCCAAGTTAATCCTGGCTGTCACTTGAGTACAGTTAATGATGTTCTACTCAGAGATTTGCAGTTGTGCATAATGGAGAAGGAGTCCCTCCTTGCTCTTTTCATGATGCTTTTGGAGACCTTCTGTCAGGTGCACAGCATTTTGCAAAGGAGTGCCTGAAAATGAATGCTGCAGTCCTAAATGAGCTGCTGTATAATCCTTCTATCTGCCTCAGACTGTCTCAGATTAATTCTATTTGCCAGTCACTTTCTCCTCTCTCTAAAAAAGCAACATATTTTTAGCCTCTCAATAAAACTGACACGTTGGAGTTTCCCTTGTGTGTATTCTCACTGTCACCATTTATAAGTGTTTTTTTTTTAAACCCTTTTTAATTTCTTGTAGCCCAGGACTGGGAATTTAAGATTTATAATACTTGCAAGAAACAAAGCCCCCAAATTCCACCAGGATAAAATACCCTCCAGTGTAAGTTTGTAGAGTCACAGAAAGGCTCTCACTAAAGACAAGCCCTGCAGTGGAGGCAATGGCTCTCTCCTGCCCATGGCTTTAACATGCCCTGGACAGGCCAATTGTGGTTATATAATACTGGCTCTGGAGCAGATGCTGCTGTGCTCGGGCTGGGAGATTATAGCTGGCATGCACGACTAATGGGAGCTTTCTGACAAATGCAGCCACCCCTGTTGGGCAGGGGATTGCAGCGAGGCAGCCGCTCCGGGTGGCTCTTCCTTGCAATCCTGGCAGCTGGGATGGAGACAGGGACTGGAGCGGAGGCTGCAGCCTTAAAAGCAACAACAACAACAACAAAACACCCCAAAAACTCAGCAAATACTCCCCTGCTCAACCCACGTGTGTCTGGAGGCACACTGTGGGCTGTGACTGACGGACTGCAGCAGTTGTCGGTCACGGGGGTCTCGTTCGGGGGGAGATGATCCAGGATGGTTGGTGTGTTCCTGTGGCTGTGTCTGATTGAGCATTTCTTCATGTTCCTTTGCGATTCACCGCATGTTTGGCGTATCGAGTGTCTCATCACCTTTCCCAGTGGCGTGACTTGGCGCTGTGGCATGTGCAGCAGGATGTCACCGCGGGGATGGGACAGCGGGCCCTTATCAGCGTGCTGGGGACAGTGCCGAGAGAGGTTTTCACACCTCAGCATCAAAAAGCTATCCTAGCACCCCCAATCTGCTTTGACTCCAATCCAGAAAATCTCACTTCCCATCTTTGGGTGAGGTTTTCCAGGCAGGGAGGGAAGCAGAAAGAAAATCTCCAGCACTGCTCCTGTCCCCACCCTTGAGACACTCTGTGTCTGACTGATCAATGCCAGTCCCTGCCATCCCCAGGGGGCTGCAAACGCAGCCTGCCAAGTGTCCTGCAGTTTGACAGACACAGCCATTGCTGTCTGCTGACTCCCAGCACATCCCTCCAAAATCATGGGCTGCTACATCACATTAAAGTGATGGACAAGGAAGAGCTGTACCCAGCAGATTCAAACTTCTTGTTAGTGCTTAAAAGTTGCTTCACATCTGGATCCCATTAAAAAAACCTATCCAGTTTGGTTGCTAAAAAAACTCATCCAGGCATAAGACTAAATGGACAAACATATCTAGTAACACTGGTTTTGTCTGGTTTGAGTTATGTGTCACCAGTGATGACATTATCCCACCTTTACAGAAAAGGCTAAGTCATACTAGGGACAGGATCCAACTGGATCCCTTTCCTCATTAAGTAAAATGATCAATAGGCCACCTCCTACTCATCCCTATTTGGCCATTTCCAGCTTCACATCTTCTGTTTTTTCTGATACCTGGCAAAACCGGTCTTTTGCTGTTGCCACCTGCACTTGGGACAGGCAGGGGGATGAGAGGGACTGCTATTTTCCTGTGATTTACACCACAGGACATCCCATCTATCCCTGTGGAACTGTGTGAGAATTCCCAATTCAACTCATTTCTTTCCTAAATTCCCACTCAGAAGGGGCATTTCTGAGAAGGGAAGCAAAAGGAGATCTGAAGGCTATTCAAATGGCTTAAATTTCATAGAATCATAAAAACAGAGTCCTTTGGGTTGGAAGGGACCTTAAAGATCATCTCATTCCAACTCCCCTGCCATGGGCAGGGAACCCTCCACTCGACTAGGCTGATCAAAACCCTGTCCAACCTGGCCTTGAACACTTGCAGGGATGGGGCATCCACCACTTCTCCAGGAAAAAATTGCCTAATAATGTCCCTTGGGAATGGTCTACCCAGGAGATCCTTTCTATTTTCCAGTCTCATTTGAGTAGCCACCTCTCCGCTCACAGTCCTGAACAGTGACAGGTCAGATGTGTTGGAGCCTCAACCAAGTGAGGATTGGACCTTGCTGGGCTGTAGACATGTGTTACCTTCCAATTAACACTGTAATTACTCGTTTTTTGCCCTTCCACCACACCTGTGCACACACACTCCATCCATCCACTCATTTCACAGTGGGCAGAGAAACTTAACAGATCCTTTAAAGGGCTGTTCTGCATTGTAACCCTTTGGTTGCATTTCAGGACCTTTTGGGGCTTGGTGCCAGCAGTACCTGTGTTCATTTTAAGCCTGCTGACTTCCAAAAATCGGATTAGAGCAGCGTGGTCAGTGTGAGCTGGAACATGTCCCCAAGGCAGCAGATGAATCGGTGCGCAGAGGGCTCTGCCTTGTGCCTGTGGTTCCACTGCCATCAGCACCTGAGCTGTGTAATGCCCATTTCGCAAAGTCTACACGATGCTGCAGCTCCTAGCAGGGGTGTCACCAGAATAAAATCTTGGGCTCCAGCCACTGTCCAAACCACAAAGCCTCCCTTCTCTTCGTAAACAGCAGCTGCTTTGCTTCCCAGAAGTGACCATGCTTCAGCCATGGCTGTCGCAATGTAAATATTTTCTAACCCACCAGAAACACGTGGGCAGGTTGTCCTTAGGGGTTTGTGTCCTTAAAGTGAGAGATGCAAGCGTGGAGCTGGATGGTCACACAGAGTTTGTTTGTTCACAGGGAGTGAAAGAACAGGTAATCATGTATTTGCTGTTTAAGAGCAGCTCTCAGCTGAATCCCACCACAAATGGTTCAGTAGTCACCTAACCAAGGATATCAGGAGGGCTGAAGCACAGAGCAAGGGCAGTGAGCTTTTCATGAACCTGATCCTAGCAGAAGAGTGGCAGCTCCAAGGTGCCATGGCATTGCTGGCACTGGGCAGACCATGCCACATGTCTGCAGCCCAGCTCCTGTGTTCTGTAGGAAAGCAACAAGAGATGGGGTTGCAAGCCATCATGACCCCACAGACTGAGTCCCACAGACCCAGCAGAGAGGCAATATTTCACTGTGTGGCTGGAAGGAGGCTGCGCAAGTGATTATAGTGATTATTGACATTGCCACCAAAATCCTCTAGGGCTGTGGTCATTTTCTTAGGCTGTTCTGGGGAAAGCAGGCATGGCAGAGGAGTCAAAAAATGCTGTGGCAGATCAAACAGGCTTCAGATAATAGCTTTTAGTTGCTGTTGCATAGCAGGATACTTCTCAAGCCCTTTTTCAAATATTCATGAAACTGGGCATCATTCAATTGTCAATAGAATATTAAGGATATCTACATTGAAGAGATATTGGATGACCTTGGCTCTTTACAGCATCAGCCACCTGGGGCAGAGGCTGGTTTTGCTCAAGGCCAAGGGGCTGGATTTGTCATGGAGTTTTAGAGGAGCAGGTTGGATCTGGGCAGAGGTGGGGCAGCTTTCCTGCCTCGGCAATCACAGTGCTGTGCTGCAGCAGCTCCCAGCTCTGCTCACTGCTGAGTTAGCAATGGAGGGGCACTTTCAGGTGCTACAAAACCCCAGTGGGCAGTGGAGACTTTCACTCCAGGACATGGTACAGCTTCAGAGTGCTACTAGAGAGGAATTAGTTCTGTCAGCAGCGCCAGAGACATCAGGTATGAGCTGGAAGCCCAAGCTTGACCAAAGCTTGAAATACTTTTAGCCTGAATCTTATTGAAACAAAAGGCAGATAAGGGAACAGTGTATTCAGAGAGAAAAGTGAGGAGTCCAAATGCTGAAGCATAATATTTCAATACGACATCTTCAGCCAAAGCTGCCCTTAATAAATATAGACGTAGTTTTGGTTCAGTCAAAATGTTTAGTATAAAGTTGCCCCAAAGACCTGAATTTGGGACTTTGTTCAACAGTTGAAAGTAAACCATCTGTTTGCTCCACTACTCTCACTGAAAGTTAGGAAAAGTCCAGGCAGAGAATTAACTGATGACAAGCTGGAAACTTCCATGCCTAGGGGAGGGAAAGGGGTGAGGAGCTGTGGTGTTTCTTGAGAGTACATTGGTGTGGCTGACACTCTTGGGCTGCCACAGGGCCTCCCATGGTCCTCTGAACCTCAAACACCAGCCATGGGCAACAGGACAGTCTGCCTCTGCCCCATGGCTAGAGGATGTCCACTGCCACTGCTCTTTGGAAAGCATCTCAAGAGGAAAAGGGGAATCCTTTTCTTGTTTCCCCTTCTCACAGACCCGGCTCCTGCTGAGCATGCAGTCTGTACAGAGACACCAAGTGTCAGCAGAACGCTCACTCCTGGAACTCGCCCGCTGCTTCTCACACTGATCTGTGGCAGAAATTACATTTGCTCTACATAAAAGCCTTTGCTCGCTCACAGCCGAATGATCACCAGTTTTTAATGTGCTGTGACAAGGACGACTGGGTGTTGAACCTCTTGGCCCTGCTGCAAGATCACTTTTAGCCTGCAGTGCAGTTTGAGCCTTCCTGCTGAGTGTGGCAGGAGACATACCAAGATTTCTTAGATGCCTCTGTGCCCGGCACAGAGGGACAGCTGCTGTTGGGAGAGCAGCCCAGAGCACCCTTTGTGGCTCAGCTCACACAGGGAGAGAAGGAAGAGGATTTCCTGCTGAGTCAGATGCATTTGTCTCACTCTGGCCTTGGGTTCTGGCGTGATGTTGCTGTCACTCAGCAAAGGAACATCACACCTCCCTCTCAGAACCCCTATAAACACAAAGTAAAGAGGTTTGACCAGCGGGAATCAACACCACCACCAAACTGCACTCTCATCCTGGGTCATTGGCTGCTTGGGATGTGTTTCTGGCCCAGGAGGTTTTCTCCCCAGGAGTGGTGTGAGCAGCAGCCAGACCATGCTTTGCATTCTCTGTGGCCATCTTCTTGCAAGCTAGCAGACATTTGAACCCCACCAGCATTAGATTTTGTGGTTTCTTTGTAATGCAAGTGTAATTGAGCCATTCTGTGGCTTTGGGTTCATTAATGTTGCACTCATTCTTAGAGTATGAAACAGCCTACCTTCTCCATCCTCTGAAAATGAAGAACATGTTTTGGCTCAGAAAAACATCCTCAAAAGCCCACGGCAGAGATGTGGAGTCTTCTCCAGGTGAATCACTTTCAGAAATTCCTCTCAAAACCATGCATTTCCATGTATACACACATGAATGCAGAGCTTTGCTTTCCTGGTTTTATTTTTGAAAATATTATGAGATGGGTTAGACTTAGGGGAAAAAAAAATGAACAGACATCCTTCCCCCCAAATCCCCAATCCCTAGGAGCCTCCCAAGGAGAACTCTCAAACCAGCATCTATCACACTCCTTGATGGCTCAACAAACCAGGCAGGCTTCTCACTGGGACTGAACAGATGGAGAAGCAGCCTGTCCTAGGGAACTTCCCAGGCTTCTCCCCAGCTGGAAGAGCCCTTTGTCAAAGTGATTACTCCTATACCACTGAACAAGACACGACCAGGCACAGACTTCAGTGCTGCCACACCATCACACAGACTACGGAGCTGCTCTGAGCACTGCAGCGCCTGCTCCGTGTGCTTCCTGGTCATGCTAACAGCTTGGTGGTGTCCCCAGCTCATCCCACACCACCCATATTTAATCCCTCTGCACCCTCATATCCTTCCCAGTTTCTGATTGTCCCCCATCACCAGCTGCCTGTTCTACCAACATTTCTTTTCCCAGCAGCCATTTCCCCCCTAGGAAGGTTTGGAGGTTTTGGGAGGCACTGGCCGGATAGCACACCTTGAACAGGGAAAGATCCCTGGGACTGCTCTGATTTAGGGCCATCCCCCAAACATGTTTTTCAGGGTTCAGACTGATTAAGGACTGCTTCGACTAAGCAGGTTGGAAGGTAAGACCTCACTCAGGGAAATCACAGTTTAGTCCAGCCGTGTTAATTACCCTCCGGGTAAGAAATCAACCTGTGACTGATTTTGGTAGCCAGCAGGAGGGTAACCTGTATGAGCTGGAAACACAGCCCAAGATGTGGTCCATGCAGATTAACAGGCCTGACTGGCTCACTGATCCAAAATTACTGATGGCTGAGGCTAACAGAGGCCATGCTCTTATTTGGCTCACCTAAACACTAAAGTGTTTAGAGTAAAAAAGCCCAAATAGCTGGAAATTAGTGTATATACTTGCAAGCAGGGAAATTAGCAGAAAAGTAGTGTTTGGAACCAGTGCAGGGCATCTCAAGCATTTTGGAGGCGAGAGGGATCGAAGCATGTCTCATGCTGGATCTGAGGCACTGCCTTGTGCCCAGGTGTGTAGACAGAGCTGTAAGCCAGGGAATACTTTATTCACATTGAAGGGACCACCTTCTCATCGCTTTTGTCAGCGACATGATGCCCTTAAGAAAATCTGAGTCCTGCAGACAGACCTGTCTGACCCCATTAGCTTGGGAGGGAGATGAGTGTTTGGAATGGAAACTCTCATCCTGACTCTTTCGTAGCCCAATAAGACAGAGCACCAAGGTGCAAACATCGGAGCGACTCACAGCAAGCTGAGCTGAAACAGAGATGATATCAAAGCATTAACAACAGAATCTTCACAGCGCTAAGAAAACCAGCTTTGGCGATGGCAAGGCAGGGGAGAAAACAGACTTACAGGGTAAAGAAGCTGTTTGTGGGCCTGGTGAAGAGCAGGAGTTCTCTCTCCTTTAATAAAGGGATTTATTTGCTGAGTAGGTGATAACATCAGACTGACACCCCTGGAGGGAGAGCATCCCAATTTAGGATAGCATCACGAGTATGTTTTGCCAGTCACTATGAAGGTATTTACATGCATTTAATCCACACAGTCAGCTGGTGTGAGAGTCAAAGCTCTCAAATTAGAGCTGGGTAAGGACCTTAAGCTTCAGGCTTCAGGAATTTGGACACAGCTCTGAGACAAGAACTGTGATACTTGCGACCATCAACTGCCTACACCAAGAATGGAGAGGATTAAAAAAGCTCAGATTGATAATTGCAAACATCATCAGATAAAAAGATTGCTGCAGGATCATGTTTCATCTCATTCTTTACTCTGGGAAAGTCCTTTTAGCTTCATTTGGAGTTTACTTCAGTACAGATTGCTGAGGAAGACATGCCCTGATTGACTACATGGAGGTGACAATATGGTTTTACCGAAAATCCCCCCCACCAGCTCTGAGCACTTGAACTAAATTCCTTTCAGAGGAAACTGTGGAGGGGAGTCCAGTTTGAGCATGAAGGAGTGTTTTTTGTCCACCCTTCCCAATACAAGTTGCAACACTGAGCTGACATGAGAGGTGTAAAGCAGCAAGTGTGTCTCATGCAACCTTATAAAGCAAAAGCCTTCCCAGCCCTGTTAGATTTGGACAGGGGCCACTTTTACCACCTCCTGGAGCCTGGGCAGTTCTTCACCTTCCCCCTGTCAGTGTCCAGGAGTGTTTCTATGCCAAACACTCCAGCAATGTGTAGGCTGACTAATCTTCAGGCTGATCTTCCCATCCTTCCCAGGGAGGCTGAGGTGAGAAGGGATCGCAGCTGCTGGGTAGCTGTCCCACACTCTGTCCCCTGGAGCTGTTAAGACCTCAAGGCCCTACCCAAAAGTAAGCTTTGCAGTCTTTGTGGGTTAAGGTTCCTGGCATATTCATACCGTATGTGAAAGGCAAGACCTTCTCATGGTGCAATAGGATAGGGCAACAGTGGGGTGAAAAACTGGGGTTTTATCCTTGGTGTCACGTGTGAGCAGCTTCCCCTTGCACAAGGCACTCCTGTTTTCAAGGGGGACAGTGTATCTTTGTCTGCACTAAGGCAGACCAATGCCAGGCTCAGAACAGGGTCAGAAACATGATTTCAGCTGAGCATTTCCCTTTCCGGTTAACTACTGCATCTTTGCAGCAAAAGGAAGGTATCCTCCCTGAAGCCTAGAAAGCCTCCCTGAGTCAGAAGTTAGGTGTGTTCTGGCCTCTCTTGTCTTCTCAGTGGACAGCAGGATAATTCACTCAGCCCAGCTCTATTGTAAATGTCATTGCAAGGAGTTGTTTACTTCCAGGCACCCACTCCTGACAAAAGAAATTTCACCATGGCTTGAATGGCAAAAACTTTGGCCTTAGACCAAGTAATTTTAATTGTGGTGTGGGGATTTTTTTTGTTTGTTTGGGGTTTTTTGTTTGTTTTAGTTGGGGTTTTTTGTTTGTTGTTTGTTTGTTTGGGGTTTTTTGTTTTTGTTTCTTTGCTTTTTGGGTTTTTGTTTGTTTGTTTGTTTTTTTAATTTTTTTTTTTTTTTTTGCATCCTCTACTGACATCCAGCTGTGCAGTGTGCCCTGCTATAAGGAAAGGAAAAGAACAGCCTGGCTTATAATTGCTCACAGGAGTAGCATCACTGAGGTTGAATTTTACAGGGCTCCAGATGGGCTTTCCTCTGATAATGAGGAGAAAGAAGACTTGAATCCAAGTTCCCCAACACAGCCTTGAGTTTTAAAAGACAAATAACAAGCATCTTATTTCCCTTGGCCATATTTTCTAGCCCACCGCATTTTCTCTTTTGACTCACAGTGCTTTGGGATGCACTTTCTGGGAGGTGAATCCAACCACTGGAGCCCCACTGACAGGAGCACATTGAGATTGCTGCCCTCTGCACCTTCTCTCTTCCTGGAGAGGACAGTGCAGTGAAACCCTGGGGCTGCAGAGCTTGCCCAGCTCACCCTGCAGCATTTTTGAGGCGATAAATGAATGCTGGAGCAGCAGGGGTGCAGATGAGCAGTTATCTGTGCTGTGCACACACAGAGGCGTCCCTCGTGGCACTGTGCACAAGCTGCATCACTGCTGTGCTGTCCAGGTGACTGTCACCTGCTGGGACAGATTGATGCCAATGCCATCACACTGAGCTCACCCCCTTCACCTGCCCACCACAGCAATCAGCAGCTTCCCCTACCGAAGCAAATTAAGGTACTTGTAGACTTCTGATCTCTGACCTGGCTTCTCCCACTATTTTCTCAGCTCCTTCAACTTTTGATGAGAAGCACTTCACAGCTGTATGGCCATGGAGAGAGGTGCAGGGTGGATCTAAGGTGCCTAGTCCCCCTCCCAGCTTCTCCTGGAAAACAAGAAGTACAATGCCTTCCATCTCAATTGCCTTCCCATTGGATAATGAAGGCAATCCAAAGCAAGCTCAGGGCACCAGAACTAACACCATCGGTTTTCCTGTGTTGGTGCCATGGAATTGGTGGTCTTTGGTGGCAAAGAAAATGCAAATTAATTGCTCCTCCTACAATGTGAGATATTTATATGACCTGCCCTTGCTGTGAAAATGTTTTATCTTTTGTTAAGGCCCGAGCTCTTTTTGCATCCTTCCTTGCTGAAGCCTCCTCAGCTGATTATTTTTGCAAAACTCACAGGAATTAATTTATGCTTGAGACTTCCATCCCTCAACCAAACCAGACTGAAACAGGCCAGGGAGAGAGACACAGGCAGAGGTGTATGGACCCTGTGACTATTATTGTTTCAGTAGCAGCCAGAAAGGTCCTGTGAGGTACCCACCACCTTTCGAAGGCTGGTATCTTCCCTGCCTCGGGAAGGAGCTCCCTTCTCCTACTGCACAAAAGAAACAGCTATCTTTACCCCATTTCAATTATCTTTACCCCACTTCAATTATCTTTACCCCATTTCAACCTCAGGCTTTAGAGAAGACCCTGCACATCTGCAGCACAGAGCTGCTGAAGCGCTTGGTACAGCTCCAAACCTCCTCCTGCAGCATCCAGAGCATCTCACCTCCAAACCACAGTATCCCACTTCCTCACAGGCGCAGGAGGACCTTATTCTCTTCTCCCTCAAAGATCTTCCAGCAAACCTGCAACAAAATCCAGACTCCAACTAACCCAGCCAAGCCCCAGAGCATCCCTTCAGTCCCCACTCCCATAATGATGGAAAGGAATTTAATTAAAGCTCCCACTGTCTCTTTCTCTGCCTTGTCTGGCCTGTGGGGTAAGGCAAGAACAGGTGGAGGTGATGTCCACTCCTATTTAAGTTTTATCACAGCTGTGGCTGCAAGTTGTGGTCCAGAGTCTTAGAGAGTAAAAAAGGAACATCAAATTCTTTCAAGACCAATAAAATGAAATAAAAAAAAAATCATCTCTTTAGATCAGTGTGAAACATTTTAACATCTGCTGGGAGCAGGTTTAGAGCAGCACCTGAAGGGATGCTGCAGATCCTGCAAAGAAAAAGTGTGAGCAGATCTGAAGTGAGCACTTGGTTTTGTCTAGAAAAGAGCTTGCATAAAGGAGACAGCTTTGGTCTTAGGCTCGACATTTCCCTGTGCCTGGGCTGCAATTGCACAGATATTCTCCTCAAAGGTAGGCCTGCATGATGCAGTGAGCTTTTCTCCTTCTCAGGCACCACCAACACAAACCATGCTGCTGGCTTCCTTCTTGTAGGACTTTGCTGGTCCTCAAAAAAGCCAGAAATTCCCTTGCACTCCAAGATATCCACAAGGGCCAGGAAGATGTTTGGAGGCATGGAACACCTCTGCTGTGAGGGAAGGCTGAGAGTGTCGGGGTTGTCCAGCCTGGAGAAGAGAAGGTTTCTGGACCTTTAAGTCCTTTCAGGACTTAAAAGCGACCTATAAGGAAGAGGGAGATAAATGTTTTAGGGAGATAAACTGTCGTGACAGGACAAGGAGTAATGGTTTTAATCTAGAAGAGAGGAGATTCAGGCTAGATATAAGAAATAAATTTTTTACAATTAGGGTAATGAGGCACCTGAACAGGTTGCTCAGAGAAGCTGTGGCTGTCCCATCCCTGGAAGTGTCCAAGGCCAGGATGAAAGGGGCTCTGAGCAGCCTGGGATAGTCAAAGGTGTCTCTGCTCACTGCAGGGCAGTTGGATTGGATGACTATTAAAGGTCCTTTCAAACCCAAACTCGCCCATGATTCATTGAGTCCATGTCACCAAGACTGTCTCCAAGGACTGAGTTGTCCTATATTGCACTGCACCCCGTCACTCCAGGTTTGTACCCTCTGTAGAAATTCTTATCAGGAACACAGATTGTCCCTGAGCTAAAAATGAAAATTGTTTTATTTGTGCTTGCTCTGCAGATTTGGGAAGATTCAAAATTAAGGCAAAGATGAGCAACTGGGACAGTATATTTAAAAAAAAAGTGTTAGAAACCTGCTTTACCTATGGGAATTACTAAATTCCCTTCAGCTATAGGGAAACTGAGATTCCACAGAAGCCACAGAAGTTTTAAAGTAGAGCTACATAGTTCAAGTCACCTTTTAGTCAAGAACAACCTTTAAACTTCTTTTAAAACCATACATGGTTTTATCATAATTGTCTCAGTCTTTTGTCTTTTTCTCTCAAAGCCCCATATTTTTGACAAATATAGCTGTTAGAAAAATAGAAGCTTGAAAATACGACCAGATCATATAAACTTGAAGTTTTGGGGTATTAAAAGTAAAGTAATAGTAGCAGTAATAATAATAATGAGAAGAAGAAGACACAATCCTTTTGAATTAAAATCTCATTATTTAAGCCACCCTGCTGATGTTTGAGCACTGGATGCTGGTTTTCTGGGACTGCACAGTTATTTTCTGGGGGAAAAAGACCTCTGACGCTCTGACCCAGCTGGGACTCACAACCCATCGCGAAGCAATGAGATTCCAGGGGAAAAAAAAAACGCAACAGCGATCTCAGAAACTTTGCCATGGCAAAAGCACGTGGGCCAGGAGCTGCTCAGAGCCCTGTTTGTCAGCTGGCTAAAATAGCTCAGGCGGAGGTGCTGACAAACCCATGCCCGTGCTGCAGCCCAACACCTCCGGCCCTCGTGGGGTTATCGGTGACGTTTGACTCCGAAGCATTTTTTTGCTGGCTGCCAATAGCTATCCCCCGAGGACTATTTGCTTTCACATGCTTTCCCTTTGACACGGCTGCTATTTCTTTGCAATATGTAAACACTCAGAAGGATTTCCATGTTTGTTCTTCTCCCGGCACGGATGGTCTTTCGCAGCTTGCCGGAGAACTGACATGAAGGAGCAGCCGCGTCGCGGGCGTCCAGTGCTTTCTCTCCGTGTGCTGTGCTCCCTTTTGTTTTCTCCAGCTTTAAATCCAGTTCTGCTCCAGTCTCCACGCCCTGGCACACAGCAGGAAAATGCATTCCTGGTGCCAGAAACACGACACTGACATCCTACATGGGCATCCTTTAGAGCCCAGCGGAGGCTTTGCATGGCAAAGCATTTATTCTTTATTTCTCCCCTTCCTACAGCAATGTTTTCTGACTGTAAAAATTCTCTTTCATTGTCAAACAAATTGTTAATACGTGACTTTTCCTAAGAAAAATGACTGGGTTGCCTGTGCTGCTGTTAACTCTCTCTCTTAATGCCGACTTCTTTCTGATCTTGGTATTTAGTACGACAATTTGCATCAAAAGTAAAAAGGAACAGAAACCACTAAAAAAAAACCCTCATAATGAATCTAGAAATTGCAAGCCCTGACTCCAACCTCACGGATTCCACCTAGGCTTGATTTAGTAGCTTTTAGTGCTGCTTTGTAAAATCAACTTAATTTTACTGATTAATGTATTTAAGCTAAAAGAGGGTAAATTTAGATTGGATATTAGGAAGAAATTATTCAGTGTGAGGGTGGTGAGACAGTGAAACAGGTTTCCCAGAGAAGTTACTGCTGCCCTATCCTGGAAGTGTTCAAGACCAAGTTGGATGGGCTTGGAGCAACCTGGGCTAGCGGAAGGTGTCCCTGCCCATGGAAGGGGATTTGAAACTAGATGATCTTTCAGGCTCATTCCAACCCAAATAATTCCATGATTAAAAAAAAAAAGAAGAGTATAAAAATCCATATTTTCTGAGGACCCAGTCCTTAGGTTCCTTGCTAGGGCTGGAGAACAAGAAATCTAACTGGAAAATTTTGGTTTTTAAAAAAATTTCATCCTGAAAATTAGAAAATCTGAAATCCCTTAGAAACTTTGGCAAGATCTACATGAAAATAAGGAGAGTTCTGTAACCCAAAGCAGCCCCTAGGACAGTGAAGGAAACACATCACAACACAGAAGTTAGGCAATTCTGGTAAAAATCTAGATGTGAAAACCTTCATAGTGGGGATTGTGGCACTGAACTTCTTTCACATGGGAATTTTGACCACAAATTCTAACCAGGAATTTCCTTAACTAACCTGACATGTCTCTTCAGAGAATTCTTATTTCAGCAAACTGCTCCTTCTAACCAAAAATATCTTGCTGATTTTACTTTTTTCAGACAGATTCATTCTACACACATTGACTCAGAAGTCAAATTATTATATGGCACATTATAGCAAATGCTTATTTAAAAAAAAAAAAGTCTTTACCACAAGTCAGACTGCCCCAGGTTAATATAAAACATAATTATAAACTGATTTTATTAAACTAATTCAAAGTTCTGATTGGATTTTTTTTCATTGCAGTTCAAACTAGCTTTCCTCCTCCAGCTAATTCCACTGGGCAGGATGGGTTGAAATATCAATGTTGGGTTCATCCTATAAATAACTCTGTTCGAAAAGAGACTTTCGAATCTGCTTCAAATTTGTCTGATGTAGCCAGAAATTCTCCATTTAATTCAACAAGCTTTGGATCAGGCCTTTAATGCTCTGTAGGTTGCCTTCCAGTGCAAGATGAGCTGGAGGTGTTTTCATCAATAAGACTCCCAGCAAAAGTCACCACGCATTTCCCAAAAAAAATATGTAGAAAAAGAGTCAGAGGGATAATAACATAAATGTTGCTAACATAACAAAAAAAAAAAAAAAAAAAAAAAGGCAGAGGAAATATTTGTTATCCTTATTTATTTAATAAAGAAACATAATAAACTTGAATTTTTCCAGGTACAAACAGCTTAATATGTCCTATGATATTGGCTGATATTTTCCTTGCTCTTTTCATAGCTTGAGTGATTCATGTGGTAGCCTTTATTGAACAAATCAACAGAAAAAATGGTAGCACTCACCATGCTTATAGACAGTGTGGGCCAACTATTGAGTTAGTGTCTTAAACTAAATCACTGCACTGGGAGGTTGTATCATGGCTCGAATCGGATCGGCATCTCCGGTAACAAAGATCTACAAGTGAGGTTGTTTGACATCTTTGAGGGGAGTTCTGCATACCAAACAAAGATACCATTCTCTCTTCATCTCTAAAGAAATGTGCCACAGAACAATAGAAAACCCAATAGAAAACCGACCTTCCAGTTACAAAGGTTTTTGAAAGTAATTTACAATTCAGTTTTAGAAAGTTGCACTGTAAACATCTAGAGTTAAGACCCTCTTTCAGATTTTTTTTTTTTTTTTTTGCATTACATTTTTCTTTTTTATTTTTTACAGGTTTTGGGTAAAAGACAGAACCGTTTGCAATCGCATCAGTACTATAGGGTCTCACAGCAATGACACTAAAACGTTCAACTCAAGGGTAAAATGACCAAAGGAAGGGCTCTTCTCTAATATAATCAGTGACCGGCTAATTGTCTCTTTACATTGCATTCTTTACTGGGCCTGACTCTTAATAAGAACAGAGGCTGAATATTTTCTAATATAAGTTGCAAATAATCAAAATATTTTTAAAACAACATAACTAACAACTCACTCCTGAGTGCAGGCTGGCATTTTCCTTGGGTTTCAAACAGTTTTCATCGTATGTGAAATCACGAGAATTGCTCCTTTTCCTTAGTATTATTCCCTATTTTTAACTTTTTTTTTATTCTAAAGCTTCGAAAGGACAATAATTTTGCTAGTTGTCAGCCAATAAATGCTTGTTCAGCAAGTAATGAATGTACTATTTTCTAATTAAACAGTTTCATTATAGGCAGCAGCTTGTTGCTAATGATCGATAAATCCCATTGAGGAGAAAACATTTTAATCAGTAAGTTGTGTCCTCTGAGTGTCAGCCACTCTATAAACTCACAAGATACATATATATGTATAGATATACGTATGTGTGTATATATATATATGCATATAAATATAAAAATCGCATACTCTTTCAGGGTGATATGTACAGTCAGAATAACATTACAGCATAAATACACAGGGAATCTGTATAAAGTTTCTCTAATTTGAGAAGCCTTGAGCAATTCTGGTTTTTTGGGGGAGGTGAGGGGTGGAGAGGGGGGAAGGAATAAAGAATGTTTTCACTTCAAGGAACAAAGAGTAGTCCCCTTAAGTTAGAATCTAATTACATACAAGATTTAAAGGCAACAAAATGCCCAGAGGAACAGCCCTATGTTATACACCATAGACATGGGGTTAAAAGGGCAAGAGAGCATGATTATAATAATACTTATATAGTACGATTCATTCCCTTATAGCACTTTGCAGTCAGAAAGTCTTACAACACCCCTGTGAGGTAGGTAAGTATTATTATTCCCATTTTACAGATGGGTAAACTGAGGCACAGATAGGTTAAATTATTTGCCTAAAAATCATGTAGTAAGAATCAGGAATAGACCCCAGGAATCCTGATGGCAAATCCTCTGAATTAACCGATAGACCACTCTCAAGTGAATGCCTGAGACACCTCTCAATGAATGGAGAGAAAATATTAGCCCATATTTACACAGATACATTGTCATCCTTTTGACATGTTGTCTTACATATTCTGACTTGTTTAGAGGACAGATAACAATGGCCATAGATAAACTTGACTGTAACATTGCTTTAATTCTTGTTGCCAACCCCATGTGGTTTTTTGACTCCTTTACAACCTGGGATGTAACTAAATGTTAATGACAATACACCTTAAATACATTCTTGATATCTTTGCTTTTCCAAGGTGAAAAAGCACAATTACTCTTCCTTAAAGTGCAATGGCTCATTACAGAAATCTCAAGATTTTCCATGAAGTCCAACCAAACCCAAGTACAATCAGTCTGAAGGTGAAAAAGAAAGAACTTGTCTGTAATGATGGACATGTCTCTATATTCCGTAAATAATTTCTCACATTCTATCGAGGCTGAAAGATAATAAATAATAATCTATGTTAGCACGTAAAACCTCTAATACTTTTCTACAGCCACACATCCACCTTTCACCCCATTGTCATTTCTTTGGCCTGAAGCTGAAGGACACATCAACTGTAAATATTACTTTGCCTACAGGAATGAGGATATATCTATTATCTAGTAGATTTTTTTTTTTACTGGTTCCTGTATTTCTTGTCCTTCCCCAGAAATCTAACTGTACCGTCTGAGAAAATGAAAGATGGACCTTGAGTAAAAAGGATTCAAACCCTCAAAATTTATGTACAGATCCAGAGGCAATTCTCCTCCCACCTTCTTGATCACACTGTCGCAGCCGTCCTACACGGCCCAGTTGGCATTGATTTATCACTATCAGTAGTATTAGTAGTATTTTTATTTTTTTTTTTTTAGCAATATTGATGCACGGAGTTCCAAATAAGGCTGCTTAGCTCAGTGTTCCTGGGGAAAATGTAACCTATCCCACTACCCTAACAGAAACTTTGCCAGCCTAGATGGTGCTTTGGAGCACTACACACAAATGTGATGCGCTACTTCTATGGCGAGTTTGATTGCAGATTTCAAAGCAGATTCTTGAAACATACTAAAAAATTAGTGCTTTTATTAACAGTTTTACAAACAGAATCCACTACTGTCTAGTTTCCTGAAGGATGGAACAAGCCATTTCTCTCGTTATTTTGACATACTTTGCTTCTCTGTTTCTTTTCTTTTTTTTTTTTTGTGTGTGTTTCTGCTGATGTGCAGTTGCAAGTCCCAAGAGGGAGGGCTTAGTGTAATCAACAGTTTAAATGTTGCTAATTTGATACTCCAATTTGCAACAACTTTCCTCTTCAAGCGATGGGGATCCCACAAGTTCCTATTACCTTGACCCAAAGTTCATCACGAAGAGTGTAAGGATCATTAATCTCCATGGAAAAAGAGACTTTTTTTTTTTTAAGTAAAAAAATATCAAATATAATAAATTTATGAAAGACCATTCACAACATATACAGTAAGTGTTACATTTTGCTACAGCAGCTGTGATATTTTTTTTTTCTTTTTAGAATGCAAGGTCATACATCGCCATAAGTAAACACACTAATATGAGTAAGACCTTAAATGAATGTATACAGCCAGGCTTTATCTGTGGATAGATATACACTGTGTTTACTGTTTTACAGTCTAGCCTATTCTTATTCACACCATTGATATAACAGCTGTGACCCTGCAGAGAATCTTCCTGTGCATATATAAATATAAATATTGAGCCAAGTCAAAAAGAGCAGGGCCAAAGGTTATATGACTTATTAGACTCCTCTTGTTAAGGGTAAAAACTCCGTTGTTTCTTTTGCAACTAATTTTTAATAAGAAGGCTGCTTCAATCGTTGTGTAGTTACAGCATTACATTCTGTAAACAATGTTTTAAAGCATTCTAAACAAACATTTAAACAATTGATTCTTTATCCTTTTCGGGTGAGAGAAGACAATCTATAGCCTCATCGCTTTTGCTCAAGTCCGTAATCTTCAGCTGGAGGTTTTCACTCGTGCCTCTGGTGACGCTGTCGTAGGATGGAGGGAAAGAGGTGGAGGAGAGAGTTTCTGATTTGTCTATTGGCCTGCCGTAGTTTTCATTCATCATGAACGCTATGAGACCCTCCTTCTCGGGTGCATCGTCCTCCAGGATGCTGCTTTCCAAAGTTCTGTGCCGGTACAAGTAGGATGCCTGCTTCATGGAGCGCCGGAACAAATGTCTCCTGTAGGCCCTCTGGATGACGATGGCAGAGACCTCTTCTTGTTTCCGCCTGAGAGTCGTTGTAATCGGCTCGTAAGAGATCTTAGATGGATTCGCTGCCATGAACTTTTCTTCCATCTGTATTTTAAGGGCATCCATCTCTCCGGATTCTCCTAGCACCCTTTTTGTAAAAGCAAACAAAATATCCAAGCAATGGATCCTGTCTCCGCTGACCATGGGCAGGTCCATCGCTATGAGTTTGATTTTGTTTGGTTTCGCTATGCGCAAAGGTTCTGACAGCGCGTCTGCAAAGTCTGAAAGTGCAGAATACTCAATAAACTGAGTGGCTTCGGGGTCAAACTTCTCCCAGATTTCATAGAACATATCAAAATCATCCTCGCTTAGAGGCTCTGTACTTTCCTCAGTGGCTACACTGAAGTTCTCTAAAATAATGGCTATATACATGTTTACAACAATGAGAAATGATATAATGATATATGTAACAAAGAATAAAATCCCTACGGCAGGGCTCCCGCAGTCTCCCTTTGAACCATTTGCATTGGGAAGGTTTGGGTCGCAATACGGTGGTCCGGTGTTTAAAATGGGGTTGAGAAGACCATCCCAGCCAGCTGACGTGGTGATTTGGAAGAGACAGAGCATGCTGTTAGCAAAGGTTTGGAAGTTGAACATGTCATCAATCCCATGCTCCTTCTTCACATAGGCAAAGTTAGCCATGCCAAAAATGGCATAAATGAACATGACCAGAAACAGCAAGAGGCCAATGTTGAACAGGGCAGGCAGGGACATCATTAAGGCAAACAGGAGAGTTCGAATTCCTTTGGCTCCCCGGATGAGTCTCAGGATCCGGCCAATCCGAGCCAAACGAATTACTCTGAAGAGTGTGGGAGAGAAGAAATATTTCTGGATGATGTCAGAAAGTACGGTGCCTTGGAAAGAAAAGAGACAAACAGTGAGTTAGTACATGGGATATAATCCCAGGCTTTCCTTTAAAGCAATCAGTCAGGATTATTGAGAAAATAAATGGGAAGTTGCACAGATTGGAAGGCTCACAATAAAGGGAAGGCATTGTCAGTTTTTTCATGCCCATTTAATCCATACAAACGTTGAGACTATAAGCAAGGAATGCTAGTGGCAGTTTTATTAAGGGAAAGCTTTTCTATTAGGAATGAGAAACCAGGATCAACTCAGATAGGACACAGAAAACTGCAGCTTTTGGCCATAACACACCTGAGAAATTTATCCTGAGTGCAGATGGTCAGAATTTTTCTGATATGACAACATTTTTGTCTGTAAACTAGAGTCAGCACTGAAATGTGGATGTGCTGGGCCTGGCTTTTGAGCCCCAACCAGAACAGTGCAGGTTTCTACTGTGTACCACTTGGTTGGTTGCTTGCTTATCAATTTTTCCAGTTTCCCTGATGGGCTGGGAGCGAGCTAAGGGCTATGGTTGTACTAGCAAGGAGATGAGGTGCACCCCTGCAAACTCTTCCTGCAGGAACAGAGCGCTTGGTCCAAAGAGTCTGACTGCAGGGAGCTGTGCCGTGCTCCTGTTTCCCACCAGAAAAAAGCTTCTCTGCGATGGCCCAAGGCCTCTGTCAGTGAAACAACCTGGCTGATCATGGGCCAGCACACATGTGACCAACATGACAGCTCTGGTTAACTGCCTGCTATGGGCACATCCAGTGCATCCAACATTGAGGTCCTGGTGATGTGGCAGTGATGTTCCCTGGGTGACCCAAATCTGTGAAATCTGGGCTTTTCAAGGCCCCCCAAACACCAGCTGCTCTGTGGGCACCAGAGATCTGCACTGGGATCTTACAGGTTCTCCAGTGCACTAGAGAATGTTCAGAGCAGCAGGAACATCAGTTGATGAAATGTCTCTATATTCCTAACATGACACTTTCCCATTCACCTATTCCCTCCCTCAAAATGGGAAGTTTTTTTTGCAAGAGTTGAATTTCTAAGCTCCTTTTGCTCATTGGATCAGTCAATCATCTTCCAGCTGCTACTTCGCATCCAATTTTAATGAAAACTCTTTTGGTAGGATTTCAGATTCATTTCACCTGCATTTCTGTAGCATCTAATATACATCTCTGTTTGGGGCTGCAGAACAGCAAACGGCACAAAGTGTCAATAAAACCACTCTGTTTTTCTGTCTTTCTCTTTCATCCCTGGCTATAGTGACAACAGCTCTAGTGACAACAGGACTGAGAAAAGTCAGACTCACTGCCATGCCCAAACCTGCCCTGAAGGACTATTTCATACTGTTGTAATAAAAAGCAAATAGCAAAGCAATCGCAATCCACATGTGCCCTTCTCATGTGGCTTTCTTACTTCTCTGTCTTTGGCTGTTATGCAGACCTGGTGTTAAGTGTATGTGGTTCCAGTTTGTGTTTTATCACCATGACCCATGAAGTGTATGGTTTGATAAACCTCCTGATTTTGCTGATCACACCAGCTGTTGTTACGCAGTGGTATGTTAGATTACAATTACATATTAAAATTTTGTTTAGGATTCAATTCTCTGAATTGCAAGGGTGTATTATCACACAAACCCTTTAACTTTGTCAATTAATTTTACATTTGCCTTTCTAACATTGGAATTTAGGTGAAAATCCAGGGTCACCTACCTACGATGGACAGAATCACAACCACAAAGTCAAATATGTTCCAGCCATTGGTGAAGTAGTAGTGTCGCAGAGCCAGCATTTTGAAGATGCACTCCCCAGTGAAGATGGCAACAAAAAGCATGTTGATTTTATGGAGGATGTTCACTTTTTCTTGACTTTGGTCATCCGTTTCCACCATCATGGTAACCATGTTAAGGCAGATGAGAATCATGATGGAGACATCGAAGGCTTGTTTTGAGACGACATCGAAAATAAAACCTTGGTATTTGTTCTGGGGGAAAGGATAAGGTTTAGTCAGGAAATCTGAGCCATGTCAAAATGATGATGTAATTGTCTCCTGATTGAGCAGAAAGTAGAGAAAAACAGGCAATATACTGCATCTGACTGGAACTTCATGACCTTAAAGATGGTGATGAAT
This sequence comes from Acanthornis magna, assembly GCA_036785705.1. Lineage (NCBI taxonomy): Eukaryota > Metazoa > Chordata > Aves > Passeriformes > Acanthizidae > Acanthornis > Acanthornis magna. Next base: position 2,185,930 of record JAWUZG010000054.1, on the reverse strand, counting down.
GGCTTTTAATAGAGTTTTCAAACCCATTTACTCCTAATGCTTTGTGAAACTACTGTAAACAAGACACTGGGCTGTGACGATGAATTTATTCAGTGCAGGCAGGTGGCCACTCGCATATGTAATTGGCACATGTAAATTCAATGTCAGTCAATGCTGCAGAACAGTGGGAATTTTGTACCGCAGGTCACTGGACTTGAAAATACCGTCCAAAATCAAAACATAGAATTATGTGCCTTTCATGCAGGAGGAATAAACCTTCCTACACTGGAGATCTGAATTGTGCTTATTCTATTAAATAAACATTCAGCTATTACACAAAGTTCATCTGAATTGTGCCATTCTTACCAGCGGCCTTGGGATTGGCTTTTGAGGTTTCTTAGATCCCAGCTTTTTCATTGCATTATAATACTTTTTCTGTTCTTCTGTCATGAAGATGTCTTGGCCACCTAAGTATAGGGTGAGAACAACACTATTATTTTTGATGAAGACAGCTCCCCTGCCTCCCTCCAAAGCTCGAGTCTGAATCCTCTTCTATTTAATTTCCATTTTAATGTAGATTTCATCAGGTTGGACTGCTCAGAGGGACAGTGGCATTTGAGCAGAGAGGACACCAGGCTAGTCTGTGCCCCGGTGTCAAAGATTGTGCCAGATTCCCTCTGCCTGGAGCTGCTTCACTGCTTTCTCTGGGGAATATAATCCCCCACCCTATATTTTCAGGATGCTCATGCTCTGGGGACATTAGGGACTGCTACAGCTGTGCCTTTGTAAAAGTCCTGTAAGGTGTTTTCTGCAGCTGCCCTGTCACTGCTGATCCAGGGCATTTCTGATAAATCTATTCCTTGGCTTGGTCCCTGCAGCAATCACAAGATGATGTGCAGCATATGGACTACTTATCTTTTTCTTTTGTTGGTTAAAATTGTCAATGATGACACCGATGAAGAGGTTCAATGTGAAGAAAGACCCGAAGATGATGAAAATCACAAAGTAAAGGTACATGTATAAATTACATTCCCATTCAGGCTGCTCTTCGTACTGCAAAGGGAAAAGGGAGAATGTGAAAATGACACCACCTCTGCACACATCAAAATATTGACGCAGTCAAAAGAAAACTGTCCATTGGAAATAAAAATTATGAAAAATGAGAAAAAAAGTGTAATTCCTATGAGCAGAGTCAATTCTCCTTAGTCTCTGAAGTTTACCACTGGCATCAGCAATGCCATGGTCACTTGAGCAACACTTCACTGTCACAGTGATCATGCTGATCCAGGAAATCCAACTCCAGAATAAATTCTACAAAATGCTCTCAGTCTGAATGCAGAAGGGGAAAAGAATCAATTTTCTGATTATCTTTAAACTTGTATGAACTAATGGTACTTACAAAAAAACAGAAGTATGGTTGCAGTATAATTAAAGCCTACTGAAAAACACCGTATTTTTAAATACTTTTTTTTTTTTTTTTTAAATGAAGTATTGAATTGAATAAAGCTTCTTATTCAAGAGAAGAACTGAGCAACTCAGTCTGATAACCTCAAGTCCTCTCTATCACATTTGGCTACAGTGCTCAGATTTGCCCCGTCATCTCCAGGTATGTAAACAAGGTGCAAAAATCTTTGATTCCCTCAATGCCATGTTTTCTGATGGGTAATCCATGAGTTTCATTCAGCAGCAGGGAGGATCCACATGTGTACATGTAGCACCAGACCATAAATCCTCATCATGAGCTATGTTATGCAAAGGTACTTCTCTGCCCCTATGGTGCCATGAGGTTTTTCCACCCCTTATTCCTCCCCTTAGGGCCTGACTCTTGCCCTAAGTTCAGCCTGTCAAATTCCTCGTACCAGAGAGCTTCCTCAAAAATTAACAGTAAGTGTAAACCTGATCCTTTAATATTACTAAAAGAGAGAAAGGAGATAATATCTCTTTCAATAAAAAGATTAACAAACTACAGATGGCATAAGGGAAACTGTTCGTTTGTTTGCTTGTTTGTTTGTTTGTTGGGTTTTTTGTTTGTTTTTTGGGGGGGGTTTTGTTTGTTTGTTGGATTTTAAGGAAACCTGGAAGCTGGATAGGATGCAGGTAAGAACTGAGCCATCACCAGTCACCAGCACATCTCCAGCTGGAGCTGGAGGTTCACACTGCCCTCTTTCTCTGCCAGGAGCTTCTCCACACTCCTTCTGTGGAGCTGAGGGCTGCAGAAAAGACACTTGCACATGGTGAAGGTGTAGGGAGGGCTAAGTATGTGTCTCACAGGGGAATTCAGTTTAAACTCAGCACTTTTAAAGATGTTATCATCAGAAGTTGGAAAATATGGCAGTAAACAGGGAGAGGGGAAGAAACAGAGAGGACAATTTAGGCAAACAATGAGGGTCTGCAACTGTCTCAGGCAGAGTAAGACAGGGACTGGAAACCTGCATGTATTTTATTTTGTTGTGTTTGTTGTCAAGCATTGTCAGGGCTGCAAAAGGCAATGGAAAAGGGAATTATTGATTTCCTTGCAGAGACTTACCTCTCTTGAATCCACTGCTGCATACATAATGTCCATCCAGCCTTTAAATGTGGCCTGAAAAACATCCCACATAATACATAAGCATATTTAACATGTTTATCCTGAAATGATATCTCTGTGATGAACTTTTAAAATACAATGTTGAGCATGTGCTACACAATTAATATACTGCCTGCCTTTTAAAGCAATATTTATCCTTGAGTTTATGTTCATTTAAATACTTAAATTCATTCCAGAATGGTTTTCTTCTTGATTTTCTCACTCCTATTTTTTTATTTTCTGCACTTGTAGGGATAAAAGAGAGGTTTTTAGAAGAGATTTTAAGAAGGAGAGAAAACATGATAATTAAATCTTTGGAAGTTCTGACCTTAAAAATTTAAAGTAATGAAGAGATATGGGTACACATAACATTAAAGAATGTTGTCCTGCACAAGCCTCGGACCAGGTGAGAGGGATCCCATCCATATCCTGCTGAAGCTTGGATTCTGCCCTCTGCTAAACCAGGGCAAATCATGACAATGTTAAAGCCCAGGGATAAAAAAATCAGTTGCATAAATCACAACTGATTTAAAAGAAGCAAAGGCGACCAACACCTGCTGGGAGCCCGGCCCTGGAAACTCAATCTGCTTTACTGTTCGGATTTTCTTTTTATTCAGCTTTATGAATTCAAAAGTTTTAATATATTTTTTAAAAATATAATTGTTTAAAGAAGGAAGGATTCCACAGAAGCCAGCCTCTCTTATTGGAACCTTCAAAGCAGAAAGGGCAGTGACAGCTCTCCTAGGAGAAACACATGGAAATGATTTTCACTATTCTGTAGCAAACCCATGACTCTTTGATCTCAGTATATGTCTCTTGTTGGGCACAGCCTGGTGCCAAGCACACCTGGCATTAGGTCTGACCCTGCCCTAAGTCCCACTGCCTTTATTTGGGTTCTCCAGGCCTGTTTTTCATTTGACTTCTGACCCATTTAGACTTACTCTGAATCTAAGTCAGTGTGAGCAGATAATGAGACATTTTTAGATTTATTCATTTAATCAGATTTACACTGGTATGCATGGAAGACCCACACCCAGTATTTTTTTACTGACACTTAGGTTGAATTTTGTCCTGTTTTGTAGGCACACAATTCCTCTGGCTAAGAGGCATTTAGCCAGAGTTTCCTGGGAGAAACACAGGCAGCTGGGCTGAGGTGAACACATCCAATGGTTTTAGAAATTCTCCACTATACACTCCCTATTATTAAGTCCTGGAAGTAATGCTGCCTTCCTTCTGATTACTACTGAGCCAAAGGAAAATGTACAAGATATTAAACAAATTTCCCATGAAAGTGTGTATGAAACAATGTTTGGAAGGTTGCACCTATTTTTATCTACTGCTTTAAAGAGATTAACCCACTCCCCCAAATCAGAATCCTCTGGAAAATCTCTTTCATGGTGCTGTGTATTAAAAACCACTTTAGATGAAAAGTATCTTCAGGAACAAACAGCAGTTTTATTAAAACAAATAATTATTGGAAGCTGTCATGCTGATGCTCCTTAAATATTCTAGTATTTTCCTTTTTTTGCTGTTCCCTTTCTAATCTGATGAAAGATTTTTCCGGTGCCATTACAGCTTTCAGCTCAAAGTGCTGTTCAGGAAGAGTCGCCAGGATGAAACAAGAAATCCTTTCCCTGTGGCACAAAATGATATGATCTTAGCCTGTACTTTTCTCCCACTTGGGTGGAAATCTTTTCTCTTGAGCAGCTATTTTACCCCTCAGTGTGTACCACAGACACGAGAGACTCTACTGAAAGGCACACTGGTTTATAGTGATAAAAGATGATGAAGTGATCTGACAAAAACAAATATTAAGAGAATGGAGTGTTGTGATTTTCTGTTTCCCTAGTTGTCCAGAAGCAAGAGAATTAAAAATCTGTGGGGTGTCTGGAAAGCTTCCCTAGACACTTCAACTGCAGAGGGCAAAAGATACTGAGAATGAAAGAAATATAACGCTGAGAAAAGAAATTATTTATCTGGAATTAGTAACCACTTACACTCGGGATAAGAAAGTGACAAAATCTTCATGGGAGTGTTTGTGATATTATCCTGCCTGGAAGCTATCCAGAGAAACACCATTTTCTACTGAAACTGTCATGTGATGAGATTATCTACCGATAAACTCATCCTGGGATGGGATTACATTTCGTTATTTCACTGGTGGTTAGAGCAGCAATGCAGCAAATTAGTGGGGAGGAGGATAGGTGGGATGGCACTGGCTGCCCTCAAGCCAAATGGTGCCTTAAAGTAAAGCAAGTCTTTAAACCTGCAAAATGTTGGGGTTTGGTTCTTCTTTTTCTTTTTTCTTTTTCTTTTCCTTTTTATTCTTTTTCTTTTTCTTTTTCTTTTTCTTTTTCTTTTTCTTTTTCTTTTTCTTTTTCTTTTTCTTTTTCTTTTTCTTTTTCTTCTTTTCCTTTTCCCTTTCCTTTTCTATTTCTCCTTTTCCTTCTCCTTTTCCTTTTCCTTTCCCATCTTTTCCTTTTCCTTTTCCTCTTCCTCTTCCTCTTTTTCTGATTTTTTTCCTAGACAAGGAAATTGTTCAATAAAAATGACTGCTTTTGACAGTTCTTCACATTGCTGAAATGTTTCTTTAGGCATTACTGTTGATGAGGCAAATTTCTGAAAGCTAAACCAGGGATTTTTTGCACATTTTGCATGCGCAGTGACAGTAAAATCAGGCATTGCAGTTTACAGAAGTGCAAGAGATCATGTAACGCAGTAACTTTAGACACACAGCACTGCCTCACGACCATTTTGTGTCTGATTTATGGGCTCAGTCAGGGTGACAAACCTGGCATGAGCGATTGCTTTAACTCTGCAGCTCCTGCTTGCTGTGCCGGCCTAGGAGTGCTTCTGTTATCTTCCTGTGCCTTATCTGGAGCCCCAAAGTGACAAAGAGTTAATAGGACATACCCAACAGTAAAAAGGGCATATTCAATCTAAGTCCATTCTGTCTAAGAAGAACTTTTCCAAACAAGGCAGATGCTGCATGAAAGACCACTTGTTTCCTGGGTATACTTCAACAGATGGCTGAAATTTCAAAATACATTGCAAAAAAAAAAAAAAAAGTGGAGGTGATTGCAGGATGAAAGGCAGGGGTTATGTGAGGGAAATGCAAAACTCCTACTAGAAATGCAAGATATTTCTTTGATCACCTCAAATACAAATATATAGAACATGGGTGCTGTGATAGCTTAAGCAAATTGGGAATACAGCAAATGAATTACTGAAGCTCTGGGTTGTAGCAAAACCTTTTCCTGATAGATTAGGGTTTTAAGAGTGTTATATCAGCAAGAAAGGGAATCATCCTCCTTTCAAGTCAAAAAGCTGTGATAATAAAGGTCTTTTCCTCCCCATGAATGAGGCATTCCTCTTGCTCGTAGAGTGAGCAGATCAGTCACCCCTCTTTATTTTAGTAAGCTGTTGTGGGGCAGCCTGGCTGTAGTTGGAGAAACTTCACACTTGGATTCATGTGAATGTTTTCTCAGGCTCATCAACTCAATGTGGTGTCTTCAGGACAACACAATGGATCCAAATCAAGGCAGGAAAAGAGCAGTAGATATCTGGGGCAAATTTAATGCAGTTCTCAACCACATTTTCAGAAAGCTTGCCTCTGGATAGAGGTATGTCCTAAAGTTTCCATACTAGCAACTTTCATTTCTTTCCAACATGCTGCCGAAAAAGAGAGAACATCAGGCAGATTTGTTTTACACATTTCCATTTGGATTTGCAGACATTCAGGCATCCAAAGGAACTTCAGAGTCACTCAGAGTTGTGCTGTGGCAGCTGAAAATGTCAGCAGCCAAAAGACAAGTCGTACTTAAACACTCATGTTTCGGATCCTGGAGGGTTGGAACCCAAATGCTTATCTCCTCCTTGCCCTGCTGTGCACGGGGATGCACGGAGGTGTCTGTCTCTCTGGGAGAGCTGGGCTGTCAGCTGAGCCCCTGCATTTCCCACGGGGGTTTGCTCATGAAACGTGACCCCTCATGGGGAATATTTGGCAAGGGGCACCTGGAACCGACACTCCTGGCAAAGGAGATCCAGATGTTTGGGCCCCTTCTCTGTGTGTGTCACCTTTTCACTTTATTGCCTGTGGTTAGCAGCAGACGTGAGAGCTCCAGGCACAGGATTAAAGCCAAAGTCAATCCCCTAATGGAGTCTGGGCCCTGCTCTATCTCCGTGAAGATGGAGCTGCCACCTGCCACAGAAGCTGAGCTTGTTTCTTCCTAAAATTAGTCTGTTCAGCCAGACCAGCCCCTGTGTTTACAACACTTCCTTTGTGCTTTTGCAACTGGAAAATTTATTTCTCTCCTACCCAAAACAGGACCACAGGTCTGAAAGAAACCTGCAGGGTCATGAAATCCCTTTTCAGCTGGAAAAGAGCAAGTACTAGGCCGTTCTCTTCAAACATGTGCCAACTCCTTACAACCAGTCATGTTCCTTCTGCCACCACTGATCCCAACAGAAGTGACTAGAAAAGACTGCTTCAGGGTATTCCTTAGGCAATGCCAATTTATGAAAAGTTAAAGGTTTTTCAGAAATCTGGAGCTTGAGTCTTATAAAAGAAATGGTGAAGGAATAGCTACTATTCTGGTGGAGTTTTTTCACCCAAAAAGGAGGCATTTGGTATGTAGCCATGGAGGAATTAAGAGACTTCAGTTAAGGCACAACATTTTAAACCTGGGAAATCTTGCTCAGCTAGATTGGATGTTTAAATGAAAGACAAAGAAAACATCATATAGAACAGAAAATCTAATTAAAGATGCTCAAAGGGAAATAATCTACCCTGCATGGCTGAGCTGAATACCATAACCACACACAAAAGATAAAAACTCTTGTTCTCAGCAAGTTTATGTCACAGAAGGAACCAAAAGTGGTCGTGCCCATTCCAATATTTCTGCTCTCCAGAAGGTACGAAAGCAAAGACTCAATGGACAGTGGTCAGAATAGAAGATCTCAAACTCAAGTGTTTGTGCAGCAGGAACAGCACACATAAGAACAAGGATTTCTATGAGAAAGGAAAATTGCTTCATGGAGCTGTTTCATGCATCTGTGACAGAGAAATGCAGATGTGGGAAAAACAATCTTGCTTCCAGGGAAGGAGAAGGGCTGGCAGATCCGATGGGGACCTGTGGGAGGCTCATGCCCCTTTGGAAGGGCGGGAGGGGACCAAAGGCAATACCCTGCTGCATTGCAAAGGGTGGATTCCATATGTGACAACTGAATTGAGCTCCCAACGTGCAATTTTTTATCCCAGACTTGAGGAATGCCTTCACAGGTGTTTCAAGAAAGTAACCTCCCTGTCCAAGGATGCAGTAAGGAGTGTGTTTAACTCTGCATGCAAAAAATGCAACACAGCAAACCCTCCAAGTGCACATCCAGCCCCTTTTGTCATTTGGCTTTGGCGCAAATTAGGAACAATGTAAATAAGCATCGTAACCACCACGTTATGTGAGGGCCCTATGGAATCGAAACACAAAGCAATTTGTCTAAAATCACCCAGCAGTCCAGCAGCAGAGCCTGGATGAGATGGAGTCTCCTGTGGCTCTATCCATTAGGTTGTCTTCTGTCAAAACACAGTGACTCTCAGTGCATACAACCCATTTACCCATACTTTACATTTGATGGTGAAAAGGGTTGTAGAAATGGCTTCCTTCTGTCTCTATAGCTCAAATATTGCCATCATCTTTGAACCTCGTCAGTCTCTTCTCTGATATGCTCTTGCCACCTTCCCAGAGAGACTGGGCGGGGGGCAGTGCCACCAACCTGATCACCACCATGACCCACAGCTAGGCTCCATCTGACTCTTCATATTGGCATGTGGACACAAGGTGAGGAACCAGAATGAGTGGCACCAGTGTCCTCAAAAATGGAAAGTCAACAGAAGGCCATAAATTAAGGGTACAGCTTTTTTGAGAAATTACTGTTGGGAAACTGAAGGCACTTAATTTTTTTCCCAGCAGGATATACTGAAATCCCAGGCTGTTCAGGAAGGCCAGTGCCCTCTGTCTGCATGAAGAGTCCTTCCTGGGCCATAGATTTATTTTCTGGAACTGAACTTTCCTCTGGATTACAGTATTGACAAAATGGTCTTTAATTCACCTCAGTAATCCAATCACCTCCCGGAGCACTGTATGCAGCAGAAACTCAAATTAAACACCGAAACTTCCATAAAATCTCTAGGCCAAGTTAACATGTAAAATAGCATTCATTTACAACTGAGGAAAGGCATTCTCCTAACAGGTAAGGGTGAAAAACGCAGAAAAGCCCAGAGGTTAACCTGACCTTTAAACTGATGTTTTCAGTGAGAACAAGCAACATTTGCCCATTAGTTTCTGGTGGCCACACTTACCACTTGTAGCAGAGCCAGGTACCCAGCACCAACATTATCGAAGTTAACTTTAACTTTTGTCCAGTAAAATGTGCCTGACACGTTGTAGAGTATACAGTCACTCATGTTGTTAATAATTTTAGAGTCCAAAGGCATATCTCCTTCTGTCTTATTAATGCACTTCCCAAATTTCCCAGCAAACAGGTTCACTCCCATGATGCTGAAGATGAGCCAGAAGATGAGGCAGACGAGCAGAACGTTCATGATGGAAGGGATGGCTCCCACAAGGGCATTGACCACCACCTTGGGGGAAACAGGAAAGGGAAAACAGAATTAATGTCAGCCCTTGTACAGGCACTTCACTAATGAGCCATCGTGCAAATGATCTGAACCCTCCCATGGTGACAGGTGGATAAGCACTGGCGCTTCCTAAGGAGCCAGATCAGCTCCAAAAGCTCCACACACGACTATTTTTTCCTTTTGGTAATCAATGAACAAATCTGTTGGCATCCCACGTAAGGGACGGTGTTTCATCAAGAGGAATCTTTGAATTCGGAAGTCATCTTGACCTCTCAGATCTTTCTGGAAAGTGCACTTCAGTCAAACTATCATAATAATATCATTAATTGGAAAGGGCTGGTGTGCACTACAGTGACTCAAAATAGAGAAAAACAGATTTCTGAAATCTTTGACTCCACTCAAGCCTCTGTAGCCAGTGGGTTGTGAACTATAGCTGTGATAAATTTTGCTTAATTAAATAATAACAGATCAAGACATACTGTACTAAGCCAGCTTCCCCTATCTGATCAGTATGCATGATTAAAACAGTGAAATCATTCTAATTTAACAAAAAAATTCATTATTTTTTCTCCTGTGTCATGCTGTAAAATTCCTACACATTAACCCAGGCAGGGCTGTAAACCCCTGCATAAAATCATACATTAAAATGAAAAGCAGGAGCTTTTAAGGTGTGTGAATGATGGCACTGGAAATAGGCATAATTCTCAAGCCAAGCAAAAAACCCAAAGGTCAGACCATCTACAGACCCTCTGCAGCTGTCAGGTTTGGATGCAGCACTGTAATACCACCACATCAACCAGGCAAGGTGGGCATGATTTACTGTTTGAGCACTGTCAAGGTTTAATGTGGTTAAGGTGTCTGTGCATGTCCAACTTCACACTAAAAAATCAGAAAATCACAGAAAATCCTGAGCTGCAAGGGTCCCACAGGGATCATCAAGTCCAACTCTCAGTCCTGCACAGGACACCCCAAGAGTCACAACGTGCAAGACATTTTCTGAGGCCAGAACACTATCACAATATGCTATTTCTCCCTTCCTGTGCCAGGTTTCTCCATGTACACAGCCCCTGGAGATGCTGCCTTTGCACGGTCCAGGCAATGCTGCCTCTCAACATTGCTGCACACACTGGCTCCACAACATGAATTTATCTCCATCCCTGCCTCGCCCTTTGGAGATTAAAATCTGGTGGGTGGCCACTCAGCTCATCCTCTTCTCCATCTACATTTCTGAAACTGAGACAAGGTGATATTGATCCATAAAAATTAAACTTTATTCAATTGGTGAATTTGATTATGGGAAATGTCAGCTCTTCTTTTCTCTTGTGTTAGTGTCCAATTTTCTGACAAGCTAATAACGTAACATTCACTTCTCCATCATTTTTGCATTGCTGCGGAAGAAAAATACCCGGAGGAGTGAAATGGTTTTCATGCATGTATAGCAGCAGCTTCCTCTACAGTACACAATACAAAATTATGTAGATCTTCCAAAACTCAGATTTATATTTTGCTCTTTTATGAATGAAGCTGATTTTCACACAGGAAAAGCTGTTTGACCAATTGTTTTGTTTTGTTTTCCTGTATAGGCCCATTCCTGATGACTTTTCTTGTTTTTCGTTTTGGGGTTTTTCTTTTTTTTTTTTTTGGATGTCAATCAATTTCTAACCTAATCATTTTTAGACCAAATTTACCGTGTTAACCAAAATGCCAAATAATTTCCAAATCGAGGGCTTGTTTGGATATAGCCTTGGCTCTTGTCAAAGCAGCTTTCATTTGCTTCTCTGCACAACATTTTTGTTCGATTTTAACCCACGCCAGCACAAAATCACTGCACTTGTGTTCCGTGTGCTGCTGAGCCCAGCAGGCCTCGAGACAGGACACAGACACTCAGTTTCAGCAGCACAAGTGATGGCCATGCCCACATCCTGCTTCTTTCCTTCTGTTAAGTTATGTTCAATGGTTTGGAGATAACAAAACACGACATGAGGCTGGAGCAAATCCTGCAACACCTCTCTGGATGAATTATTAACAGGGGGTTCATTCTGCCCTCACTGCCTCTGCTCTTACACCAGCACGATGCCATTTGCTCTGATGGAAGCGTTCTTGTTTTGCATCGAGACAAGGGAAAGGAAGACCTGGATACGCAAAGGTTATTACCATGAATTCATGTGAAAAGTTCAGCTGCAAACCTTGCCATGGAAAGGGATGAATTTCTGCTGCACTTTGGAATAGCAACATATATATCCATGTATAAGAAAAGTTGCATACTTGTTGGTTTCCATCAATACTTCCATATTGAAACCACCTGCCAGGTGACTTCTTTAGGGACAGCCTAGAAACCGAGCCACCCTCTGCCCTGACCCAGAGTGGTGCAATCCATAGCCTGTGTTTGGTCCCCAATACTCCTGATTTCACAGGCCACCTCCTCAGCCAAAGCTGATTCAGATTTTTAATCCAGAAATAGACTTGCATGATGAGTTAATCCTCCCTTTGCTCCGAGAGAGCCCATCAGACTCCTCGCAGTGATTTCAGGCCCAGACTATAACTCCCAGTGAAGCTCAGGCACAGCTTTTGCAAAGACATCTAATTTACAGTGTCATGATGTCAAATAACGGAGAAAAAAATGTATTATTAGATAATCTGTTCCTGGTGCCCTTTGTCCTCAGTGTTAGAAACAGCTGCTGCATTTTTAGAATTTATTGAACTCAAAGCATCTGCTGTTAGTTGTCTTCTATCACTCCCATCTTCACTGGGGGTGAGTTACCACTGCACAGTGCCCTGGGTAATTAAAAAATCAGAGCTTCTTTGTAGCTGTCATGGTTCCTTTAGATTTTTAATCACACTCGTAGTTCCCTGCAGAGGCTTTCCCATTTTTAACCCCCCCCCCCCCACCATTTTCAGCACTTTCATGGAATTCCAGTGTTGAAGCACTGCCCTCTCCCTCTGCTTGCTGGGTAATTTCTCTGCATATTCAGGGATTCTCCTCATTTGTCAGACCCACCCAAAAGCTTGTATCCTGCTGAACAGTCATCCTGATCCCTACGTCCTTCTCAGCTGCTGTTTTCCAAGAAACATCCCCCAGAGTGACCTACATTCCTCCTCCCGAGGTAGACGATGTATGTGGTTTTATTAAAATGTGTGTTGCACAGTAGATCTATTTTTCACTGGGATTCAGATCAGCCAGCATAATTCCCTTATCTGTAATTTCACTTACACTCTTTTTGAGTGCTGTCAGCAAAGATTTTATATTTTCTTCCAGCTGCTGTTAAAGTACAGATTAAACATAGTTCTCATTCTGAACAATCCCTCACCCTGAGACACTCATCACCAAATTTACGGTATGGTCGCTGTTTACAATTACTTTTTGAGATCCATCACCCATTTTATAATGTGTTTACTTGTCTTGGTACAAAGCTCATATTTTTTTCACAATGTCCTGTGGTATCAGATTCCTCTCTGAAACCCAAGGATTCTGTATCAGCACGGTTACCATCATCAGCATAATTCGTAATCAAATCAGAGGCCCATATCGGTTTTACAAGAACTATTCCCATGAAATCATGCTAACAAGCATTAATTATGCTGTTTCTTTCCTGCACGTATCTTGTAGCAGCCTCACCATGACTTTGCCTAGTATCATTTTCACATTAAATGGTCTGTCTTCATCCCCCTCATCCTTCTAAAACACTGCAATAACCTCCCTTGCAGGGAAGTGCCACCTCTGAAATAATTCCCTGATGGACAAAAAATGAGCAGGCATGAGAGATGTCATTATTTGGGACAGGCAGATCTAAGCTACTTTATTCATGCATGGAAAGCCTCTGGGTCTAAAGTAACTGTCAGGTGGGATCTTGGTCTCTCTAGGTCCTTTTTTGGAGGATTGAGGGGCAGGATGGAAGCAGTTCACCTTTATTTTGCAGACCTCTCATGGCATGGGAGCTGCCGAGACTTGTGTCAAACTTGCACAGGTCCCAGAATGTTTGAAGATAAGGAAAGAACTGAGGTCTGATGGCAACAGGTCCTCTTGGCCACCCAAGTGCTACTCTGTGCCTTTGCCTCAGGGACTGTTGCTTCCAAAATTTAGGCACAACATCGATGAAATAAGTCTCTCACTGCAGTAAAAATGAGAACTTTCTTGCTCCTGTTCTAGCCCTACAGAGATGTTTTAGTTATTCAAGAAAAAGGCATTATAATAGAGCAAACTATTATTATTTTCTCACTGTCAGTGTTTGCTTCTCAACATTATCATTATTTAATCCATCACCAGGCTGGCAATTTTCCTGTGCAGTTTGGAGCATATGAACTCCTAATAATGAAAGGTCTAAGTGTCCCTAGACTTGTTAAGTGTGGTTAGACAAACTAAAACTAAAATGATTTGCTTTTCCAATAGCACGTATTCTCAATTATACTTTATCATGGTTTACAAGCTAATTCACCACCTCTGATAGCTCAGAATGACTGAATATATTTCAGCTGCAGAGGAAAGAAAAGGGGATGTTGACTCAGGGACAGGGGGCCTGGAAGAATGAGCATGCTGGAAAGGAAATTTGCTGTGCTGATCTATGTCAAGGTGTTCACCAAGCCATCCTCTTGCTATTCTCAGAGAGAAATGAAGAATTTTTCATGTTATTTTTTCCCTATTTTACTAATGATTTTCTGATGTTTTTGGCTCATCTCCCCACTGCTGTTCAGGTTTGAATCCAATTTAGTTAAACTGATGTGAAGTCATGAGTAAACAATCCTATGTCAGCTTAGAACACGCTGAGTTTTGCTCGGACTTGTAAATCCACCAGTAGAAGCTAAGCCTCCATAAGCCAGATCTAAAGTGATTTGAGAGAATCTCTGCACAAATCACTCTGGTAGTTAAACAAGTGCTTTTGCTAATACTGAATACTGAAATAGTTCCATTTGTGAATGTTTAATAAAGACTTGGAGAGAGGTCAGCAGATGACAGGAGTGAGAGCTTTAATTAATGCCAGTAGGGCAACATCACTTTGTGTCTTAGCAGTTTGCTTTTTTTTTAATGTGGTCAATTACTTGTAAAATATTGCCTGACTTTGCTGAAAAGATTGTGGTGAGCAAAACAATTCAGGTTTGGGTGCCTGGATAAACAGAACCTTTTGAATCTTTTTGTCTCAGCACTAACACAGAGGTGGTCTGCAGCAATATCTGCCTCATCTTCATCTGCAAAAATAATATGATTTATAATCACAAAATCTATGGAACAAAGCATTATATTCCCAAATCTGGTCATCCACAGAAGAGGAAAAGAAGAGATATGGGGTTTCCCTAAGCTGCTGTACCATCATATTTCCTGGCTCATCTCAATTGTTAGGTTCTCCAGCCTTCAGTCCTTTTCTCTGAGAGCATTGCGATGGGAACAGTTCATTGCTGGGAGCTCAGTGCATGAAATACACATTTCAGTCACTGATGATTCAGACCAGAATTTTGTCTACAGGAAAGCTTTACTCTGAAAATTCATCATTGTGAAATATGCAGCATTTTCCTTGGCCTTGCAGAGAGATTTGGGAGCATCAGTGTAATTTGTCTGACGCAGAATTTTGCCACAAATTTGCTTTACCTTGCTATGTAATCTGCAAGATTAGCAGTAGCCCCAGCTCATACAGAACACAGCTGTCACCCCTGCAAGTCATGCACTAAATAAAGTGCTTATCTAAACAATAATTGATTCATGTTAGCAGGTAGGCTTAACAAATAAACAGGTATGCTGTGGGAATATAGCCAAGGAATGCAGAAGGAAAAGAGATGGATGCACAAGAGGGAGCAACAAGCAAAAGCTACATGGTTTTAATGTTAATACTGACATTCCTCATTAAAACTGCAATCTGTTCAAAGGGAAAAAAAATTCATTCATTTGCTTTCTCTATCTTTAGCATTTCTAATTTTTGCTTTAATTATTAGTGAAAAAGTCCTTAAGAACTTTCTAGTCAGTCTCATTTTAATGCGTGTCAAAAGCAGGGAGCAAACTTTATCTTGGTTGTTCCCCTGATACACCTCATAATTGAGAGGTAATTGATAGCCAGATGTTCCCTTGTCCAAAAAGCTGTTTTTTTAAGGCATAGTATGACAAGTTCGGCAGCAGGATTAGTTTATCACTAAATCCACCCAAAGATAAAGATGTAATGATACGACTGAAATCAAGACCAAGGAGAGATTTCTGACTTTGTTTGTTTGATAAAGAGCTATCATTCATTTCCTTTGGCTGGCAAAATGAAGACAAAAGAAAGTGCAACTGTTCCCTGTTCCATCTCAATGTGACACAGCCAAGCTTTGATGGATGGTTTGTGTTCCTTACCCTCATCCCTTCAAACCGTGACAATGCTCTCAGCGGCCGCAGGGCTCGGAGGGTCCTGAGGGATTTGATGGGACCCATCTCAGAGTATCCAAGAGTGTTGGCAACGAGGCTGATTAGAGAGACCTGGAGGGAGACACAAGGCAAAAATTCAGTCTGTTAGAACAGTCCTGCCATTTTCCCTCTCTTCTGGCTTTCCTTCCTGGGAAGAAAGAGCTGGTTAGTGGAACAGTGGGAAAAAAGTCTTAAATGGGAGCAATTACACTGGATTCACACGGGAGAAAGGATGATCCTTCACAAAGTGGATGAGAAAGGAGATCACCATTACAGAGCCACCACTCACCCCTCAAGGCATCTGTATCTTCCACGACCCAAAATATGAGTCATGTAAGTGTTACGATTTAGGGCTTTCTGGGAGAAAGCACCTCTAAGATCTAACTCTTTCCAGCAGAGAAAAAGGATTTTAGTATTAGCATTCAATCACTAGTCTTCAAATAAGCAATTAGAAAGGAGTCTTCTGGATTGCTGACAGACATGACTTTATACCACAGACCTTAAAAGAATGATGTGCATGACTCTTCCATTCTGCTCTTGTTCACTTTTTCTGGTTTCTGCAGTCTCTAAAGGAGGTGGAAATTTGACTGGTGCTCAATGTTGAGGTTCATACCTTTCAAAGACTATTTTTCTGAAATAATCTTTCTGAACCTGGAAGCAACATGGAGGGGTTCCCATGCTCCTCGTGTTCTCAGAGCTTTTGCAGTGCCCCAGTTGTGCGGGAACGTGGGTGGAATCAGGCACAGGACTGGAGTCTGAACAAACTGAGTGGCAGTGGAGATTATGAGCAAACAGAGCAAAAGGCTTTTGCTTGCTCAAATCAGTGTTCAGAGCCTGAAATCTTACTGAGCAAGGAGTGAAAACAAACAGCTCTCCAACACCGTAGGTATCATGCCAATTTGAATGTATCAAAAAGAACCAAAACAACAAAAAAACCTAAGCAGAATTAATCACCACATACTATAAATACTGTTCTTTTAGAAGGAGACACCTGCATGTATTGCTTATAACAATTCCTTTCCTTCCTTTTTATCTTGCTTTTTTCTTATGTACCATTTTCACAGCCCCAGTTATCACAGTATTGGATATCTCACACTCACCAAGGTGAGTGTGCAAAGCTCATCTGTGAGGATCCACTTTAAAGATAGCAGCTAAGCCTAAAAGCAGGGATTCCTCTGCATTATAAAAAACAGGTACTTAGTGGAAAAGGAGACTCCAGCTCCCCCATGAAGACAGCTCTGGAGGGAAACCTTTTTTTCATTTTAGGATGGGATGATTTTTACTCTGAACCCCATTGCTGGCTGACCAGTCCAGCATCACCCGTGACGTCTGGGATAAATCAGGGTAAGACCAGCCTGGTCCCTAAGCCCCAAGCCATTGTCCCCTGTGGAGCAGCCCTTCTCCTGAATGTGCATTTATTTACACACCAGTGGTGCACAGCTAAGCACCTTTGTAAAAACGGGCTCAATGCGTTAAATTATTTACCTGCTGATGGCTCTGTTGTGGCATGTGGGTGACTGAGGGCAGGAGGTCTCAGAGAAACCAAGCCTGAGCTGGGGTTTCTGCCAGGATAAGTCAGCCCACCCCTGCAGATGACTAAGTGGCACAGAGGCTGGCTGTCACCCCGTAACATGTCACTCTCTAACAAGGTGTGACACAGGCTCACCTCCTGTGCACAGACCCAGGGGCGGAAGGAAGGGCTTAATAAACACTTCTGCTTCTAGTGCTCAGTGCCCTGTGAGAACATCACAGCAGACAGCCAGACCGGGTTCAAGGTCTGATGTCCTAGGCCCTGTAGACACCAGGGAGGTAAAAATCACCAGCAAAGCCTTTGCTTCCCTCTCAGAGAAAGCAGATCTGAACCTGTGACCTGAGCATGCCTAAATATTTTAGAGTAAGCAATGGCATAGGTTTGATATGTTCCTTTCACTTCCATCCTGCTCACCCAAAGCTCAAAATGAAAATCCAGTTTTGACTTAAAAACCATCTTAAGCTCACCAATGCACCCATTTTCTGCCTTCCCTGTTTCTTCCAGTCTGGTTTACACCCTGTGCTCTGAAGTTGCATTAACACAGACTTCAAATCCTCCTCCTTTTACTCTCTCTTCTCACAAACTTAATGTTGCCTAAATAATGAGAAAGGGCTGAGGATTTGTCTAACAGCAGTAAGCAAAACTGCACCATAGTTATATGCCATAGCCATTCAATTAAGTCATCTTAAAACTGTAAAATAACTGTCATTACAGAGAAATCATGATAGGAATAACACTGTGGCACATATTTCTGTCTTTGGTGGAAAGTTTAGTGCAGAAAACAGCCTTAACCTCACAAAGCCTTGGCTCTTCCTATCCAGAAAGGCTGAAGGTATAAGAAAAACTGTTCAATGGAAGTATGCTCAGAGATGGAAACCAAAATACACACACTCGCATACCAGGGGGAGCGCATTCATTTGTAAAACTGATCAGTAAAATGACTGTAGATATTTAAACTAAAATTAATCAAATACAGGGTACCCAATGCCCTTTTTTTGGATAGTTTCACCCACAATGGCTTAAAAGTCAGATCTTATCAAGGTCTGAAAAATGCTTTGTTTGGTGCATCTGCACAATTCCTCCCTCATCCTGGATTTATGTCCCATTACTGCCCTTTCTCTCAAGGCAGAAGGTTTTTGCTTCAAATCCTGCAAGGCCAGACTTTGGATCGGAGCAAGTTCCCATTTTCTTTTGAGTGCCACAAATGTCACCCTGAACACATCACAGGTGGTGTTGTCCTCCTGACACAGATTTACACAGCATTAGATATCCCTGCAGAAGATTAGGTCATGAAGCTGTGTGATATTTGGCAATGATTTACAAGGCTGGAGTCAGAGCAGAGTTTGAGACAACTTGTTTAAATGCTTGGATGTTGGTTTTGAAGGTATCCCTGTCAAATTTTATTTATAGGAGAATTACTAACGCAGGGACTTGGCCATTTGGACTTGATTAAAAGTGACCCGGAAGGTTATTTTTAGGAAAAAAATCAAGCCGTTTTCAAAATTGGTGCTGACTGCCCCACATAATGACAACAAAAGGTGAAGTCAGCTATTTCTGTTACTTTTTTTTTTTACTGTTGCAAGGCTATGCAGCCCAGAGCTGCTCTAAAGTTCTACTTTGTGCTCTGCTCAGAAACAAAAATGTGCTGGCACCCAGAAAACACCTCTAGGGTCAATGTAACCTCCAGATTCAGAATAAGTCACACACACATTTCTAATCTTTTCAGTACCTGTTTGCAAATAGTTTTGTAGGTTTTTCATAAAAAAAACCTACCCCTGAAGTCCAGGCAGCACTGTAACACAATGGAGAGCAAATGAATCCCGAGGAGTCACTATTGCATGGAACCACTTCCCATAAAACACCCAAATTGCTGTCGACCTTGAGATTTCACCTCAGCTTCACCTTTTCCATGGCAGGTTACAGGTGAGCTGTGGAATCCCTCATCCTCCTGTGCACTTCATCTGAGCCAAGCAGATTTACCACAGCTCTCATTTGCTCTGCTTCCAGCATTTCCCTTGAAGGTCTTTCCAGAACTTTCTAGAACTTTCAAAGAAGCTTTCACAGCTTCCCATTTAAGCCTTGCCCATACCTTAATCAAGGAATAGTTTCCCCGTATGAGGCACAGACTGTTCCTTACCCCCGTGCCTTGCTGCTCATTTGGTGCCCCTGAAGTCCCCAGAACAACACTGGCACTGGAATTTTCTCTCCAACCTGAACTCCAGGGCACCACCTGGCCAGAAAAAAGGGCCCTAAGGGGGAGAGAGCTCCTCATAAATCAGTGTGTGCCATCCTGCCCCCAGATTTCAGCCTGTGACACAGAAGATTCACTAATCCCATGGACAAGGATGTCAATCACATGGCAACTCTTCCCTTTTGCATTCTCTCGATCATCTCAGCACAGCCCAACCAGAGCCCAGCTGCAGGGCTCTCAGACACTTCCCAAAATTTATTCCAGCCCAAAAGAGTGGAAACCCTGGAAGAGTCAGCATTTACTGCCCAGCTCAGTAGTAGAGTTCCCCAGCAAAGCTCAGGCTCCTGGCAAAGCCTTTTAGATCCTTCCTAAACGATTAATCTTCTTGCTATTGTAGGTGGGCTGAGAGTGTGGAGCTCGGTCTGATCTTGGCATTTAGAGAAGATTTTTGCTCCTGTTCCTCACTTTCTTTGTCCAGAGATAGTTTTATCTATGTATCTATAAGTATTATGTGTCTATAAATATAGATCTGTATTCCTATATTCCCACATATTTCTATGTTCCCTCACATTTCTATATTCCCACATATTTCTATGTTCCCTCACATTTCTATATTCCCACATATTTCTATGTTCCCACACAAATTTATCTATACAGATTTTACAATAATTTGCCTGACAGATGCCTGGAGCTGGGTGAAGGGAGAGATAAATGAACCCCACAGCTTTTATGGTTGCCATTTTCAGTCTCATAATCAAGGGAAAAATTGGAGCTTTTAATTCCTGGGCACTGGGCACTAGAAATACCAGCCATGGGGGTTAACAGGCCTGTGGTTGCTGCTTTGAAAACCGATCTCCTGATATCTATGTGTCTTGGTGGCATTAGCTTGGGTCTGGAGTGTCCCACAGTACGACATTCATATGTGTTTCCAGGGCAAAATTAAGAAGAATCAATGAATTTATAGAGCTAGAACACAGGGAAAGATCTCTGAAGCAAGGTTAGCCTCACCAATAACGGTAAAAATTATATAAATACATATATAACTCTAACGAGATTAATTTCTGAACGTCTTAATAATTTTGGCAATCCACTTCAAAGTCTGGTCCAGGAATCAGAACATTTTTTCAGTAATTTCCATTTTCTTGTCACAATTTCACTATTTTACAGAAATACTGTAATTTTTAAGATAAGAAATATGACTTCTGTATGTGGCCAGGTGGCACCCATGCAGTGTGAGATTCCCACTGTGCTCACCTTGGCCTCACAGTTATTCACCAGGCACAGACATGCAGCATTTTCTGACGACTAAAATTATTCACCGTGAACACACAGAGATAAAAGTCTACAATAATTTTATGTGTCTTCATTATCTGGCAGTGACTTAAGCAATCAGTGCTGTAAACCAATGTAAACCCAGTAAAGCCACCAGAATAGAATTACAAGGCGGCAGAAAAACAATTGTAAAGTAGGGAGTGCGATAATGCAGCACACAGAGGGAAAAAGGCCTTTAATCAGAAGATCGTAGATTTTTTTTCCCAAGGACTGATTGCATTTAGAGCAGCAGTGGGTTCCTCCCTACATGCACACATTTAAATATCATATTAGGAGCCTCCACAGACTCCCGGACCAGGGGGGGTTACAGGGAGTCAAGGACACAGAGTTTGGGAGCAGTGTTTCACCCCAGGCTGACAGGGGCTCCTACAGCAAGAACAAACTGGAATAAACTGTTTGAGCTGGAAAAAAAGGCTGCTCCTCTCTTTTCTTCATTCCTAAAAGCACATCATTTCAGATAACCTCGGAGCACCCACTGGACCGAGCTGGAGGCACACAGACCTGAGCAGAACCATTCCAATGCGGGCACTGCCCAGCACAGACTGTGTGTTTTAATTAACCCCTTACCACCACTGAGATGAATTCTGCCTCTGCAACAGCAAAAATCCTCCTTGGATGATCATATAAATCCTAAAACCAACCAGAATCTCTACCAAATGCATCCTGCAGCACACATCTGAGAGTGATGCCCTGCGAGTGTCGGTCTCAGGGAGAAGGGGAGACCTTTTTCCTGGTATGGGAAACAGCATATGCTTTATGCAGCCAGGGATTTCATCAAATTAACCTGCTTGTTCAAATTAGAGGGGAGGGAACAGCAGGGGAAAAAAAAGACATCTGAATGGAAGCACAGCAGCTGAGTTGAAAGCTTTGGCCACTTATTTAAATAAGCAGTTCCAGCTAATGCAGGCCCCTGGTGCTTTCAAACAGCTTTTTGTGTGTCCCAGAAACACCTGTCTCTCCCTCTCTAATTGTGCCTCAAAAAAAAAAGGAATAAAATAGAAGAAATAGCACTTGGATTGCTTTGGGTGCTCCTTTTCAATGCAGCCTGGCTTCTCCTGTCTTTTGCTGCCAAAGAAAGGATCACCCAAAGACCTCTTCCCTGTCCACTGTCTTTTAGAGCCCGGCCTGAAGTTACAAGTTTCTCCCCTTGATTTGAAAGGGGAAAAAAATTCAGTCTTTATCCCAAATGCAAGCTGGAATACCTACAGGGAAAAGGGACTTTGCAAATAAACTGAAACCCATGGAACTTCTTTTGGCACTCTGAAATATGATTGGGAAAAGGGAGCTTGTAACGAGGCTGCTATTCCTTTCAGCATCCACCCTTTCTGAGAAGACTTTCATTGTCACTTTATTTTTTTTTAAATATCCCTTTTTCCTTTCACTCTGACACTGCATTTTCTGCTGTACAGATGCCAAACTGTATGAATGTGCCTGCCAATCCAGAAATTGCCCGTTATGAAAGAAAGGTGTAAAGTTATAGGAAAGTCTTAAAAATAGGACACTAGAGAGACACTAAGGTGACCTAAATTCCCATCTCTGCTGCCTGTTTCCTTGAATCACAGCCCTGATGTTCAGGTAAAGACTACAAACTCCTTAAGGCTGCTCTGGGGTTGGTGCGTGGCCTGGAGGTGAAAACGTGTCTGGAAATGAGCAATCAGAGAGCTTCCCTCACTGCAGCAGTTCATTACTGCTCGTGGAGTGCTCTCATGTTTTATAACAGGATGGGCTACATGAGTGCCTAGATTAATTATAAACAAAAATTAGCTCCTGGAAAGCCCAGTGCTACTTCTTATTACTCAGGTTTAAAAACCCATTTACTTCATCCACTCTTTTTTTTTTTTTTCTCCAGGACTTTTCCTCCTTTTTAAATTTTTTTTTTCTCCATCTAATACTCACACTAAGGCTTTAAAACTCTGTTAATATTCCATGTTCTCAGCTTGTCTCCTGGTCCTCATGTCCAAGCTTTTCAGGGCAATGTTTCCTTTTCAGAGGGCAGCCTTGTTGCAAACAGCATGTGCCACTCTTGTTGGGTTAAATGCTTTTAAATAAATCATTCCTGCATCCTAATTGCTTCCTGGCGGTTTCCAGAAGAACCTCTTTATGTCTTGCTGTTCTCTTAATCTGTCACCTCCTCTACACCTGCTCAGGCTTTTCTAACAGCTCCAGTCAATTCCCAGGGCAGATGGTTGAAAATCAAGAATTAAACCTCAGCTAATTTCCGAGGGTGAGTCCACTCGTTGCTGCAAGCTTTCATCCAGCGAGGCGGCAAACTGACTTATTGATCTGCAGCTTTCCCCCCTCACCCTTTCCAAATGGATTTTCAGCTTGTCTCAATTCACCTTTTTACTGCCGACAGGCGCCTTTGCCACACCTTGACATGCTGTTTATTAGCTCTGGGTGGGGATCACGGAATCACAGAATCTGCTGAGTTGGATGGGATGCACAAGGATTGAGTCCAGCTCCTGACTCTGCACAGAGCACCCCAAGAGCCACAGCTTGTGCCTGAGAGTCTTGTCTGATCTCTGTCAGGCTCAGTGCTTGACCACTTCCCTGGGCAGCCTTGAGAAATGGGTAGGCAATAGGCAACTCAAGTTACCTATTGAGAGACAGAATTTGTGAATTTTAAAGAGAAAAACAGGATTCCCTTAATCTTGTCAAGATAAAAGGGACAAGAATCTGTTTGAGGCCAGCACAGAAACCCTGAATCACCCACCAAGGACTGCCCATGCTCCAGAGAGAAAGGTGAAAAGTGCACTGTGATGAAGACTACAGATTTTCATCACGAAAAGACCCCTGAAGACCACCAGGACACACAGTGCATGCGCGGCACACATGCTAATGATATTAATGATTTCCGAGAAATAATTAGTATAACCACTCCTATCCCGGGGAAAGTGATGAATATTTATGAATGTAACCCATAATATTGTGTGTTGGCAGTGCCAGGGTGTGTGTGTTTGGAGGATTGAATCCCCCACACCCGGCGCGCCAAATAAAGCAAATCCCCACTTCTTTGACTTTGTTTCTGAAGTGTCTCTGAGCCTGCTTGGGGTGAATCAGCCTGTTGGGGATTGCTGTGAATTTTGGGGATCACATGATGTAATTGGATCAGACAAAGCCTGGCCAAGTCCCAAAGGCTTTCTCCACGGTGGCTGTGCAGGTGCAGATGCCTTGAAAAGTCTGGTATTTCTGTCATGATTTAGAGCTAAATAATTTCTTCATCATCAGCTGCAATTTGCTTCTCATCCAGATGCCGTGAGGAGGCAGCCTGGATTTAGGGCAGCTGGAGAGGAAAGACATTCTCCTCTTAAAAAGGTCTCCAAAGCCACCTCATGTTTCATCTCAGGGAACCTTCCTGATGCTGAATGCTGTAGTCAGGAGTGGACAGGAATATATTTGATTATTATTTATTATGTGAAGATAGTGTTACCACGGCAGGGGTGCACACAGTGATTGCAGACAGAACATTTCCCAGGGGCTCAGCCCCATCGGCTCTGCTGCATTTCCATCCCAGCTGGTGGGAGTTGAGGTGCTGAGCTAAAGGCAAGATTCTTTCTGGGCAGGATTAGGATCAACACTACTTAAATATGACATAATGAAAACAACAATGAAACCAAACAAAAAACCCATAACCAAACAAAAAGCAAAAAAAGAAAAAAAACAAAACCAAATAAAAAAACCCCAAACAAAAAACCAACAAAAAAAAGACCAAAACAAACAAAAAAACCACAAAAAACCCAAAACAAACAAAACCCCCATAACCAAACAAACCCACCAAACCCCTCAAAAAACAAAACCAAACCAAGCAAGCGAATAAAAAAACAAAAGAGAAAAATCTATTTGGATTGCTTCCTCAAGGTGTTATTCTGGATTTGTTCATTTCCCTAAAGCATTTATTTAATAAGATGTTCCAAACCAATATGAAAAATACCAATTTCTCATGGGAAACATGACAATCTTAGCTTGAAAATCAGCTCTGTTTAGTTGGATTCTTGAGCCTGACTGATCCTGATCTTGTATTGAATATGCCAGAACGGAGATATTCTGAAGTATTGCAGGAACCCTGACTTTTCCAGGAAGGATAATGGTACAAGTAGCAGCACATGCCAAAAATAGGAATCTTGATCTTCGTTTGCCTGAACACAAAACATCCCAAATCCAGCCATACCAGGGTAGGAGGCCAGCACAAAGCCTCTACACCACTAAGGCACAACTTTAGTATTTCATCCCAATTCCTTTGGTCTCTCCCTCACTAATAAAGAATCCCTGCCTCTCTACAGGCTGCTTCTATCCCTTCACATCTTCCTTTTCCCTCCCCCTGACACCAATCTGTTGAGCTGCTCTGGCCATCCTGGATGGAACCACAAGGTGGTGGGAAGATGTTTCTTTGGTCTGCAAATCGGCTTTTCAAAGGTGCTGGTCACCAGGAGAGGAACTGTAGGACAATCCCCCATCCTCCTCTGCCCCTGGAGAGTTTGTGGGGCTCTGGAATGTTAAATACAGTCAGTGTGTCCCTCCCAGCTCAGCCCTTCCATGCAAGGGAGAACATCCCTCTGTATGGAATTCGGCAGCTCCACTCCCCGTGATGGAAAGCGCCAAGCAAGCTGAATGCAAGAACCCCAGGATCTTATTTGTTATTTTCTTTTTAAGCATAGTCTTCTAAAAAAGGACATTGAAAAGTGCTCCATCTTTAAATAACTTTGAGAAATAAAAATGTTTGATAAGTCTAGCTCAGCGAAATCTGAGTTGAGATGGGTTTTTCACAGCACTTTTGAGAGTTGGAAATCTGCTTCAGTAATTGAAATTCTTCAGCAATTGCAGCAATTATTTATCTACCAAACACTTTGCAAGGTGTAGGCAGATAGTGAACTAGGCTTACTGTGGACTTTTCTCCTCACCTGGGTTTCCCATCCCTTTTCCTGCAGCTGCAGCATGTTTTGTCCTGCTGTGCCTTGTCTTGAAACTCAGCTTGTGCTTCCACTTGGCAGAGCCTGGGCTCTCCCCTTTTAGCATCCATGTGGTAACGAACATGAGGTGCAAACCAAGATAAGACAAGACTTTTGGATGTTTTTGCATGTGTTGTGTTGAGATAAAGTGTGGGGTGGCAGAAGGGAGATTTACAGCCTCGCCTGACCTGCTAACACACATTAAAACCACTTATTTTCATGTAGACTTTTCCATTTATCCTGAATTAGTCAATATGTACTAAAAGCAGTTTTTCTCTTTGCTTCTTTATTTCTTTTTTTTCCCCCCCTCATCAAAACCAGGCTCCCTGGCTTTTGAAGAGGGAATCTGACTCCTATTAGTTATCTGGGAGGTTTTTGCCATCAGAGAAGCTCAGAATAATGTGCACTAAGACACCTTCAAAAATCCCACATGCGCATTTTCTTTGAGGAACAGGAGAAAAAGAGTCAAAAACGGAACTCTGAAGTTATAATACCCTGTTGTACCCACGGACTTCTGACAACTCACAGAGAGCACTAATAAGTTCTCTCTTAAGATGCTGCTCCAAGTGACAAGACATATTATCTTGAATTTGCCTTGGCTGTATTTTGTTCATTCTGCTCCTGTGTGCTTTTCGGAACAGAAACTAGACAAAATTCACATGCTTTTAGGGAAATGTCCCAAGAATACAAATTGGATTTCAGTGCTGTTTGGGAACGACTCATTACAGCAGATTGTGTAATTACTGGTACAGCAAACAGAAATCACCTTGTTAATCAACAGGGAATACAGATGGAAAAAAACAATTAAAGTAATCATAAGCCATCAATATTTACTTCACACAGCAAGTTTTTAATTGTCACTTAAAGACAATCTGACACAAGGGCATAATTTAATTCAATTTGATTTTAACTAGGAATAGGAAGACTGTATTAAAATGTTCATCTCAGATTCAAGGATTATTAGCTGTTTCTTAACTTGTCTGACAGTGAAGTATTTGGAGCAGAAATCTTAGAGCAAGTGCTTTCCAGCAGCTATCTTGGAAAATGTAATTCCTTTATTTTTGTATAAGTGTTCAGGGAAAGCGATGGTGCCTTTAATGCCTGAACATCCATGAGCAGATCTCAAACAAGCAAACAGGAAATTTGGCAGCAAACAGGAAATTTGGAAAGCTGCTCAGTGGGGAGTACAGATCTCTAGCTACAAACCCAGCAGGTCCAGGCAAACACCAGAAATGTGTTAGAACCACTCACAAAAGTTATTGGGGAGAGTGAAAAACACATATTTGATTTCCATAAAAGCATCTACAAAATCCTGCCTAGTGGACTTGTTGAATTTGAGACATCTGGCCTTCAAATCCATTGCTGAGCCTTGCCTGAGCTATTTTGCAGACAGATCTACTACCCAAAGGTGTTGTGAGCCCCTGCCTCCATGGCAGTGGAGAAGGAAAATGGATGGAAAGAACAACCCTCATTCCTGGTCACTCAGCTGGAGAGAAACTGGTGGGGCATCAGGGCAAAAATTGAGAATTAGAGATGTTCTCCCCTCTCTGCTGGAGGACACAGCGCAAGGATCACTCACTGCTGCAGGTGGCTGGAGAGGAAGGAGGCTGTCAGCATCCTAACAAAGCAATTGTTTAAGAAAATATCTTCCTTTAAGTATCAAATCTTGAAAGATGGGATAATCTTAGAAAGAATTGGAGGAGAAAACCTCATCTCCCCTCATCTCTGAAATCAGTACGTGACAATCAAGCTGGGTTTTTGTAAGCCTGGATTGGGACTAACTTTTGGTCAATTAAATTGAACACAAAAGCTGCAATGGAGATGATGGATTTGTGATAATGGACTTTTGTAGAGTGATGACATTAGTGCTGATTTAAGAGGATTTCTCTGTGAATGCCACAGGCAATGAAACTTGGCTGGGACCTTTTTTCCTGAGCATTTTTACTAATGAGTTGGGACTTCACACCCCTTTCCCATGAGCTTTCTCGTGACAGCTTCTGCAGGCTCCAGCCTCTCACCTCTGCCTCCAGTGCATGAGCAGAGAGTGAAGAAGCTGTTGACTGCAACACCTCCAGACTCTGAATGATGCTAAGCCCCAGACTGATGTCTTTCCCAAAGTGACCATGCAATGGAATAATCCATCTGCTGTCAGCAGAGCCTGGGACATAGCTCAGAATTAATTGGCTGAAGCTCAGACTAGATAAGCTCAAGATAATATTTATAGGTCAGAGGAAACAATTGAAAGGAACATCAAACATGACACCAGCATGCACAGCTGGTGGAGTCTCCCTGCCCCTTGTTTTAAAGCCCAACTCTGCAGGACACGCCTGGTGGAGAGCACTTCCCACAAACATTCACTTTGGATGCCTCTCGCCTCCATCTCCGGCCAACTTCAGGCTCCTCATTTAATCTGCTTTGTCCAAAGAGGTTTTGATTACATGGAGGCTTGGAAAATATCTGTTCTTTGTGGAAATATTTGCAAAGAGGATTGTGCCTAAATGCCATTCCTGATGGTGATATTGATGTCTGTCTACACTTACATCTGTCTGCACAGATATACCACAGTCTCTGCTTTTCCCTCATGTGGAAAGAACTGTGGACTGGGTGCCCACCACTGCAATTCATGAGCACAGAGAGGTGATAATTGCAGTGTGGATGGGGGCTACTTTTAGCTATACACTTCTTTTTTGCAGGGTGACTTGTGTAGACGTACACTGATGTAATTTGTTCGATATGTCCAACTTTCAGCAGACAGCCAAGGCATCTTTCCCAGGTGCCCTGAGCTGAAATGAGCCTGTATTTTGTGGTTTGATTAACCCTTTCTCTTTCATCCCAAGGAAACCTGTAGCAGGTTTGTTGGTAGGATGTTATTGTGTTGCGGTGTATGTGAAAGCACTCACTTTTCCCTACACTAGCACACTTCTTTGAGATGCTGAGAAGCCATTACCACAGATCATCCTTCAGGGATTCCACACCCAGAAAAAATAGCTCTCAGTTCATGGATTACTGTGTGCTTTGACATTTAGGCGTTGCAAGACCAAATTTCCTTTAGTAATGCACAACACTCAGATCGAGCCTCTGCTGTTCCACTGCCCCAAATCAGTGTCAAAGGTCTTTCACGAGGCAGGATATATAGAAAGAAAGAAAAAATCAGCAGCAATATGCTTATACCCCCTCTGGGTTCAAATCCCATTTAGAAATAATGAATACTTGCAAATTTTGAGCTGGTTTTATGAATTATTCAAAACAGAAAATAGATTCAGAGTTGCAGTTGTACAATGAGAAAACACAGATGAGAGATGGTTTCACATGTCCAATCAAAAATCAACCATCGCAGCTTGAATTTTGAATACTGATACCAAACCACTAATGAATAATTTGCAGATCAGGAATTTTTAAGTGAATAATTTTAAACAAATAAATTTGAGAAAATCAGACAAGTGGTTCATCTGCTTCTTTTGGAGCAGCTAATTCACCCATTCACTCCCTTCTGCAGCTCAGTTGCAGTGATTTGGTTCTCAAAGGACCAAAAAGAAAATGTAAATTGAAATAAAAAGTGTGCTGGAAAAATTATAGGATATTACTGTGCCAATTCAGAGTGGCAGGGTGGGTTAGCAATAGGGTAGGAGAAAAGCATCTGTTAAACCTGCTAAAAATATACTACCAGGTTCTCATAATCTGCACTGGGAAAATATTTTTAAGAAAAGAATAGCCCAGGGGGAAAAGATTAATTCATTGAAAACACTGATGAGCAAGTGATGGCCTAGAGTCAATCAATAACCAAAACAACTCAAAGGTGGAGCAACTTTTTGGTTGGACTGGGAGCTTGCAAAAAGAATATGTAAATGTGGGTGAAGGTGGAACGTTTAAATGTGGGTTAAGAAAATGAAACATTCTGGGTCAGTAAAAACATTCTGGGCCAGTACGAAGGCTCTGGGATTTATTTTCTGGGGGTAAGGGGAGTCCCAGGCGCCCTTGTCCCCCGTTTTGTGCCATACATGCTCGGATGTGAGACAGGGAAAGGCAAAGGCAAATCTGTGGCTGCTTCTCCAATCTGTCATTATAAACTCCACCATTAAAAGGCAAACACGCAGCTAATTTTTGGTGTTACATATGGATTTTGCATTCTTGTGTGGCTCCTCTTCCAAGGAGGGTTTTCACATGGAGGAAAGAATTTAGCTTAGTTTTTGGTTTACTTTCTTTGGTATTAATGTGATGTTAATCTACAATAATTTTGGTATTAATGAGATGTTATTCTGCAAGTGTGGTACTAATTTCAAACTGTTAACAATGCAACAGAGTTCCAAACTGCCTCAGTGAATTCATCATGAATTCACATTGTTGTTTCTATCAGGAAGACCTCTACTTATGATTGTGACAATATTCAGCCCTCAGCCAGCCCTTTTAGTCTTGAGAAAATCATTAGTAAATTCAATAACAAATTCCTGGAAGCCCATACAGTACTTTGGGTGAGTCCTATTAGTCCCATTTTATGGATGGAGAAACCAGAAAAGAAAAGCTATGCCACCTAAATCACAATAAGAACAGTTTTCAGGAGGGGTCTGGAACTTAAGAACTGGTGGATTCCAATTTTGTGGTTAAATAATTAAACCAGACCTTCCTCTTCTGCTGGAGCTAATCTGAGAAAAATGAGTGCCTTCGCTTTAAGAGGTTTCTAAGCATGTATGGAAAGAAGAATTTATGACCTATAATTTATGTAAAGAATTTCCTTTTCATAAATCAATTTATTAAAGCTCTGGAGAAGCTTCCAAAGGCTCTGATCCAGCAGTGCACTTAAACATGTCCATAACTTCAAACAAGTAAATTGTCCCACTGAAGTGCTCTCCTGGGCTGGGGCCAAAGAAAGTGCAGTTCTTCCCTCGAGTCAAGGTTCAGACATAAAATGGGGAAAAATAATTTCTCTGAAGTTTAATAAATTACATAATCATGGCAAAGCTCTGCCAGCCTCCCACATTAATACCTCAAGCTAATAAGAAAAGGCCTCAGGGAGATAATTGCCTCCTCATTGATACACTGAGATGAAATGCACTTCATCTGGAGGTTGTGGCGTTGCTGACTTTTCCCAAATTTGGCAGATCCCACATCAATTCCATGTGAATCTTTGGAGGAGACAAATCTGGCACCAGCAACACTCCTGAGGCATAAGATTCCTTTTGTCCAGACTTTTAAGTCTTATCCTTAAATTAGGAGAACTGAGCGTGGCAGTGTTTCAAGGATTTGGAGTGTCTTGCAATGTTTCGTAGTAGTGAAGCCTCTTTGCCAAGAGGACTTTTCACACCTTCTTCTGGACTCCTGCTCTGGTAAATATTTGGGAGCCAGTACTGAACATACTGTGACACACTGCCGCAGCCTCGCCAGGGAGCTCCGCCAAGGACAGCTCCTCTAATCTGCTCAAAACTTGTGTGCCCAGGCCATGTGCAGAGCAGCCTGAGGCAGCCGGACCTTGTGCTAGCTGGGAGTGTGGAGAGATGTTAAAAGCTGAAAGAAAGAGAGAATTCCTGGCGACGGGAAGGGGATGTGAGTCAAATCAGGAGGATGACACATCTACGTCACTAAAGGCATTCCTCCCGCTCTGGCGTGTCGGGTCCTGGGGATGCACAGTCACATATCCAAACCTCCTCTGAGCTCTGCCTAGGCTTGATGCTTAGAATCAGAGTGACAGCTGTCATTTCACAGATGCAAAGCTGCCAAACTGAACGGCCCCGTTCTCACCTACCGCAAAATCCAACACGAGAAGCGTTGTAGTTCCAAAATGATACTCACATCTACAATAAGGAAGTCCAGCCAGCACCAGGCGTTGGTGAAATACTTCTTGAAGCCATAAGCCACCCACTTCAGAAGCATTTCCAAGACGAAGATGTAAGTGAATATTTTGTCAGCATACTCCAGCATGGTTTTTATGTTTTTTCGGTCTTCAAGGTAAATATCTTCAAAGGCCTGGAAGTACAAAGGAGTGATTAATAACTGCTCCCGAACTGTGTTGGAAAGCAAGGGTGTTGCACTGCAAGTCTGTATTTGATAAGATATCATGTGCAGTCTGTGATTTCTATGAATTTTAATGTTACAGTCAGAAAGAGTATTCAGGCACAAACAGGACCAACCCTGACCTTAGAGAGACCTGTTCAGCTTTCCTTTGTAATGGACACAGGCTTAGCTATCTCTTCAGCCTCTGCTGGCTCTGCTGATCTGAGTGTAGCATCCTTTGAGTGATCCTTTGAGTGACCCTCAAAGGATCCTCAAAGTGATCCTTTGTATGTAAGAACAGCTTTTGCACCCTGAATTTGGAGTGTCATCCCCAAATGCCCAAGTTTGTCCTGCCTCATCTCCTGTTGTCGGTTCCACTGCTCCCCAGGCATCTCAGATGTCCCAGGGCACAGGATGTCTATATTTAGGAGGCAGAATATGACCCTTGCATTTAGCCAAACAGATCTTATTGCTAACGATGACAAATTGGGTTATTAACCTGCCTGTGTTATGGAGTACTGGAGTTCCCTGGCTTCTGTTCAGCCATCACATTTCAGGTGGCTACAGCCCTCTGCCTCAAGAAATGCTCATTATTATTCACTTAGCAGAACAATAATGTTTTAAAGGTCAAGGTATCTATCTCCCCATCTCATCTGTCTCTCCAACTAATCTTATGCAGGGCATTATGAAAAGAGTTTCAGTATCTGTATCAAATACGAGCAACTGAATAACCCCTTTAAAATATTTAAGATATAAACCAATATGCCTCCTAAAAGAAAGAAAATAAAATTGTCTCATAGTTTAGCCTTCACTTTATAATTTAAGACAAATAAAAGGTAGGATCCTAATGCCAGTTTTGCCTATATACAGCCCATTTTAGGGCTTCTAAGTCAAATTATGGTCTGCATCCCCAGCTACTCTTGCCACTGCTGTTACACAGGCTGCTCCCAAGTCCCTGAAACCTGGATGACCCAAGCTGGGACATTACTCTCATCCCATCGTGTGACCCAGAGCACTTGGCAGCAAGAAACATAATTTGAGAGGGTCGGTGCTAATCATCTGAATTATCTGCATTTACATATTTCCAGATCTGTAACTACTTTCTGAGGAGCTTCAAAAAGCTAACAAACACCCAGTGCCTGGAGATACAAGAAGTGTGGTACTTGTCACTCAGGCAGTCACACTGCTCTTTTGCCTGCCAGGGAACAGTAATTAAACTGACAAGAAAGCTTTGGCAGCCTGTGCCAAATCTTGTCCATTTGTCCCCACACTTTGGGGTGACGTTTTCGCTGCAACTCTGTCTCCTATCTTGCCTTCAAAAATGATATTTCAAGGGTGTGAAAAAGCTGTTGGGGAAAGCCTGAAAACAATGCACAGATTGGAGTTTATCACTTCTTGTAGGGGCTCACTCACTTTGTCAGATGACTTGCTGTACTTTGCAATTACTGCAAAAATAACAGCAAACCATTTAAAGTGATTTCCTCCTCTCCCTCCTTTGCTCTCCCTACTTTCTACGAACTTGTCCAAAAGTACATTGTGTTTTGACTACTAAAAGCACACTGTGAGTCAGGAAGCAGCTTATTAAGGGATGAAAAATATGCTACCTGGACACTTCTGTACTTCTGGACAAGCTGTGGATATTACCCAAACGACAAAATTCTGGTGCTTTGCATTTTTTCATGGTTACAACAGATGAAACCTTTGCCATATAAAACATCAAGAAAGGGTTTTTTTCTGCTTTGCTTCTTGTGTTAAAAAAGAGTTAAGCAGGATACCTGCAGTGTTATCCAAAATTACTATTAAAAAGTAGGCTTTCGGTTTGGGTGCTTATGGCTTAAAATCTTAAGAAAGGTTTTTGGATCTTCTGCAATAAGCTAAAGACACATTTTGATGGTTTAACCACATAAATATATATATTGGCTTAAAGGTATATATAGCTCTTCTCCCGTAAGAACTTAGGGTGTCCCAGGGATGCAGCCAGATGAGCTCAGTTTTTGGAAAAGAGCAACCCACAATAACAGGATAAAAAGTTGTGTTTTGCCTCCAACATCTCCAGTCCAAATGCTGAAGCGCAGTGCTGTTATGTGGGAAAAGGCAGGATAATTTGCCCTTATACAGAACCGCGTTGGCTAAATCGAAAATCACAAAAACTAAATGAATGCATGCAATTTAAATTAAATGAGCTTTATATTGCAGTCTTCAGTTATCTAAGACACTTTTAATTACATATGTGAGGAAGTGCATTCATCTAAAGCATATTATAGCAAGCGACATTCCCCCTCTAAAATGTGTTCAAAAATTAACATTCTGATGCTCAAGCTGGTGCAAAAACTGTCAGAGTCCATTCATTTCAGCAAAGCCGTGACAATTTTCAGAAGCCTACTATTTACCCAATTTTTTCAGCCTCTTATTTTTCGTAGTAAAATAAAATCCCCTGGGTGATGTGTCAGCCCATCCCTGGTGAGCCCCGAGAACAGTCCATTACTTTCCTTTTTGCATCAACATTTATGTTTTTCCACCTCCCTGTCTCCCTTCAGAGACTTTCTTTGAGCTACACGAACCCAGTACTTCTGTGTTTTCCTCTTATTTTTAGGCCACTGATAATTTGTGTTGCTCTTCTGTGGAGTTTCTTCAATTAGCCCATGTCTTTCCCAAAGTGCAGTGCCCAGAGCTGCAGCCAGTGCTCCAGCTGAGGCCTCCTTGATGCCAACTGGAGTGGAAGAACAGGATAATTTCTACAACCCAGTGGGGTGTTGGGCTTTTGTGCAGGCTTGGGACGGAGTTTGTTCTGTTTGTTGCCTGCTCCCACTCCAGCTCTTTTTATTAAATGCGCTCCCTTACAGCCGAACTTCATCACACCTTTCTGCCTGTGGTTATTCCTGGGGAGGTGAAGCAGGCACCTTTCTGAGGTGGTGTTTGCCTTGCTTCTTAAGCAGATTCATCCGTTTGGCTGAAGTCAATCCTGACCTCTGGAAATGCATGGATAACCTGTCCAAACATAGCCCTGCCTGCAAATTTAGTAAGTGTATGTCTCACTCCATTACAAAGGAGAAGGTCAGTGACCAGCAGACCAAAGCCTGGAGAAGTCTTGATACAGATCTTTGCTCTAGGTCAGGATAAAAACCTGGGAGAAATCCCACCAATTCCAGGGACATTCCTGACATGTGGAAGAGAAATATAAATACATCTCTGTGAAGACCCCAGGGCTGATAATGCAGAGAGGATAATTCCAGTATGCAGTGGGATCTCAGGAGGAGAGGATCCCCTATCAGAGTCCTGGGCAATGACCAATCAGTGTCCATACACACATGTCCCTTTGGACACAAACTGGACCTGTGCAGGGAAGGTACTGAGTGTTAACCAAAGGTGTAGCCAAAACAGGAAGACAGCCACCCACTATCTCCATGGTTAGCACTGATTCAGTGCCCTCTATGCCCCTTTTATAATGTTGATTTGCTGGTTACAGAATGGGCTAAAAAAAAAAAAAAAAAAAAAGAGAAGAGAAGAGAAAAAAACAAAGCCACCCCTGGAGCAAAATGCAAGTCTCCAGATGGGAACTCTCATGGAGGAGCAGCTATGGGATGATGAAGAAGTAACGCTGGGAAACTTCCTCACACACTCTTCCTTAAGTATGTGCTTCTCAAAACATGTGCAAGTCAAAATTTTATGTTACAGCAGAAGAAAGTTCCCCACCTTTACTATGGTAAAGGCAGGTGAAAACAGAAAAGCTGACGACCTGTCTTAGCTGCAGACACTCTTTGCTTTGAGAAATTACCAGTAAGGGCTCATAAGGTCTTAGAGACAGCTAAACTGGAGAACTATGAGACCCATGTCCACTTTTAACCACTTAGGAAAAGCTGTCACATTTACCAGGGCTCCACTGCTCAGCAGGATCATGAAGATGATGAACGTTTCGAACCAGTTGTGCTCGACGATCCTGTAGCAAGTCTTTCGCAGCCTCCACCAAATTTTGCCTGGAAATTTTGTGATGTCCACTGAGCAGCATGGGAAGAATCGCACACAAACTGTGAAAAAGCAAAACAAAACCAAAGGAATTGTTAATAAAAGCCCATTTAACTCTTAAAGCTGCAGTAAGAAGCTGCTAAACAAGATTTCTTATAGCAATAAGCTGCTTCACAGTGTTTTTCCTTCCTTTTGTTGCTCACAAAGCCCTTCTGCTCTGCCTTACATTTCCTTCTCTCACTCCCCTATTAAAAAACATTCAAAATCACTTAAAATGTGTCCCAGGGAGTTCTCCCAATGATTTTTGTGAAACAGAATATATTGGCCATGAGTCACCAGTGCCCTAGGTCATTCAAAAAGTGTTAGCTGAGCTCAGGCAGCACTTCTGATCAGGACTAATAACTCTAGGAGGTTATTAGTGATAGCTCCCACACCCTTTTGAATGCAGGAAGGTTATTTTCTTGGTAGTACAATACCACTGGAATTGCTGATTAAAAGTGGCAATCTGATGAAAGAGAGATGATGAGAGGAGGTGCTACAGTGCAGATGGGACCAATGTGCTGAAGAGACTCAGGCAGCAAAAGCAGGAGCAGATTTTGATCTCTTGGACTCTCATTAGCTTAAACAAGGCATTAGAACAATCTACGAATTATAGTGAGGCAGTTAAATCCCCTTTGATGTCACAGAAATTTAGATATCTGCTCCACAGCAGGTTTCCCACTGATGTTTCATAGCACTTCCTGACCTCAGTGACAAATAGTGTGTGATAGTTAAGTGCTGTGGTGGTAATGGGGCCCACACAAGGATTTCTGATAGGCAAGACCACGGCCATTTGTAGTTTCCTTAGCAACACTCGTTTGTTACAGCAAAAAGATACTGTCATTGGAAACGGACAGATCCATCTCTCCCGCTTCAAAAACAGCATTGCCTTGTGCTGGGCAAGACTTAAAATGCTGTGAGAGGAAGGACCCTGGGAGCCAGGAATTGTCCTGGCCAGTCAGTCTTCTGTCAGATAATCTGACTCAAATGTCCCATTTGTTGATGAGAACGACCCTCAGGAGCTATTTTATTTTCAAAAAGCAAGCTTTTTAGCCTATCGTTATTCCATGTGTTGTGCAAAAAGAGACTTAAGCATGGAAGTTTATCGGTTCCATCATGAGAAAAAAAGCCACAGGCCAACTGCTTCTGCAGCTGAAAGGTGGCCAAGGTCACCAACATGTCTTGAAACACACCGCCACTGTTCAGAAGTGACAAGGGAGGATGCCTCACCACGGTGATGTAATGCACTGCTTTTGCAAGTAGAAATAATATTTAGGCAAGGCAGCTTGGGAAGGAAAGAGGGCGAGTGCCAAGGTTCCGGAGAGAGCAGATGCTGCTAATTCAAGGTGGCATAACTGAGGTGCCTGAGCTGCCTGGGATATGGAAGGAGATCAAGAGCAGCTCCTGGGATTCCCGAGCAGCTGGAATTGGGGCTCTGCTGGCAGAGGGCTCTGCCAGGCGGAGCAGAGCTGCTAAGTCTGCTGTGGTACTCCCAGCATTTCCTGCGAGTTTTTATTGTCCCAAATCCCTGGTGCGGAGCAGCAGAACTGTGTTGGGTGTTTCATACAGGAGCTACTCCCCAAACATTTTCCTTCACATTTCTGAGATTTTGGTTTGGCGTAGGCTCTTGGCTGGGTGAGGTTTAGGTGTGGGGCTAATAGGACAATGAACCATTTATATAAATGTAATGGCACTGTGATGCAAGTAACTACCTGCCCTCTGAATGCCTGCAACACAGACCCACAGCAGCTCCCAGTTTACCACTGTATTTTGGAACTCAGAGAAATTATGGGTTCAGTTGAAATACACTAAATTATTCAAACTTTTTTAGAAAGACATAATACTGGGAAGAGATAGAAATGTAAGAACCAGCTCTCTGTCTCTTTGTAGGTCAGGTACCACTTCAGCAAAGGCAAGAATTATCCTTCTAAGCACTTCAATCCCAAACACTAAAGAATCAAAGCAAGTGATAAAAGGACATCATATTAGTCACTACTTTTTGCTAAAACCAGTACAATGCTCACAGCTGGCAGTGCATGTGGGTTTGGGTGTATTTTAGGAAGCAGGAACACAGAACAGACTTCCCAGAACAGACTCTCTGCTGAGAGGGGTCCATCAGGAGAATCCCACCAGCACATCACAGACCAGTTGCATCTCTCAATGCTGCCAGAAAATCCTTGCACTGCTTCTCACCCCACAGCCCAATGGTCATCACAACCTTTCAGGTGTCTGGCTCACACTCTGTGCTCGTAATTCAGGTAGACTGCCCCCCTCATTGTCGCCACAGCTTTGAATCAGGAAGACCAAAGGCTTGGGCTCAAATCCCTCATTTATCAAATGAACAGCTTAATGAGCAGGTTGCTCACTCTGTAAGTGTGGATTTCTCCTGTTAAGCAGAAATCCACCTTTGTACTGGAAGTAGCCACTGCTTGCAGTAGAATTAACTGTCCTTGCATCTATATCCTTCCCAAAACTAATTTCAATTTGGAAAAAAATCAGCTTTTTGTTCTTAAAACATTTATGCAGAAAAATTTCGCTCTTTTCTCATAAGTTTCTTCCTA
This sequence comes from Acanthornis magna, assembly GCA_036785705.1. Lineage (NCBI taxonomy): Eukaryota > Metazoa > Chordata > Aves > Passeriformes > Acanthizidae > Acanthornis > Acanthornis magna. The sequence continues at coordinate 2,147,839 of JAWUZG010000054.1, read as the reverse complement.
GATGGTTACTTGGCTTTTTAGTCTCTCAGATGAATGCCCAGGCCCAGCCAGTGACAGGCATGACATGATCTGCCATGCTCCTACAGAGTATAAATGCTCCGTAAATACTGCTGGGAAAGGTCAGGATCTCCCAGGAAGTGGTTTCCCCCATTGTAAGATAATTGGATGAATCATTCCCTGGAGGAGTTTCACTACACAGGGAGCCTTGATGATTACCTGAGCCCAGGCACAGCTAAAATTAGGGATCACCTTCATATTGGATACTAATGAGCAGAGCACTGTGGGCTCCAAAGTCACTTCATTTGTGGTGGGAAATACTTACAACATGGTTAAACCAGGTTATTACTGATTCAGTTGGCTTCCATCTGATAGTCTACAGCTACAGAGAGGTATTTTTAAAGACAGAAAGCCAGGTAGCACCACTATTTTTTTTAAATGCTCTTTGATTGCTTTCATGCAATTTCAATCTGAAAAAAGAGTCCTAGTTACTGACAGTAATACCTTGAAAAATCCAAAATAGCATCTCAGATGAGTCAGCCCAAAATCACAGTGCTATTAAATCCCATGCTTTTGATTGGGCCCAATTCAGAACTGTTTAGACCAGATTCTGCTACAATTGCTAATGTCAAGTAGCACTTCCGTGAATAATCATGCTGTCTGCAATTCAGACAAAATGCTGCTTTTAACTATTCACCAATCAAAGAGAAAAAGGAAAGAAGAAAGAAAAACTGACCCCAAACAGCTCTTTTAATGAATTAGTAGAAATCTGTTTCTATTTTAAATTTTGTAATTTTCCTCCCTGACTGTTCTTTCATGCCTCTGCGTTTCTGGACTCACTCTAATGCTGGTAGCCTACTGCTCTGGTCACTTTGACCTAAGCTTACATGTCGAATTAGAAACTTCACCTAACCAAAAGAAAAAGTTTACCTGACCTTGGTCTGTAGTCTAATGGGTTGTTGGGTTTGGGGTTCTTTTTTTCCATTTCTGTGAAATCAAAATATCAAAGCATTTCGATGAGTCCAAGGCATGACCTGGTGAGGGTCTGAGCAATCCCAACTCCAGCTGTTTCTGTAATAAGCCAGGTGGTCAGCAAAGCCCAGATTCTTGTTTTGGAAGGTACTTTTAGCCACACGAAGGAGACCATTCATTAACACCTTTTAGCACAGCGAGTGTCAAGGCAGGAGTAAAACCTCTGGCATTCCTTATGACAGAATTACTCATCTTGCCTGTTCTAACAGATTTGTGTCTTTCTGCTGAAATCAGTGCTAGGAGGGAACAGGCTGTGGAGAAGACTCTGACCACCTTGTGATTTTGTCAGGGCTTGCTTTTGCCACTCTAATTCATGTTGGGCTGCATTGTTTTTGAGAGCAAACTGACTCATTTCCACCTCCACCATGGTCTTTTTCTTAGTAGATCACTGCTCATCAGAAACACAGAAAAGCAGAAAAAGTCCCCGCAATGGGTTGAATTAATTACTGGTAAATCTGTGAAGCTGTTCTGAGCTGCATCTGTGGTCAGCTTGCTCAAGAACAATGTCTGTTTTCAAATGACATTTGGACATTTCAAACCATTTCTCATAAAACAGAGACCTATTTACCAGGAAACCTTTCCAAATGCATTAGCATACCATGATATTATTTACTTTTTGGTTGTATTTCATAATAGGGGAAATAGCCCCTTCAGTCATTAGGGTGTCCTGTAGCACAATCACAAACTGAATATTAAAATATATCTTAAAAAAAAAAAAAGAGAATGAATTTAATATACGATGCATTCTGTGTAAATATTCCTTTGGTGCCATATTCACATTTTCTAGCCTGGTGCAGTGTAATCATGGAGCTCTCAGACCTGATTGCATTACCTTGGTGCAAAAATCTCTTTGTAAATGTGGGAGTTACACTGCAAAACCTTCCTCCTCAGTGCATGGCAGCCAAGCCTGCTGATTTCAGACTTGTGGGTAAAGAATTTACAAATCCACTGCTTATTCACACCTATATATATATATATATATCTCAATTTTCATAAAATTATTAGTTGTGTTTTGGATGGATTGGGTTGCTGGTTCTTTTCAAAAATCAGGAACACTAAGTAATTTCTTCTGTTCTGTTGTCCAGCAAGTCTGGTACCTTGAGTTCAAACCACAGTGATTTTGTTGCTGCCTTTACATAAGAGTTCTCAATTATTGGGATGCTCATTTTCAGAACAAAACAGTATTTTCCTTAGCTTTGAACGCTGGTTACAGCATTGTTTGGTTTGACACAAAATGCAGCTTCCTCAGCATAAACTCAAGCAGTCAGGTATTCATAACCTTTATATATATATATATACACGTATATTTATATACATATATATATTTAGTTAGTGATTCTTTATTTTTATTTTTATATATATGCCAAGCTGGGTTTCTAATGACCAGTCTGGCTAGCTGGGCATGCACAAGTAAGAAGGCAAACCCAACTGTACCCCCTCTGAAAGGCCCCAACCCTCTCCCCATTCTGCAGGGAACGTGATCTCAGTAGACTCTTCTTATTTAACCCTTTCCTCATCTTCTGGCCCCACTACTAACTCACTTGGGGGGATTGGAACTGGATGACCTTTAAAGTCCCTTCCAACCCAAACCATTCCATGACACTATGATTGCACAGCTGCATTCTATAGCGTGAGAGAGAGATTTGCCATCACTGTCTCCAGCATTTGGGTACCTGAGATACATCTGGAGATCTGACATTTTACTTTTGTGCTACAACTGGGGGCCGACGAGAGGGCATCTGACAAAACCTCAGCCTGTCAGGTGTTTTTACCCTTCCAAGGACTTAACAAGGGGATAGTTCCTGTTTATCTGCTGCTACTCTCCTCAAAACACATCGTCTGGGAGGTCACTACAAATAAGAGTGTGACGCCTTGGAGCAAAGGCAGTGTGTAGCCTGGCCCACCACTGATGTCATCAGTGCTTTGAGCGAGGATGAGTTAAAATCTAGAGGTCCTGTCCAACCTGTATTAATTTAATTCCGAATGCGTAATAGGGCTGTAAGAGTCCTATCGTGTCTGAAAATTGTATATAACTTCATGCCAGCATGCCGCTCCTGGTGGGAAAACACAGAGTATCTCAGGGAAGCAATACTTTTAAAATTTGGGTTTGCTCCATGATTTTTTCCTAGGATGCCAGGGAGCACACTTTGTTGGGCTTGGCTTGGTTTTACTCAGCCTTTAAAAATCATCTAGTGGCGGTCCCTGTAAATCTGTTCAGGTCTATTGCGTTTAACGGTCTCTTTTTTTCTTCTCTTCACTTTTTTGGTTCTAAAAGTCGCTATCGGCAGTTGGGAAGGGCAGGACACAGATCCCACCGCTAATCAGAGCATGTGGCATTTTCCAGCTGATGTTTGGGCATTTTAGGAGCGATAATGGCTCCTATGTGGTCACATGGAAAGATGGTTCTGGGCGTCCTTGGTGTCACGAGTTGCGACTAACCACGCGAGGCTGAGCAAGGTGGCTCACTCTCGCATGACCCTCTGACGATATTCCCTTGAAACTTTTGCCAGCGGGCCGTGTCCGGGGAATTACGCCTAAGGACTTGGTGGAATCTTTCTCCTATTAGGGTTTGGGAGAGAGGAGCCCGCTGTGGCCCGAGGGCTCTCTTTGGATGACCTTCTGTGAGACACAGAAGATAATGCCCAAAGAGGGAGCAATTTTTGCTGCAGAGAACACATACCGATGGAGGTAACAGGACTGGAGTGTTGCAAGGCATCCGGAGGAAAAAGTACCCAAATAGCTGGCATTGGATAAATGTTCCTTTCCCATCAACTGGCAACCAGAAATGGTCTCTCCATTTCTGTCAGGTTTTTCCCGGCAATACTTGGTAGCTGCCAGCTCTGTGACCCTACCTTGGCTTCACATTTCCTGACCCAAGAATGTTCCCTGTTGACCCTAATCAAAGCTATTTTGAGATGATAACACATTAACAAGTCTCCCCAAGAAAAACGACCTATGGCTTATCTGGGTCACCCAACTCCCGGAAAACTGTGACCTCAGCAAACTTTCAGCAACTATTTCAAGAACATGCATTATCTTTGTTGCCTTTGTTATCTGAAAAAAAGGGGCCTGAATCTGGAACATATTTGTTCAGGACATAACCTGTGCTGGATGTGTTTAGAAATGTCATAGTTTGAATTTAGATAGCTGGTGAGCTAACCAGGTAAGAAATTAATCCTTCCCCTCTTGCTCTTCTTCTTTACCTAGTCTCCTTCTTTCACAAATATTAATTTTCATTCTCCCAAATATATAGAATATTGTTTTATCTTTTTATAAAAAGCCAGTAAAGGCAGCACTAGATAAACCTGCCTAGTGAGTGCCCTTCAATATTTCCATTTTAGCAGTTTGTAGCCTTGACATCTCAGCTAATTAGACTGTTGTTTGTTGGTTTACTTAGTTTTTAACTGGATTGAAATGACAGCTGCATGAGGTTTAATTGCAATGTTAAGTTTGGGTAAAAATATTGGAAAGCATTTAATAGAAGTTGATTATAGGAAGACACTTCGTTTCCCTGCATAAATTAAACCTAATGTTAATATCATTGCTACAAGAATCATTTGGACTTTCAGTTTATGGCAATTTGACTCGGAATTTTATGAGTGAATAATCACGTTGATTTTGTGCATTTTTGCCAAATCCATGAGGATCGTGATCACATTTAGCCTACAGAGTAGATGGAAAAATCTGCGCAGATATGTGCTGCACAGGAAAGGAGAACAGATGTGCTGGGGAGGATGTCACCTGCGCCTGCAGCTGCAGGTGGCCCTGGGCACCACGCACTGGGCTGAGGGAGCAGGAAGGGAGCAGGCTCTCCTTCAGTTCCCATTTAGAGCTCAAGCCTCAGCTGGCTACATCCTGGGAGAAGAGAAAAACACTCTGACTTGAACAGGGACTGGTGAGGAACTAGGAGAGATGAGGAACAAAAACAAGCTGCAGGAACAGGGCTGTTCAGGAGGAAGGGTGCAGGAGCCAGCAGGGAAGATGTAACCCAAGGCAAGCTTGGGGTTCAGCTCACAGTGCCTTCGTTTCTACCTTTCTGTGCTGCCAGAATGATGAGCAGGCTCCAAAGCTGGTTAAATACTTCCACTGATCCATCTAGAAGAGCCCTGCTTGCTACCTTGCATCCCACTGAGAACAGTGAAGGAGATCTGACAAAATGGGTTGACTCCATTGTGGTCCTGCACGGTGGAATTCCAGGCAGGTCTGGTTATTTTAAGGCAGAGAAAATTACAGAGTGCTGCTGCTCTGGGAACGCGTTGTGTGATGTCTGCCTTGTTTCTTTTAAAAACTGGATGGTGGTCACGGCCAACCAGAGTGTCAGAATTTGTAAACTGGCGTCTGAACAGTGCTGATCTCACAGCACCGGCTCGTTTATGCATCTATAACATAATCACAGTGCACAACTGAGCTTGCTGCTCACTAGCCCCATTAAGAAATATATCGTGAAAGAATGAAAACACCACATCTAATTTTAAATGTTATTGCATGGGCCTGAATAGTTACACCATGCTTTCTTCCATCAACTGCATTAATTTTTGGCTACTGCTTTTAAGCAGAGCTGCCAAAAAAATGTTTAGATCTTAGGGACATTTGTAAGCCCTGCAGGGCTCCCTTACCTCATTCAATCATCTTTCTCACAGATATAGAGATGCACATTTTTGCTGACTTCAGGGGCATTCATATACCCAGCAAATCATCTCTGTCTGATCCCATCTGAGCTGCTCTGTTTTTGTTTATAATAATCCTTGAATTTTCAAGGGACTGTACTAACATTCAGCTAACCCTATTTTTCCCGACACAGATTTAAAGGAAACGAGGAATTTGACGCGATAATATTTGGAATAGAGCTCTCTCTGGGAAGAAATAACTTAGGATGTTATTTACTTCATATATTTATTTTAACATAGGTCTTCTGATGAAGCTGCGTTTTAAACCTGTGTTTTGGATCTGACTGGTGTTAAAATATTAATAAAATGATGGTGACTTTCAGTATTAAAAGAGATATGTAAATGTGGTCTGTTGTTATCTAAAATAATTAGGTTTAATGCTTTACATAGCACTTCCCTGACCAGATGAGATTTACCAGATGTGATAATCTTGACACCCTTTAAAATAAGTGGAAGACAGTCCCATAGACTCATGAACTCTTCAGAAAGATTCTATGAACTGCCTGGATACATTTAAGCAATAGAAACATCATGAGCTGGCCAGTTCTCTACCAAATTTGATCATGCACAAATATTGGAAGGCAAACATCTTCATTGGCCAAATGACAGAAATCAGCATTTAAAAAACAAACAAGCAACCCTTTATGGCACTAACCATGACTAAAAAAGCCTAACACTTTAGAAGCTGCAGAGCACTTTAGAGCATGTTCTTGGCTTACCTCACCTTGGAAATCCAAAGACTACTGATAACAAGGAATTTTGTGTGTGTTTGAAGCATTACAGTGCCTAAGAAATGAAGTGCATCCAGTGAAATACTACTGCAAGCAAACAGAGCAACACGGTGAGAAGGTGGGGAGATGTTCAGCAAGAGAAGAGAAGTTTTCTTGCCTCAGCATTGCAGTGAAATATGCAGGCTCTTACCTTCAGGGAAGCAATCTTCAGGCTCCATCAGCTCCTCAGCAAACTCGGGGATCTGCTCCAGCAGTTCTGCAGGATTTGTCAAATCCACTGTGCTGCCTTCAGAAAGACTGATTTCATCAAGCTTGTTGTCAACAAGAGCAAAGATGAGGAAAACAAATTGATCAGTCGCCCTGAAGGAAGTAGCTGAGTTTTCATTCCACTAACCAACACCCCAGCTGAAGCCACCACAACAGAGACATTGCCATGCACTTCCCACGGTGCCACTCCTTGGTGACAGCTCTGCCTACCCTGCAGGGAGCCCGAGGGTTGACCCATCAACAACAACAGCAAGTTAAAATACAGAACTTACTTTTTGAAACAAAAAAGAAGCAAACCACAGAAAGGCAGTGAACAGCCATTGGATATTAATCAGAGAATCTTAGAATGATTTGGGTTGGAAGGGGCCTTCAAGACCATCCACTTCCAGCCCCACTGCCACAGGCAGGGACACCTTTCAGCAGACCAGGTCAGTGGTGGGTGGAACCTTGGAATGATAGACTTCATCTGTTTGACATCCTGAAGGCTCATACCTTTGGGTGGAGGGTTCCAGAAGTGGGACCTATCCCCTGAAATGCTGAAGGATGAATAGCATGACCTGCCTTGTGTCCCTGTCTCTGAGGCCTCATGCCTGAGGTTCCTCACCTGCAGCTGATGGGTGAAATCTGCACCATGCTCTGGGTGAAGTCAGGACCATGCTCTGCTCCTCTGACACAGCTTCTCCTCCAAGAGGAGCAGAAGTCTCTGTCACCAGTGTCCAGTCACAGGTACAAATATGTGAGAGGGTTTTTCCTCCTGTGTCATCCTCTGCCTGACTTGTTCTCACCACATTTCATGGCCCCTCACCTTTCTGTCACACCCTTCTGACCTCCAGGTGACAGAGGAGGAGGGACACCTGGCTTTTGGAAAAGCCTCAATGGCTCTACCTCTTGCCTGAAGTATTTGACACCATCGTCATCATCTTAGGTGCATTGTTTGAATTCAGCATTTCTCAGATCCTCCTCTGCAAAATGGGACAAGAATATTCCCACTCCCTAAAGCATTGGTTGTCTCATCTATTTAGAGCAGGAACTCTCAAGCAGATCTGGGTAAAAAAATTCTGGGGAATACATTATTTTCAAAATCTGTTTTGAAGGCTGAACTCACTATTAAAAGACGTATGATACATGATTAAATAAGTCACCCAAATATGAAATAGAAATTTCATTTCAGGTTAAACTTTCCTTTAACAGAATCAAGACACTTTCTTTAGAAGAATACAGGAAATGTTCCCCCCTATTTTATTTTGCTAGGTAAAATAAAATAGCATTTCTATTTTGTGTTAATTCAAAATTAAATTTTACTTGATTTATTTGTAAATTCTACAAGCTAAATAGCTTGGCCACTAAAGTGAAAGATCTGATGTTTGCCCAGTCCTGCTCATAGTTTGTTTCTGACTTTATTAGAGCATTATCTCGTGTAAGTGGGCAACGACAAATAGCTCCAAGCAGGAGAGGTGTGTTATTTGTGGACTGGTTTACTCTCTTCTCTGAGTACTTATTGAAAACTTCTTGTGCTTTATCTTGCAATACTATTGCCTTCATTTTAAAAAATGAGGACAATAATACTTACCCACGCTTTTAAACAGCCTGTGAGATAGTTATATGAGAGATGGCACGTACAGATAAAGTATTATTTTCATAAGCATGATGGTGATGGAGTTAGAGACTAGGCACAGCTTTATATATTTATTATTTATGTGAAAATGGGCCCTCTGTTTTCCAGTACACACAGTCAATGCAAAATTTATAGCTGAATTCAGAGAAATGCAGAACCTGGGGTAAAATGGGCAGGACTGAACATTCCAGCAGCGCTTGCAAGCAGGGGTGGAAGCTACTTGTTTGCAATTAGCTGCAGCATCCAGAAGGTCAGAGTCTTGGCTAGGGTTTTTAATGCTCTACTCAAAAGATCTGCAAACAATTGAGAAGAAACCTTTTAAAAAGAGAGTCAGAACAGTAAGAATGGAACAGGTCCAAGATATGGATAAAGCTTCTAAAAATCCATATTCAGAATGCAGCTGTCACATAGACCCCATTTTCTACAGACTCGCAACAGTGTGTGACGGTGAGAAAAATGTCACACCAAGTTTTAGCACAGTCAGAACTTTATGATACTGTTCATTGGGGAATGTATTTAGTCATTATCTGTTCTGTTATGAAGATGTCAAAACAGAGATCAGTGAAATCGTCCTAAATCATATGCTGCTGCAGGATGTGGAAAATAGGGGGCTCCAACGAGAAGAGAAGCTTTGTGGGATATAATTCTTACCAATAGCCAGAAATCAAAGAGAACTGTGAGAGCAATGTCAGCTCCATAACATTTTCAACTAGAGGGCTGGATTTAGCAGAGACAGGTTAAGAAATTCACAGGAAAAGAAATGCAATGAAATTATCATAGACTGTTTATTTATTTATCAGGAGGAGTTTCCAGGAAATAACAGAATCCAACAGTGTCAAAGGGAAGTGGGGAACATGCAAGGCAAACAGAAGGGTTTTCTTCTGAAAAGCCTTCAAAGAAGAAGAGATGAGGAACATGGATTCAGAAAAGAGTAGATTGAGATTTGAGGGTGTGAACTGGGACTAGAAAAAGGAACCAGACATATGAGAGAGAAGGGAAAGATTAGGGATGACTCTAGGAGAGAAGCAAAGGTTACTCTTTGCCAGAAAGGGTAAAGGGATTAAGAAGGTTTTCGTGAACTCAGGGAAGAAAAGAGTTAGGGACACAAGAGCAATTGATGAGGGGAATGTAGCACATCAAAATTCAGTTGTCTAAGAAAATAAGCACTTCTTAAAATAATCCAACAAGGGGATCAATAATAAGAAGGGGGAGAGCCTGTTAGAATGACTATAAATGTAAGTAGAGAAATATCTAGAAAACCTAAATACACATACAAACCAGCAGATCCAGGCAAGGCACGTTGAAGAGCATAAAGGGATCCAATACACACAGTTAACACATCATTAGCGATCAATAGTGAACGCTCATGGAAAACTGGAAATGGCCCACGAGAGCAGCAATAAGTAAACACAACACTGAGCTGAGAGGGGAGCAAAAGGGAATAATCATGGGAATCACAGATCTCTAAACACTTGCTGTAGCCTGTGATTAAAGTGAATTAAATACAGACGCAGAGGAGAAAAAGAGAGTGCTTACTTGGAACAAAATGTCATAGAGACACAAAAGTCAGTGAGGGGGTTCTCTTGTGTGCTAAGAAAACTGTGCACAAACAGGGTGGAAAGAGGTCAAAAGAAGGCAAAAAGGACAAATACAGAATCTCCTCTTTCTTTCTTGGAATAGGTGAGCGGAGGAAGTGTGCCGGGCAGAGACAACAGGATCTATCAGAAGCCCCTTTGGGAGATCTTCCCCTCTTGCAGAAATTCATATTGCAGAAGGCAGTTTTTAATGTGTTTGTTGGTGGAGCGGCTGTTTTAAGAACCCGGACAGGGCTTCCACACCCACTGCTTGTGCCTGTAATAGCAGCAAATTGATCCGAGAGTGTTTTTCAGAAAGCCTTTAGCAGTGAGACGCTGAAATCTCATCGAAAGTTGATGTTTGCTCAAGGCTTAGCCCTCTTACCTCCCTTCCTCTCTGCCTCACCTCTGAAAATCACAGCCTTAATCTATCAAATTGACATATGATATATAAACCTTAAGAAAACAGTTGGATGTCTATTATAGAAAAGCCTACTTTTAAAATAAATTGTAATTGGCTCGGGTTCACCCATTGCTGTGCGGAGAAAAGCCATTCTAAGGACCCAAATATAGCACAAACTTTCTCTTCAGAGGAGGAAATCTGTAGGGATTAGGGTCAGCATTATCTTCACTAAAGATATAGAAGAGGTCCTGACCGATATAATCCTCATGTTAGCTGATAACATTAAATTGGAGAGTATTGAAATCGAGGAAGCAGAAAGGAAAAGAGAAGGGAAGCACGGAGAGAATACAGCAAAATGGGACACGATTTTAAAAAGTACAAATGGGAGAGTTACAGGAAAATTTCAATGGACATTTTGGAAACCTGGAGTAATATTAAAAAAATTAGACATGATTTTGCAGTGGGATATAATGATGTAGAAAACCATATGAAAACATCATGTCTAGATAATGAGATATTATTTCTTCTTTTACAGTTCTGTAGAAATTGTATTTGGAATATTGAACTTGCTTCTTGGCCAAAGGACTCAGAAAAGGAACCATTGAGGGAGTTGCAAAGAAAGAGGTAAAAAAAGTCAGATAAAAGCACAGAGATATTAATTTACAAGGAATAATGAAATGAAAGAACAATGATGTGTGACTTCAGGGGGTAAGCCCCAGACAATAGGAAGCAAGTAACAGTCTATTAAAGTAAGTGATATTAATTCATACAAAGAGACTGATGAATTGGTAAAAGACAGCAATGAAATGGCACTTTGGAAGGAAAAATAAAAGGGCAAAAAAGGGCTAGTATTTAAGGAAATATACCCAGCCATCATTTTTTTTTTTAGCAAGTGAATTATTCCTTTTGGTAAATGAAGAAATCTAAGTTGCCTGATCCTTTTAAAAGTAGATTCCAGAGTAGTACAAAATATTTTATGGGTCAGCATTTTGGCAGGGAAAGCAACCAGTTTGTACTCTGAAGCCTTCTCCACCTGTGACACCAATGATTTTATTTCTATGGCGTCTTACTGATGATTTATATAGAATGAATTTTTAATCATATAATGTATCCTTTACTGACACCAACAGTGTTTTACTCAGAACACGTCCAGCGTTTCCTGGTACTGACAATCACTGAAAGCCCTGCCTCTTGGGCATACCAAATCTGTTACTCCCCTGCAGTTGTTGGCTTTATTTGGCCACTTGCAACTTCTTGGGACATTCATCAAAAACATGATGAGCATGTCCTTGTGTGCCGGCACAAAGATTACTTCTACACAGGAGGACCGTGAGTATGTAATGTCCACACGAGGTCTGGCCTTCAAAAATAGCATCCTTTGGGCTTTGCTGCTTTGTGTTGGCATTCATAGCCTCATGTGAACTTCCGTTTGATTTCAAGTCATCCCTGGATTGTTGCCATATTCCTCCACCTCTTTCTAAGCAGCTGCAAATAGAATCAATTATACTCTGCTATAGAGAGGTGACATTTGTGTCTCAGGACCCTTTGAAAGTTGAGGGAGGAAATAGGGATTATTTCTTTATCACGATGCTGCTGAATATACCAAGGCTAGAATGTTCCTGACTTATCATGACATTTTGTTATAGCACTAAAGAAGGACATAGTTTTCTGGCCTTCCTGTTAGGATCACAGGATTCGTTTGTCTTGAAAAGACATTTAAAGATGAAGGATACCTAATCCCCTGAGAGAAAAATGCCTGACATGGTCTTCTAATTCCTCCTAGTTATAATGCTTCTTTACATTGTATAAAAGTTTTGTGTTTCTTTGGTTTGTTTTTTTTTTCCCTGAGAACAGGATATCAAATATTTGGGTGTCCTTCCTCTAAATTCAGGATATTTTCTTTCTGAAGATGAATATGTTTCAACTCTGGCAAGGATTGCCCTTTACTGAAATGTTTCATGGCTAGAGGATTTCTGGTTCATGTGAGTGGGATTTATCTCACTAAGTGTGCAACCTAAGAGCTCCCTTTATAGTTAATAGAGAGAAATAAGCACTTTTATGAGACTTGACCTAATGTAAATGCTGATTTCAACTGGAGATGAGGCACATTTACCTGCCTACATTGTCTATTCAGATGGGAAGTTCAGATGTGGGTGACCATATTTAGTTCAGTAACTTCTACCCCATGTGATGATATGAACCAGGAGGCTTGGAGAAGGGCAGCCCTGGCCTGTGATGGGTCTGTTTCCTGTCAAGATTTCTCGATGGGATTGCTCCTGCTGGGCACAAACTTGCAGCACTTTTGTAGCAGAACTGGGAGAGGTGTGATGTACGTTAGTACCGCGCTATCCTTTCCCTTTCATTAATTTTGCCCCACATAACCATCCTGGTTCCAATCTCAAGGAGCTGTGGAGCCCTTCAAACTCCCAGGACATCCCAAACCTCCATTTCCTGATTTCAAAGAGAGGAATTCATCACTCTCTAATAATAAAGGCAATGTTTTATGTCAATAAAATACTAAATCTGAAGGGGAAGAACCCCCAACAAGTCAGCAAGGAGGATACAGGGAATTACACAGCCTGGAGTCAGTGTACAGTACAAACACATGTATTCTTTGTATTTATGTTTATAAGGACAATATAATCCTACAAATTGAAAATAAATGTCAATGTGAACACATCAAGAAACAGTGAGTGAGCTGCACTTTGGCCAAATCGACTGAATAATACCAAAGCTTGCTCTTTAGTTAGTGTCTTCACATCAGCTACTTAAATTGTTGCACCTTTCTTGGGTGTGTGTGTTAACAGGAAAAGAAATGTTAATCCGTGACAGAGACCAGATGCCCTCCAGTGAACTCAACATTCAGGTCTGCCAAGTCAGCAGATGCCATTCCTAGAGCTGCTTTTCAGTGGGAAATCACACACATATTTTCTCCTAAAATGAGGCAGTAACATTGCAGATGGTTTTGTGGTTATTTTTTGGTTTCTTATTTTTTCTCCAAAGCCTCTTACAATTCCATCTTAATTTACAATGCACTTTTCCCAAGCTTTCCAATTATTTTTGTAACAACAAAATCCTCTCTCTTCTTTACTAAGACTATAATGCCTATTACACACTATTGCTTTCCTACCCCTTGACAAACATGTATTTTTACAAGCCATAAACCCCACATAAACCAGTGGCATGCACTACGGAGCTGGTGCAATGAATTTCATGCAGTATCAGGTAGGAAAGTTGTTCGTGTTACCTCTTTTTGCCCTACTGGAGGTGGTGGCTCAGCCTTCAACTGCTTATCCACGTGAAACTCACTTAACTCTTCATAAATCTCAGAGCTCTGACTCCGGCCGCCTGGGCTTTGGCATCGCTGCCCCCTCAGATGCAGCTGCTTTTCCTGCTGGAAATAATCCTAGATGGGTTTATTTTCTTTTTCTTTGATAGCATGCTTATTTCTTAAGGAGAACTCTCCAGCTAGAAGAGAAAATAGCCTGGGCTATGCTTGTCAGGGGAGGACATCTTAAGGAAAATTGCAAGAAATGAGATAACACAAGCTTATGTTGCAACTTTTGAGTTTAGCAACTTGGATATGCCAAGATACCTGGCTGTAAAAAATGGACATACAAGCAGACCAACTTGTCTCCTGAGCTGTTTTTGCTGAGGTGGGAAGAAATTCTCATGCAATGACCATTTTGAGTCTGGTTTTGAGACACAAACTTCCTCCAGCGACCTGAGGCGCAGAGAGAGGTGCCTGCCCAACAACCAAGGGGCGTACTCCGAAAATTCACAATCAGGTGGTGACACTCAGTGTAAAACCTGGAGAAAGGCACAAGGGCAAAACCCAACACTGTCTGCTTGAAACAGCGTGAAAAATCCCCACACTGAGAGAAGAAAAATACACACCGTAGGGGAAGAAAGTGCAGAGTTCACTAGAAAAGAAAAAAGGCATCTGAAAGCAGATATGGAAAAAAATGCAGGTAAACACACAAATGCATGAGGCTTCTACTCAGCAAAACACTTAAGGCTACTTTGCACCCACTGAAGCCAACGGGGCTCAGCCGCAGGTTGGAAGGAGAACACGCTCTGAAGTACTTCCCTGAACGGGGGTGGACTCTGCAAGCAGAGCAATAATTTTTTTTTTCTTCAGTAAACACATTTGACTAGACCTAGCGCTTGCTAGTATGAGTGATGCCATTAAATCCTGCAGCTTCTTCCCAGGGTGGTGATTATTGCTGCTGAGCTCTCAAGAAGTTCTCCCAGGACTAATGGCAGAGGAAAGTGTGTTTGCAGGGTTGGTCCCTCCCTCTGGAGGCCCAGGTTCTCTGTTTGTGCGGCTTTATTGATCCACCTGAGGTGGGGATTTCACTGAAAACTCCACAGCTCATCACAGCACTACCATTGTTTGTGCCATTACTAACGCAGCTACTAAAATATTAATAAAACTCCAGCCGGATCCAAAGGGTTGTGCTGAATTGCTTACAGAGGGACTTCCATGCTGTGAAAAAAATTACAAGCATAACCAGATTTCAATAGTAATTATTTAAACCTATTTGTCTTTCACTTGTCCAGCTTTTTTTTTTCTTTCCCTTGACTTGACTGACATTCGACGTTATTCAGGTATTAAGTGAATTTCCCTTCCCCAGGGAGCCCCAGACTACCTGCCTCAGTTCTAAAGCCACATCACCACAGGAAGTCCCTGAAGAAGTACCCGGAGCAGAAAAACATTTTATTCCAAACGTAACTGTCTGAAAGACCAAATGACACAAAGGAAGCAGTTGGTTAAGCAAATTGCTCTCTGTATAAATACTTTTGGACTGTCAGGTTTGTACCAGTCTTTTCAAATGTCATAGTGTGTTTCTGGGAAATTAATTTAAAATCAAATTACTTGTTTCCTGATTCGGAGGACATGTGGTCTAAAGTATATTCTAACTTTAATAAATCAAATTATGCACGTCCAAGCCTATACCCTCTGCATAGGCAGGTACTACATACAATTTCTAGTCACAGGTTAGCACTGATTTTTATAGGCAAATAACCACTGAGTTCCAGGTCTGTCTCTGACAAAAAGTAACACTTTTTAAGGCTCTTTAGCAGTCTTTATCTTTGGAAATGGTGTAATATCCAGGGGAGAAGCCAACGTGGAAGGCACAGTATGCACAACTCAGGCACTAAGCCATAAAAAGTCCTTTTTAAAAATTTTTTTTAATGCAATGTGCATACAACTTAGTACCAAGTAATCTTAATGGCATGATATTGGTTATAGCACTGGAACAACAGAAACAATTGTTTCATGTTGAAAGTGCAACGCAATCTGAGGTGACGTCTCAAGTTCATCTATGCAGAAAGGTTGTGCACTCAGATTCATTAGAAACTGCACTGTAAGAGGACAGGCTCTGTAATTCAGTTGATCTGATGAATATTCAAGTTGTTAAGCAAATTATTGTGTTAAGCTAGAGTCAAATGCCAAATTTACACCAATTCTCTATTATCTAATCCCTCTGTGTGGTACCAAGACCTAGCAACGCTTTCCTAGAGACTAAACTCCAGGAAATATGGACCTGGCTTCTTCCCAGAAATCACACTTGCACCAACTATCCAATGAGCTAATGTTAATTAAAGCTGATGAAATATATCCTGGAAAATTATTCAATGGGGGCATCATGCACATGTGCTCAGACAACGATTTGGTTCTTCAACATGTGTTTTCAGACTTGTCCTCCAAATTTATAAGGTGGGAGAAAATGTGTGAGAGAAATAGACTGTTCCAAAGAATCTGGTTGTGTAGACTGATCCCAAAAGGAGTGTTACCAAATCAACTGAATTTTTGCAAATAACCAATGACAGTCGCAGTAAACCACTCGCATGGGATGCAAGTCTGCCTCCCAGCACACAGCACCTGAAAATCAGCAGAGACCTCTCTGGGGAAAGGTGCCTTTGGTTTATGTTGTTTAACTTCGGGCTGTTTCCTTTTGTCCTGATTCCAGCTGATTTGTTCCTCTGGCAGCAACGGCAGCAGGTCTATCTCCTGTAAAGCTTCCCACCGTGGGTGGTTTACATAATTTATTTTTAATTTTTGTATCAAGTGCCACGTTGCCAAGGCAATACACATTATGTTAATATTTATCAATTCAGTTGATTTCTTCATTTGTAAAGTAGAAACACTGAGCGGTACTAAAACTTTGTGCACGCAAAGGGAGGGTTGGGAGCCCAGGACTGACCTCAGCAAACCAAAGTTTGCTCACCTCTCCTCTGACACGCTCCCTAAAAAGAGATGATCTGCCAACAGCATCCCAGTGATTAGCACATCACTAATTAGGAGGAGGGTGGACAGCATTGTCCCTTCACATGCTGCAGGCCAGTTGCAGCACCTGGAAAACAGCAACCGGAGTGGAAACAGAGCATAATCTGGGTGACACCTCAAGTGTGCTGGGGCACGGACCCACATGTTTGCTGACACAAAGAAATGCAAAGGCTCCACACTGCCTTGTGTCTCTGAAAAGCACAGATCGGCTAATTGTTCCAGGCTCAAACGGGGATTAGTGCAAATGCCGCTCCTCTGGAAAGAGGACTTGGTGCTGGCAAAACAAGGCAAATACCTGTCATCAGCATGGATTCAATTTATTCCTTCCCCATGGAAATATCATTTTTTCCATTCTGTGCAAACAAATTTAGAAAGAGGATCCCAGGACTTGCCTTTTGGATGGTGATCAGTTCAAATGGGTTCTCCTGATGCTTCCCTCACTCCCTAAGTTGTGACATTTGTTCCCAGATTTCCTGGCCATGCTGTTGTGAGAAAGAAGACGTGCAAATCCTTTGATAGCAGGAAGCTTCCTGTCCCAAGCAGATGGGGAGGAAAGAAATGGGAATTGGCTCTGGAGCCCTTCCCCCTTGCCATTGTCACTGCAGAGCCAGTGAGCAAAAATAACACGGCAGGTTGGAGTTAATTATTTTATTATTTCTTGAGAAGGATAAGGGTTTTCCCTTTCTCTGGTGTGACAGTGCAAATGCGAACTGCCTTGTACTCAGTCACAATGCAATGGGAAGCTCTGACATTTTGTGTTTTCTCCACTCCCCACCATACTCGTGCCTTCAGCTGCCTCTTTGAGGACCACTTTTGGGAATTCAGGGATGTCTGAGTTCTGCACTCACTTTCCAGGAATGAGCCGCTCAGGACATTTCCAGGTAGAGACTCAGGAGTGGAGGCTTGTCCTGGTCCCCCACATATGGCCTGCACATGCTTGGCCATCCCAGTGGGATCCTCCTTTCCCACGGGATGTTTCCCATCAGAGGAAGCAGCAAGACACTGACAACAGAAGTCTCTGCTCTAACCATTCATATATGAGTGACACTGTGACATCGAGTGTCCTCAAGAAATCCAGCTCCTTTAACAGATGATCACATATTTTGACCGGCAAAGATTCCTACAGCCGAATTTTGGATACCATATGGGGAATCTGCAGAGCTTTTCATTGCAGTAAACCCAGTTCAGCAGTGTGACAGGCATTGTTACGAGAGGGCTGTTTACTCTGTAAAGTGATTGTTGATGTTTGTGTTCCTCCTTGCAGACAGCCATGGATTTCACAAAATTGCCGTGCCTGGTAGCAATTGGCACCCTTTCTCAGCAACAGTTTGCAACTAGTAACTGGCACCCTTCCTCTGCAAAGGAGCCAAGAAGTAAATGATGGTGAAAACTGAACTGTTTATATACTACCTCTACATAAGTGGAGAAGCAAGCAGATTGCAGAGCTGCTGGAACACGGCGAGCTTGCATTACTGCCTTGGTGGCACTTGTTTCGTGTGTAAAGTAAACAGGAGGCTGCAGTCTGCAGAGCTGTCGGGCTGACAACTCTCAGATATGCTGAATTCAGTCTTTCTGAAAAGCTTTGAAAAATCTGAGCTGAAATGGGAGAGAAATAAATAACCACAAACTGGGGAAACGAATCATTGGTTCTTATTACCAGAACAGATCATTTATGATCCCAGTTCTCCTCTTTGACAAATAAATGTAAATCCTTGTAGCACCAATAAAATCAGTGGATCTATCTTTCTGCATGAAGAAAGATCACCAAATACAACAGGAAAATTCCCTTGCTTCCTTAATATGAGAAGGGGAAGATTAGCATCACTTATTCTGCTAGGAATAATAGAGGGCTGGAGTGCAGCTGTCAATTTTAAATGTGCACACTTAAGAATCTCTCTAACCTCCTTTGAAGAATTGCTTCTGTAATGCAGAGTTGCCACTACTCAGTGTAATGGGAAATCAGACGAAAACCTGGAGCAATACCACACCACAGCACTGGGATTATAGCTGAGACGCAGAAATGACTTGTGTTCCTTCATGAGAGCATTTTATTAGCAGAACACAATGTCTGCAATACTGATGTAAAGAGTGTCAAGTCCTGCCTTAAGGCTGACACACATGTGCATAATTTAAGACCTGCAAATTCCTCAGAGAAGGGACAAAGCCAGGAAAGTCTAAACCTGATTGTTTGAGACTGGTGATGCCCACTCTCCATCCTGTGCCACCTGGCCCATCATTCCACTTCAGCAGGAACAGCCAGACATCACAGCTTAGCAGACTGATTTCTGTTCAGTTTTGCAACTTTTATCTTCCCCTCCCTGTCATTTCTCTTGTCATTCAGCTATGCAAAAGCCAGAAACAAAATGGTGCAAAGGGAGTAGTAAAACATCAGAATTAGAAGGTGCTGCTCACATTTGCTGTGTGAATCAATATACACTTTTTTTCCCACTTTTTAGATGACTCAGCCTTTATAGGAACCACTTTTATAAAAACCCAAATCACTAAAAATTGCGTAAGAGCCATGTGGGCAAAACAGATCAAACACAATAGTCTCTGAGCTCAGAAAGAGCAGAGTTTGTTGCCCAGCTCCTGGGGAGAGGGTGCCCCCAAACTGGATGTCTGCAGGTCCCAGGTGAGTTTCCATCTGGGCTGTCACCTGTCAGAGTCAAGGCTGTGGAATTCTGAAGTTACACCCATGTAAATTAAACACAGATCTTGTCCTCCTGTTTGACCTACGAAACACATTTTCCCCCCAAAAGTCATAGGGTATTTTTAAGAAAATTCCAGTACTTGTTCTGGAAAAATAATGCACCTGTGAGTATTTAGGTGGATAAAATTAACAGAATCTGACCATTACAATTCAGGATGTCTAAGGCTAGGGCTGGCCAGAAACCACAGTTGCTCAGCAGAGGATGTTAACAGCAAAAACTCCCCTGAAACCAGCCTGACCTGGTATTTTCTTCCATTTTGAATAAAGGTGAACTAAAACTTTGCCAGAAAAACCTCATCACAGCCACTGTCTGCTGGTCTCTACGTGAGTGCTGGGTGCTTCCACCCCTCAGCAGCAGCAGTTCAGCAGTGCTCCTTCTTGGATTAAATCAGAATATTTTAAGCCTTTGGCTACGGAGGAGCAAGGCACGTTTTTTCTAATGGCTTCTGCCTTCCTGGCCTTAGATCTCTCACCACACTGAGAAATGCGCTGCCCATAATAAAACACAAATTCATTATTCCAAGGGTTGACCCTTAAAACTTGTCTAAGAGGGAGAACTTGGCAAAAAGATGGACTGCCAAAGATAATTTATCCTGTTATCAATTCAATAGGCTTAAATAGGCAGTGAAAGCATTTCATAAGTGTTCATTGTTCAGAGTTCAAGCTAATACCTTCTGCTAAATTGCATTTTGAAGTTTAATCACAATCTACTTTATGTTTCTTTTGGTAATTGGGATCTCTCCACAGTATAATATGAAAAGCTCAAACTAATGGGCTTCTCTGACGGAACTTTAAATTTTGGAAATTTGCCTCAGAGTGCAGTCAGTGAGAGTGCCTGAAATAACCCAGGACCTTTCACCCAAATAAGATGCTCATATTTTGATTATTAAGAAAGTTTCATATTATTACATGCAACGGCAACAAACTAATCATTATTTTAAGTGCTATTTTGGAGTATAATTAATGGGAGCAATTCCACCCCTCCAACACACGCACGCACTGTCTCGCTTGGCACAGGAGCTGTTGGGGAACTGGCTGCTGCTCTTTTTGTCCAAAATGCTAAATGTCGGCATTTTCTTCACCAAAGGGAGAAACAGCGAGAAATGCTCATTTCTGGTCAGCCTTTTGCTCCGGGGAGGGATATGGATACTGGGAAATGGCATCCAGCAAGCTGTGACTGACGCGCAGTCCGGGGTCTGGGCACTTGTCCAAACGCATGTTGTCAACTCCGCTCAGCTCTTTCAATGCCAGCCTGGCTGTTTTTTCCCCTCCCCTCTTTCTCTCCTCCATCAGCTCCCTGTGTTTCCTGCACCTTAGGCGTTATGCTGTGGATAAATATATTTCCCTGCTGCTGAGAACTGAATAAGCACCCTAAAACCTCTGCTTGTGGTGTGACTGCTCCAGTCACGTCAGCAGAGGTCTCACATGGGAGTTCCTACCCCACTCTACTGCCACAAAATAAACACAAGTGTCTTTCTACGTGTAGAAGCCAAGATGAGGACATAGGTGCTTTAAATCTGCTGCTGGGATTTACAGTGCTATTTCTTTTTCCTAATGCCCTTGCTGCTATTCTTCTGAAGACAATAAATCCAGAAATGTTCTCTTTTATTGCCAAAAATAATTAGCTAATAATTGAGTTCAAGAAATACAAAGCAAAAAATACTGCTCAAAAAGTGGGAAATCCAGGCAAACTATGCCCAGAATAATAATGAAATCCCCCTGCTACCTTACTTAATGATCGGAAAAATATTGGCCCAAATAAAGGTGACAAGAAGAATGCTGTGAAATTTATCGTGTGCAGCATTCATGTACACAGGTGGGCTCACTCTCCTCCCAGTGAGAACTGGGGAGTCATCAACAGGATTCAAAGGTATTTTATCCAGCTGCACTCAGGGAGAACGTGTCCCTCAGACTGGAACTGCAAACAGACAGAATATAAATACTGTTTGAAAAGGGCATTAGGGTTCCTGACAGCAAAGTATATTTCCTGCAGTAAAAGGCTGAAATTAATGTACCCTGTCAAATAAACACATGGCTTCATGGTATCTCTAATTTATAGGTGCTGGAATTATTAGGAGCATAAGATATTGTCACAAACAATTTTGTGACAAAATCTTTGTGCACTGACATTTTTATAGCAATTTTCAATAATTTCGGCTACACTTACATCAACCTGGAATAATTCTATTGACTTTTACAGAATCCCTTCAGGTTTAGCAGAAGCTTTGTAATCCACAGGAATTGTACAGTAAAATTTCCTCTGTATACAAAGGAAACAGATGTGGGTCCATATGCAGATGGTGACCTTTCTGTTACCTGAGAAATTTTTTTTTTCCCTGTCTTACAAATGATGTATCATAGCTAAAATAAATTTACAGGCTCTGTGCAGAAATTAGTTGTAGTCCTTGACTCAGTGCTATGAGAAAGCAAAACCGTCATACTTTAATGGTCCTCCAAATTAGGAATCTCTTACTGGTAGAAACTTGGGAAAAAAGCCATCAGAAACAGTTTCACCGTGTCAAATAAAATGAAATTAGTTAGTAATTCTGAAATATACAAGGGGAAGAAGAGAATAAAAGCTTGGGGTTTTGATCCAGTTCGGGGCAATACAGAAACTGCACCAATGGAATAGGGACTGAGGGGGCAGCCAGCTTTATCTTGGATGTGTACAGAGGCCGTCAGTCATCTAAAGCTGGAAACCCTTCTGGTGAAGTCCAGAAAAGGGTATATAAAGGGGGAGAACTGTCAGTCGGGGAGAAAACGTGAATATGATGGAGAGAGAAAATTGTGCTCTGGAGTAAACATCCATCCAGTGTGCAAAATCCAGGTAATATACTATCCTTGCCCTCTGTGCAGAGCCAGACCCAAACCCTCTGAAAATGACAGCAAAGGCGCTGCTCTGCCCTGGAGGGCTCTGGGAAAATCCCACTGAGAGCTGGAGCTGTGCAGGTGGGACACATGGAGAGCCTGAGACAGTCCTGCAGAAATCATTCCCTGCCAGGTCAGGGAAAGGTGAGCCCCAGTAGACACAGTTTAAGGATTCCTGGAGCCAGGGCTGAGCCTGAGGCAGGAGAACAGGCCAACCATCCTGAGGATGGCACAGAGTGGCTGTGGGGG
The DNA here is from genome assembly GCA_036785705.1 of Acanthornis magna. Classification (NCBI taxonomy): domain Eukaryota; kingdom Metazoa; phylum Chordata; class Aves; order Passeriformes; family Acanthizidae; genus Acanthornis; species Acanthornis magna. The sequence goes on along the minus strand of JAWUZG010000054.1, from coordinate 2,125,431 downwards.
CACAGGGGGCACAGGAGGGCAGCGCTCCTGGGCTGTGCGTGCCTGGAGCCCAGGACGGGGTCTGGAGCTGGAAGCGCTCGGTCCCGGCAGCAGCAGCCAGCACTTTCCGTATGACCCAATTAGCCACTCCGTCGGAACAAATCAATAATGGCATTTTCTGGAGACGAGCAGGCAAGTGCTGCTGGCTCGGCACGGCGCTGCCAGGGAGGGCACAAAGGTGTGATCTCTGCGGAAAGAGGAGCCCGAGCCGTGTTCTGTCACTGTGGAGGGGCTGAGGGTGAGATGTGGCCATGAGCCACAGAGCCACAGGGCCACTGCAGCATGGGCTTTCTCCTCAGTGGCAAGCTGGGTGGCTGTAGGCAAGGGGTTTGAGTGAGGAAACACATGTAGTAACTAAATTTAAGGAAGGGGAGAAAGATGTAATAACCCTGCTGGACTGACTCAAATGACAAGTCAAGGGGAGAGCAATTTCCTTAGCCATTTCCCATTTTCCTACTAAAATTTCCCACCTGTAGGAGCACAAGGATGAACAAAAGGATCCAGACTGTGACCACAAAATCCTAAACATGATTGAGACTGTGGTAATAGGTACAATAGGTAATAGGTACAAGCTGTAAACAAGGGGTTTGAGTGAGGAAACACATGTAGTAACTAAATTTAAGGAAGGGGAGAAAGATGTAATAACCCTGCTGGACTGACTCAAACAACAAGTCAAGGGGAGAGCAATTTCCTTAGCCATTTCCCATTTTCCTACTAAAATTTCCCACCTGTAGGAGCACAAGGATGAACAAAAGGATCCAGACTGTGACCACAAAATCCTAAACATGATTGAGACTGTGGTAATAGGTACAATAGGTAATAGGTACAAGCTGCAAGCAAGGGGTTTGAGTGAGGAAACACATGTAGTAACTACATTTAAGGAAGGGGAGAAAGATGTAATAACCGTGCTGGACTGACTCAAATGACAAGCCAAGGGGAGAGCAATTTCCTTAGCCATTTCCCATTTTCCTACTAAAATTTCCTGCCTGTAGGAGCACAAGGATGAACAAAAGGATCCAGACTGTGAGCCCAAAATCCTAAACATCATTGAGACTGTGGTAATAAGTACAAGATAGAGTTAACAGTGTAAGCACAGGACATCCTACTTTGGGGGCTGATTTAGGGCACTCAGCATTACTCATCCGGAACCTCCTTTTGGTCCATTTACCACAGGATTCCTCTGAACCAAACAGTGATGTCACTGGGAAAAAGGCACACACTGTTCTGGGCGACAGCTGTGGGCCACTTGAAAGGGAAGCAATACTAAAGTAGTTATTTTTGAAGATAGAAGCTTTGCACTTCGATATCTAATGTACAGACCCCTCTGATGAATGAAATCTTCAATGTAGCTAAATTGCAGGTAAGTTGCTGTAGAATCCATTGTGTGAGTTGGACTGGACCATATCCACTTAATTGTCCCATCACCTTGCTGTCCCCATAATCTGTTTCTTACTCCTTCAGGGGACTGAAAGGTGATGCCACACATGAAAGATGGTCATAAAGCAATTAAAAGACACTCTATGGAGGCTCAAGATGATAATTTCTACATTTTAATCATCTAGCCAAAATGAGTACCCAAATGAACCTTGAGAAGATGCAGCCAGCACATTTCTGTGGTTGCTGCTGAGCTTTTGGGAGCTATTTTCCTGCTGAGACAACCCATATTTTACACGCCAAAGACAGGGAAAAATTGAAAGACAGTTACTCTTTTTCTCATTATGAGGCTAAAAATCATTAAATCCTTAAGAAATCTTATGGACTGAAAGGGAGACACTTCCCCAGCACTACGAACAGGTTAAGGAGAAGGGGTTAGATAAAGACACAAACTCAAATGCTGCAGTGACCAGCAGCCACACACGTATCACACAGCAGTGACAAATTAATTTAGCTCAGGGTGGTTCTTTCTCAGCCTCACTCCTCGCTTCTTGCACCTGTGCTGACTTTCATTGTTCCACTTTTCTTTTGGATCCTTTCACTGTGGGATGCGTGGGCTACAGGTACGTGTCCCCCGGCTCTCCGAGCTGGCAGAGCATCTCACTTGCATCTCAGTAATCAAAGGAGATTTGGGACCCATCAGGAGGGCTCACTCCTTCAAAACCCTCTCAATGACAGGGCCACAAATTGGTAGCTTTCAGGAAGACGGCTGCTGCCGCTGCAAGCTTTGATAATAGAAATGGCAGCTGAAATTTAAACTTAGACATTTCTATTACTCAGAGGAAAATGTGCAGCCACACAAGGTTTTCTCATCTTCTGAAATTTCAAACTGCTCTGTGCAATGCTCTGGGGCCCATTTCTCATAGCCACAATGGATTATTTTAGAGTAGTTCTGTGACTTTCTGGGAAGAGCCCGGCATTGGTACAGGAGCTGTAAGCTGAGCTGATCATCACCCTAAAAACACCCCGTTGGGTCATAACTTTGTGGTTCTGCCTGACACCAGCCTCCCTTTAGCCTCTCTCTTTTAGAATGGACAAGTCAGCCTGGAGGAAGCACAGGATGTCTGCTCTGGGGTCTCCAGCTGACAGAGAACATGTAAAAGGTGTGTAAAAATTGTGAAAAGGTTTAATAGCTGTGCACTTGAGAGGAATACATCCACATTCTCCCTTTTTATGCATCTCCTGTCACTTCCTCTTCCCTGCTCTTGCACCAAAATCCACATGCAAGAGGAGGAAGATAAGTTCTGGCAATGTTGCCAAAGGGCTGCTCAATTCCAGGTCAGCCAACAACTTTAAAGGGAAGCAGGGAACATTGTCTTCTCCTGAGAAGTAAATATACATACACATTCCCTTTGTACATACTAAAATATTTAAATATGTAAAAATATGGATTGTAATTAGGGGAAAGTTGGAATAGATTTGAATGTTTAGCATACCCTTGGTATTTCTTGTTTGGTTTCTGCGTGGTGCCCTCCACACAAAATGATACTTCGCCGTAATTGTGCCCTCTCAGTGCAATCATGTAAATTTTGCTCTTGTTCATGTTTTTCTTCCTTTGCAAGCTCTAACATGGTTACCCTGGACATCCTGGAGGGGAGGAGCTAAGGACACCCATGGATTGGGGCTTGCAGGATTAAATTATTAATTTATTCTCCAGAGTCACACAGGAATGTCCTTGATAAAAGGGTCAGCCCACTGTAATGCCCACAACTCAATATCCAGGGAATTGGGATTTCAGACTAACCTTCAGATAACTATAATTTCTTCTGCAGTAACCCACATGTTGATCAGAATTTTTCTCTGAGTCCAGAGATCATACATCTTTGGAATGGGCACCAGTAAAAATGACAGATCTCTGAATTTGTTGGCATCTGCTGTCTCATGGCTCTGCTCCTTTTGGAGACATTTACAGCTGTGCAAATTTATTAGGGCTTTGCAGAAAAGCAAATGCAAAGCTCATCACACAATTATAATTTCTGCTGTTAAGCTTCTTCCTATTTTTGTTTATTTATTATGCCAATGTATTTTGAGTCTTTGAGTTGGAACGCCCTTGTACACACACATTTTCCCCTCTAGGAATTTGTTAAAATTGCATGCTGGCTACATGAACTCGCTTCTTGCTTGGACCTTTTCAGCAGTAGACCCCTCAGACCCACAGATAAAAACTGCAAAAACCATTGATCAGGGCTCTGCACAGGGGAACAGCGGTGACCTGCAGCAGCTGTTTGTCCAAGCCTGGAAAACACTAGTGACAAAGCTAATTAATTCATTTCTCAACACCATGCCTTTTGTTTAATGCACATGCCAGCAGTGAACCACATTATTTCACTGCAATCCAAATATCTCGTGGTAATGTGACAATGTTCTTCTAATGTTTGTTGAAAATTTCATTAAAAGATACAGTGGGAAAGCAGTAGTTTGGTTTGCTTCTCCTGCTGGGTTTTGTTTCCCCCTATTTTGTTTCACTCTGAATCCCCAGTGTTTATATTACATATGATGTTTCAATATTACTGAAACTATTAGAAGTTTTCTTCATATTTTCAAGTCAACTTTTATTCATAATATTGTTTCACTGCAATGCCTATTTTCCTACATCAGCTCTTTCTCTCATGACTCTGATAGATCTCACTAAAGCTCTAGTTCCATATTTACAGCATAAAATGATGGCTACATGTTTCATCTACTAATTTACACACCAGCACCTACACAGACACAGAGTGCAGCTAAAAGAAAATCGGCATTTCTACGCTTTTAGAGCACATTAAGACATAAAAATCCCAACCCCCCCATGCCTTATGCTGGGATTTTTCATGTAATTGCCAACGATACTATTTATCTTGAGGGAGGAATAATACAATGATGTAACACACACCTGTGTGTGTGCACAGGCACATGCTTCCACACCTCACGGACACTCAAGTGCAAAGTTCCAACAAACTTTTGCTTTGCACTTTGAAGGAAAAAATGTGCTTAAGATTGTTACTGTCTGTCAGACATAGCAGAAAGGTGTGGGCATCTTTAAAGACCAAAAAGAAAATAACTCCACCAAACCCAAAACGCTATAATTAAACACATTTATACCCTATTAACCACCAGGCAATATTTACAGATCACCTGATACTAAGGAACAGTCCTGGTCTCAGCTGGGATAGAGTTAATTTTCTTTCCAGTGGCTGGTACAAGGCTGTGTTTTGGATAGAGAATGAGAATTAATGCTCACTGTATAAACTGGGGGGAAAGCTGTCCAGGGGCCACTGCTAGAGGACTGCCTGGGCATTGGTCAACAAGGGGTGAACAATTGCCTTGGGCATCACTTGTTTTGCATATTCTAGTTCTATTATTATTATTAATATTATTATTATTATATCTTTATTTTCTTTCTGATTAAATTGTCTTTATCTCAATTCACAAAGTTTGCTTCTTTTCCAATTCTCTATCTGCTGCATTCCTATTTCACTTTTCAAATGTTCTCTGCTTGTAGGTTCAAATGCAACCTGGGAAAAGAAAAGAGCTTCAAAGAAAAAAACTAGATGTTATTCATACTACCCACAGTGATCCACAAATCATTTCAATAAAGCAGTCCTAAAAACATATGAAAAAAACCCCTAAAAGTATTTACCAAAAATTTCAGACTTGTCCTTTTGCTACCTGGAATTCTATTTGGACAGTGGAGCTTGGTGATTAAGTTTTCTGACCTCTTGCTGTTCCAATGAGACGATCATTGTGTAAGACTTGCTGGTGAGCAGATGCACTGACACTGAAATTTCCACAGCAGAGCAGCAGAAATTAACTTTTAGCAGCTGATTTGTGCCCAGCCCCTGGCACAGAGTCCTTCCTTAGAGCTTTTTTATGACAGTCCTTCCTTCTCTGAGCACTATTTTGCTTCCAAACCTTCTTCCCCTCAACCCAAGAGACTGAGGATCCCTCCTGACAGCTGGATCTGAAGGAGGAGCTTTGATCCAGTGCCTGCTGAACTCCGTCGGTCTCAGCCAGCGTCAGAAGGTGCTGGATCAAGGCTGGAGGGTCTGGAAAATATTAACTAAATATGGTGTGTGGAGCCAAGAGATAAAGCTGGTAGAAAAGGGAGAGGGGGAGAAGGAGAGAAAGAAAAACATTCCCCTGAAGATTTTTCTTCTTCATTTCACACAACACTTCAAACTGCACAGAATTTTTCAGCCTTTACTACTGTGTGCTCTGGAAAAAAAAATGAAAATCTGCCATGTCAAACCTAAGAGCAAGAAAATAACTGCTTTTCCTGTCAGAATACAAATGATAACATATCTTCTCTCTTCCTCCGGTACCTTGTCATATCTGCCTCTCTCTTATTGTATTTTTAAGAGAACTGCCTGGCTCTTGATTCTTGTTGCACACAACAAACCAAGACAGTGCCCATTTTGAGAAAAATCCCCCACTAACATATGATTAGTTCTGTAGCATTCCCATGATTCATCTGAAAGGGAAAAAAACCAGTCTGCTGTGTGAGAAAGGATTTAATTGCTCTGGTTAGAAGAATTAATCTAGACAAGCACAAAGAATACAAAAAAAGGAAATTCCTCTTGTTGGAAACTGAATTTTGCTCTTGGATATGCATCTGTAACTTCTTCTGAAGTTAACAGCATGTCAAAGGCAGGATTGGGCCATAGGACATTTGCATTACTAGCCAAGGGTGGGAACAAAAGGCATCTTAATAAGGTAAAATCAACAAACATTTTAGTTGCCTACCTGCTCCATTTCTGTAAAGGTGCTCTGCTCCTCATCCTCCTCCTCGATATCCGACTCTCCCACAGCGATAGGAACACAAATGGACAGGTTGGGATTGGTCATAAAATCATCATCTGTAATCGCTGGGTGGTTCTCCCCATTTTTATTCACCCCATCCTCAGCGTGACTCTCCTTGTGATTCTCCATGTCTTTGCCAAGCTCGGCGGCGGTGTGGCTGTTCACACAGTTGTTGAGGGCTCCTGGGTTCTGGGCAGCGAGTTTCATCATGGCCTTCTTCTCAGCTGTGGTCTTGGGGTGCCGGAGGACATGGCAGCAGAAGTTCCAGGCGGCTTTTTTGGCGTACTGGAGGCCGCGGTTGATGCGGGCGAACGCGAGCTGCAGGTTGTTCATCTCGCCGTCCTCGTCCGGGGCTGAGAGGTTGTCAGCGCTGAAGGAGCTCAGCAGCAAGGCAAGGAACAGGTTGAGCACCTGAAATGAGGAAAATCAAAGGGAAATCAGCGAACTTTGAATGTGGGGGGTGGAGGTTTGGTCTTGGAAATAGGACTCAGGGTCTGAGTTTCGTCTCATCTGTGGCACCGTAACACCACCATGGAAATACCTCTAATTAACACCACGTCCTTCTTTCAGTAGGAAAGGAGGTCTGCAGGCATTCCCACACAAACTGATCTCAGGTGCAGAAGTTTATTAAGGACAATGACACACTCTGACATTCTCTTCTCCCACACCCAACACCCCAAAATATGGAAAATAAAACGTAACGCTGAGAAAGAGAATACTCAACACAAAAAGCATGGAAAATAAAACATAAAGCTCAGAAAGAGAGTACTCAACAAAAAAAGCTCAGTGAAAACCTCATTGTGACTTTTCAGTGCTTAAAGGGGGTCTATAAGAAAGATGGGGACAAACTTTTTAGTAGGATTATTGTAATAGGACCAGGAGGAATGGCTTTAAACTAAGAGAGGGGCGTCTCAGGCTAGATATAAGGAAGACATTTTTGAAGATGAGGATGGTGAGGCACTGGCACAGGTTGCCCAGAGAGGTGGTGGATGCCCCATCCCTGGAAACATTCGAAGGCAGGCTGGATGGGGCTCTGAGCAAACTGATCTGGTTAAAAATGTTCCTGTTCACTGCAGGGGGGTTAGACTGGATGACCTTTAAAGGTCCCTTCCAACCCAAATTCTTCTATGATTCTATGACAATGATGTACATAGGCATGGTACTTCAACCAAACAGTACATTTGGAAACATTTCTAAACATTTGTATGCATTGTCACAGACAGTCTTGTTTTAAATATCCTCTGGGCCATGAAGAAAATCTATTGTGACTGTGAATAAACACCTCAGAGGTCATATAGCTTCAAAAACTTCTCCCTCCAGGCTAAAACAAGCCATCACAACCAGATTACTGTGGCCAAATCTGAGCAGGACTCACTCCCAGAGCAGGCTTGGTCCTGAAAATGCTGTTACTAGTCAGGAAAAAAAACTGTTTGAAGATTTTCACAGGTGTATGAAAAGACCCAAACTGAACTGAAGATTGTGAGTTACCTTCCTCTTGTTCTTGCCACTTCAGAACTCTACTTTTGCAGGCAGTGTGTGGCAAAATTAGACACAATGAGGCGTTTAAGTGACATATTTGATGGTTTAAATCCTTTTTACACCCCTGCCCCAAATAAAAACAATTATATCCAATGAATTAAGCCATCTGCTTCTCAAAGGCTACTCCCATTAATATATCTCACAGGCTGGTCACCAGTTGCTGTATATTAGACATCACACCTGCTCATGGGCTGAGAAGAAATAAATTACAGCTTTTGTGCTGGATTTAAAAGGACAAAAAGTTCACACTGGTGGGGGATGCCTGGGACGACAGGAATTGGGTGAAGGGGACTCAAACCAATATCAGCTAAAATATATTTACCCAAAATAAAGTAGTCCCAAATTGCCTGGTATCAACTCAACTGCTGCCTGTACAAGGTGGGTGGGTGCCAGCTCTGGGAACTGTGAAGGAGAGATCAGTGCTGCAGCACTCCTGCCTTTTACAGCAATAAAATGGACTTTGTGAAGGTATTCTCTCTGTGATCTCTTAATGCTACCAGAAATACCTGCAAGCCCCCTGACTTCTCTCCTTCTGATAGTATTTCAAATTGATAAAGCCTGCTGGATCAAAATAAACAGCATGAAAAGTATTTCAATTTAAGTGGGCCTCACCAAAGAGCCACAATCTTTTGCTATCATCCCCCCACCCTGTTCTCTCTTATTTCAAATATTCAGAATATATGAGATGGAATTCTGAGAAACTGGTCCTAATCACTCTGATGACACCGTGTTTGAAGTGCCCTGTCGGTGCTGTACCCTTTGCAATCACTGTGATTAAAAACAAAAGCAGTTGGGAGCACAGCAGATGCTCCTGTCCATTATGAAGCACTGAATAAACTATCCCTGCCCTGAGCCCTGCCCTGCCCTAAAGTAAAGTGAGATCAAAGATAATTGTTTCTGAGCTGGTCCATCACCCTGACAGCATGTGTGAGTCTCCTCATCACTGTGGTGGCCTGGTGGGAATCAATCTTTCCTTTCATACCCCACTGGGAGGTGTTGCAAGGGATGTTGTCTGAAACCAGAGTACAGAGCCAAGCAGGAGGGAGCCTGTCAGGGAAGGAGGCATTGAGAGATTCCCTTTAGCCATTTTCAGCCCGGTTTGACGGGAGGAAGGGTTCTCAGAGATAACCACATTGCTACAAACTCCCTGAAAATAACCATGTGTGTAAATACGAGACACTTCCCAGGCTCCCACTGCATAAAGAGCTTGGAACAAGGCACAGGATGTGTCTCCTTCCCAGTGACAGCCTAACGACGTGGGAAGAAGCTGGAGGAAGGAATAGAGAATAAAAATCTTCTGCAGGTGCAATTCAGTTACCTCCAGTTCAGTCTTAAAGGTCTAATTCAGTTACCTTCACAGAGGCATCTGCTGCTGTTTGAGGATTTCTGAGACATCTGCGCCAGACCTAAAGCTTATTGTATTTAATTTTTATGTATGTAACAATTAAATGGTAACTAAAGATTGGTATTATGGCAACTAAAGATTACCTCAGTTTTCAATGTGTTTATTTATTTATTAATGTCCTCCTAAAGCTCCACCTGCCATCCAACCAAGGCATCCCAGGGTGTTGAAGCAGCCTGGCCAAATTTAGGGATCTGAATCGCTCTTCAAGGATGGCAACACCCTCCAGCCTCAGGCACCAAACCCTGAGGGTCTAATGAGGCATCTAAGCCTCATTTCAATCAGAAATTCATCGTGTGGACAACAGACACTGACCAAACAGAGGTGACCATGCCAGGGCTAGTGCACCTGCCAGTATGGCTAGTGCCAACTGACCCTCCCATGCCCAAGCCATCCTCGGGCAATTGCTCAGTAGGACATAGAGTTATGGGAGATCTGTGTCCAGCTGGAGGCCAGGATGGATACCCTGCAGTACCCTCCGTGTCCTAGACAAAACTGAGTCAAGCCCTAACTCTCTCCACAGAGCAGTGGTAGCTCAGACATCTTCCCTGTTACACGAATATCTCCATGTAGGCACACGAATTTTTGAAGCTGAATTTCATCTTGTACTTCATTAATCCTGCTGTTCACAAAAGGCATGAAAGGCCTTGTTTCTCTTTTCTGTATTAATTTCAGACATTGAACTACAGTTAGATATGTTTGTTTAGATACACCTGCAGGTACATGTAAAAGGTGGTAAAATCCTTAGTGCTGTTATTTACCATGGATTATTAAGGCAATGCTATTTGCTTCCCAGAAATGCAGCTGACATTTTGCACAAAGAGCTATTTGCACTTCATGCTTTTAGCCAGAAATAAATCTCAGATATCATTCCCTGCTTCCTTTATGAGCAGGTAACCTCAGAGTTGCATTGCTGGGCATTCAAACAGAATGAACTGCTGAATAAGCACTTTATGTTTACTTATTCCTACATTTCACTGTACACTGCATTTTCCAGAAAAAAATATATGCCTAACCCATGACACACCACATTTCCTGTAAAAGCTTACTAATAATACCCAGTCCTCCCGGCTGCTAACGCAATGCTTTCAGTTTAAGTAAAAGCAAACTAAAGATTACCTCAGTTTTCAAAAGCAATGGCAGATTTGTATGTCCATATGGATCCCCTTAAAAAGAAATCTGCTTTCCAGTGACACCGAGCAGCCAGACTGCGAAAGCAGGTCGCTTTTTCGGTCTTTGAGGTTAGGAATCAAATGACAGATGCACTCAAAGAACCCCAAATTCCTTTAGCATAATTACGTTAAGCTTTTAGCCTAATGACAATCCAGCATGCTTTTGTTGACCTTCTCACTTTTAATGCTTTTTCCAAAGCCTGAGACTCTGCTTGTGCCACTACAAGGCAGAAATGATCAGATTAATCCTGCCTTACGTCAGGTGCCTCCCTGAGGTGCTGCAGCTGGAGGAGTTTTCCCAGGATGTCTGCAGGCAATGGAGACAGCCTGACATCCCAGGGGATGCTGGGGAGCTGAGCTGTCTCTGCCAGTGCCTACTGAAGACTAAGCAAGCTTGGATTTTGTATCTCAGAGCTGGATTAAAGGTAGATGAAGGCCAAAGAAGCCACACAGAGTCACAGAGTATCTCAAGATGGAGGAAACCATAGAATCATCGAGTCCAGCTCCCTGCAGGACTACCTAAAACTAAATCAGAGGACTAAGAGCATTGTCCAGCCCTTGTCACACCCAGCAGGTGCCCAGGCAGCCCTTCTTGGTGAACATCCCACTCCACGCTCCAGGCCAGTGGTGAGCAGCCTTTATAACCAACTTCAGAGCTGTCCCCAGGCGAGAGGAGAGTTCAGGGAGTGTCAGCCCCACCCTGGGGAGCAGCAGCACACAGGTGATGAGTCTGGCACTGTGCAAAGGGCTGCACCAATTCTGTGGCCACAGCAAGTGAAGAGCACAGAGGAATGGAGCTGTGGAGGTGATTTCAAGCTCCCAAGCCATGGGGAGGGAGCAGGCTGCTGGACGGACCCCTCCTCCCCAAAAAGCCCTAGGTAGGGACTGCTGGTGGGGGCTGGGAGACACACATGCTGCTGTGGTAGGCTGCAGACTGAATATCTCAGCTCTGTCGTCTCCTTCTGAGTCAACACAGGACAAAACCAGACAATTTCGATTCAGATGACACCTTCTCATCAAATCCTGTTTGGAAATACATCTGCAAGCGCTGTTGCTGAAGTTAAAATACTTTTGGAACAAAAGCATGAGACTACTTCCTCCTTTCCCTTCTATGTTTTTATTTACCTCAACCTGGCAGAAGAGGAGAAATATAAATCTTTATGTATTTAACTTCCCATCTGTCACTCAGTCAGACAGGGTGCAGGCCTCCCGAACTCCTGTGAATTGATTTAGCTCTGCATTCTCTGCCCTGAACCCTCGCTGGTGCCACCCAGAAGGAAGTGAGGGGATTTGGCACCGTGCTCAGCACTGCACTGAATTGATGAAAATGCTGAAAACCCTCTGGGGAGGCTAAAGCAAGAATGGTGATGCACCTGCATCACTGCGGGGTTAAACATGTCCAGAGTGAGGTCCTCAGCAGCTGGTCTTGCTTGGTAGCAGAGGACCTCAAGTGAGCTCACCCACACAGCTTCTCCTGCAGTGGGACCTGCCCTGACCACACACAGCCAACCAAACAAGCGAGTTTGGCTTTCAAGCCTCTGCTCCTTGTCTGTGCACGAAGTTTAAATGAACTTTCACATGAGGAGCAATAAGGTCAGGCTTTCTCACCTGCCCAGACCACAGAGGACAAATCCTGCGAGGCTGGAATCAGACAGGATCTGATCTGCAGGGGAAGCTCACAGAGCAGAGCAGTTCAGGAGATGCTTTGAACAGCACTTTTTTGCTTGCAAACCCACAGGACCTTTCAAACAGCTGCAGCTCTGTACCATTGTTTCTGCAGGACACGGAGGATAGGAAGGACAGCAGCTACAAGGGACCTACATCACTTTGAGGGCAGTTCCCTGTGGAAGGGAAATCTCCTAGGAGCCAGCCAAGCAGGTTTTGCTGTAGCAACAGGGTCCAGAGCAGAAAACATGCCCCATCAGTGAAATCTATCATGCAAAAAATGCAAGCCATTAAAACAAATTGTAATCCTGTGGCAGCTCACTGTCGTTTCTGTCACTCAGCTGCATAGGAAAGCCCAGACAGTGCACGTGAAGCAGCTGCCAGGATATCAACTACTCATTTAATACTTTTTTATTGTGGATAAAACAGGACCAGTACAGCTCAATATATGTAAATGCCCTTCCCTGGCAGTGCCTGGTAGCCAGAGTCCAGCAAGAAGCTCTTCAGGCACTCTCTGACCAGTGGAAAAGCCTGATTTTCTTCCTTCCTGTTTTTGGATGGCAGTGGACATCTGCCCTGTTCTTTGGCTAGCACAGATGGGAAAGATGCAGTTTGTTCTTTGGAGATCTTCAAGCAAGCCTAACACACTAGGTACCAATTATTATATTTTGTTTACTGCAGCAAAATCCACTAAGCTGCAAAGAAAAACTGCTCAGAAAAGGACTTTCATTGCATTAAGTGTTAGATCTAAGTTTAAGAATGAGATCTGCAGTAATAGGTCAATAATGTAGTCAATCTCTCTGGAGGATTATTTATTTTGAAGTGTATTTTCCAATCCTCTGTACATTTTCATCCCAGGGCAAAGTCTACTAAGAGAGAGTATTCCTGCAAAAAGCAATTTACATGATCAGTTATTTTCTATATTCCCTTTCCTATTATTTCAGCTATTTGTGCCTGGATAAGAAGCTTATATCCTCCCAGCCCAGTTTCTCTTTATCCTGCAGTCAATCTCATAATCCCATTCTTCTGATATCTTAGTTTCTCGCTGTCAAAATGATCATGATACCACAAGATTGGCAAGAGGTCCCTGTGGCCTGGGGCAAGTGAGGGAGAGAGAGCACAGGTTGGAGCAGCACTGATCTCCTTCACACTCCTTGCCCGAGACCAGCTAGGAAAACACATGGAAATGGGAATATGAATTTTCCTGCCTTGCAGCCACACAACTTCCCAAGTGGAATGTGTTTGAACACACAAGCAGGAGAGCAGCTGTAGATGAGAGGTTTGTGGAGCACTGTAGTAGCACAGTAGTGCCAGTTTGTTTCAAAAGGAATTTTTTTTCTTATCAACTCTGTGTTAATCTCTTAGGTGGAATAATTGGTTTGTCTGTTTAAATGTAAAGAAAATGAAATTTAATAAAAACTACGCAGCAATCTATTTCCTAAGTAAAATCTCTGAGCTACTTCATGATGGTAATGAGAGTGGATGTTCTCCTCAGGAAAGAAAAAACATAAGTAATATGGTAAGAATAATTATTTCATGTGCAAAAAATTGCTATAATTCCAGTGATTTCATGTGAATGATTTCTATTTACCCAGAAAAAGGGGAGAACAAGGTTTGATTTTACCTCTGGCCTATGAGGAATAAAGAGGAAGGCTGACACAGCTTTAACTATCTTCAGGCAGACTCTAGGAACAGAGCGACTTAAGGGTGTTCCCCGTACCCTGAATGTTTTTGTAGTATTTACAATAAAGCTGGGAGTTCTGCTGATCATTCTCCTCTTCAAGTATTGAATTTTATGTTTCCCTGCAGTTTTGGCATCTCTGGTGCAGCTGTTTGAGCAGGGCAGCGCAGAGAAGTGATGCTGGATGGCAGCTGTGCTCACCCGTGTTTGATGGGGTGGGGAATGGTCACCCCATTTCTCTCTTCAGAGTTTAAAGGACTCTCTGTAATTAATGGGGCAGACTCCTCGCTCCTGTTCTTGCCACTTTACACAGGAGTAAATTTCCTTGACTTATAGACGGCTAGATAAGGTCATTAATTATACTTCACTTTTGTGCCACACAGAAGATTTTTTAGGTGGTTTTAAGCTGCTGTTCACCCCTGCCCTGTTTCAGTGGAGCTGTAAGGCTGCACTAGCGCTGGGGTGCGTCAGGTCTGGCACAGGTACATCCCTTTGGGAAGGGGAGGCAGGCAGAGGGCACAGCTCAGCAGTGCTCCTGCTGCCAGCCTGACATGCTGGAGCACATGGGAAAATAACTCTACAGGGAGTGAGGCTGGGCTGGGAGGGGAGGCTGGACTGGGAAGGGAGGCTGGGAGGGGAGGCTGGGATGGGAAGGAAAGCTGGACTGGGAAGGGAGGCTGGGCTGGGAAGGGAGGCTGGGAGAGGAGGCTGGACTGGGAGGGGAGGCTGGCGTGTCCCCAGCTCCCATCTCACAGGGACCAGCCTCCAGCCCCTGCCTCTCCTCATCCCCAGCCTCTGCAGCATCCCAAAAGCTGGAAGACCGAGGTGCCTGTGCTCTTGTCACTTGAAATGCAGTCCTCAAAACACAGAACCTGTGACACTTCTAACCACAGCCTGGTAGTTGCCTCACGTTGCCAAGTCTTTTTCATTTGTTATCCACCTACGTGCATATAAATGTGCAGACAAACTGTACCACTCCAAATCTGGTCAAGAACTATTGAACTGAATTTAGATTTCTTTTGTAGCTGATGACTTTCAGTGTTATTTTTTTTCTAGGTATGTCCCTTAGAAGTACCAGGAGATGAGTCTTTGGAAACCAAGTGTTTTCTGATCTGAAATTCTAAGTCTCCAAATGTTATATGTGAGGAGGGGAGAGACGGTGACTGGAAGCAGACAAATTCTTTCTACTACTGGAGCCACAGCATAAAAACAAACATGTTCCCACAGGTTTTTCATCAGATATCAAAACAACACCAATTCACCAGAGTAGCAAGGGCTCCATCGGAGCTGCTGTGGACTTCTCAAACCACTGTCTAGACAGACAAAACGTGCTACGAGACAAGACCAGTTGAAAACTTCTCCCAGCAAAACCAGCTGTGTTTGTGATGTTAAAGGCTCAACATACCCCAGAAGCACTGGGGAAACGACGGAAAGTTTACTGATTGCAAACCAAGAGACAATTACCCTCTTTCTGAGTCAACAAAAGCATTTAGGCTGTCCTGGTGAGGAGGATGTCAGGACAATGAGAGAGCAAGACAGACTGCACAGTCTGGGACTGACTGAACACTCTGAGAGCCTTTGCTGTGGCTGCTCCCTGCAAGGAGTGATGCTCAGTGAGAAACACCTGCATTACCCCTGGAATATTTTCACTGGCTGCACACAAACAACAGCTGCTCTACCAACTATTACACCATGGCTAGGCAGAAGGGAAAAACCCACTAATTTTGGAAGTTTAACCTCTGCAGTTTTTATCTGAAGACCACACCAGGCCTAACCCTAGAGGGGCTCATGTGGAGGACACTGCCCAGTCCAGGCAGAGTGGGATCCCTGGAGCCACCCTTTTAAAATCAGATCCTACACCTCCACTGAGAGGGGGACACCCAGCTGGGGCCAAGGGCTGTGCTAAGTTTTGCCTCCATCATCTAGAGGCCATCACGTTCCTTGGGCAGTCAGGACTGGAGATCAAGAGAAAGAGGTAATTCTCATTCACACACAGCAGAAAACATCTGGGGAAAGGTAAGCCATGCAGAACCAAAAGGATAAAAAACCCACATGGAAACAGAATAAAAGTGAAAGAAAAGCAGTGATAAGGGACACAGCAAGTAATGGCTCCCTGTAGCAAATATATTACACCAAAGAAAAATCAGCATGAGGGAAGGCCCAGAGACTTGAAAATTAAATCAGCCAAGAAATAATTAATATTATCTTTGCTTTTTTTTTTTTTTTTTTTTTTCAGGGACAACATAGTTTCCTTTAAAATCTTACTTTCCATCCAAATCCAATTCCCAGGTTTAATATTATAATTTGGGTTCCATCACAAAATCACACTTTCCTATTAAGTGAAATGTGAAAAGGATAGCTCTATAGTGAATTTGGGAGGTGTAAGGAGGTTCTGATTTTGTTCATTTGGCAAGTGCAGATTCCTGGAAGGGCAGAACAAAGTGACAGAGCTGCCTGCCTGCCAGGAGGGCTTCTTTCAGAAAAGCTCCAAGATAGATTTCTACCAGCAATTTTGCACAGTATGACATCTCCTGCCTTCACAGGACATGGCTGGGCTTGTGGCTTTCACAGACCTCTGCTGGAGAAGGCCCATGGCTCACAAGTGGGACAAACCCCCATATTTCACTAAAGAAAAGAGAGGGTTTGGCAGCAGTGGTGCCAATTACATCTCCAAAATGAGAGCCATGCCCTGCACGGCAGGAGATGCTGACACACACACCTCACTGCTGTCCTAAAAAGTGACCCATTTCTTCTGCCATCACCTGCTCCTGGGTCCCATGGTATCCTCAGTGGTCAGCCCATCCCTTTTGGTCTCTGGCTTTGCTGGGAGTAATTCTGCACATTTCTTAATGCTGCCTAAATTCCCAGGGAGATATCCAGAGAAAAGAAGGGAAAGAGGGGATGTCCTTATCCTACAGGATAAAGCTGACCCTGAGCTGCGTTTTTTCAGAGAAACCTTACTGAAAACATAAGAAAAGCACCTCAAGGAGGACTGGCTACCAGCACCCTTCAATCCAAATCTGTGCTCAAAGAAAACTCTTCTTTCCAGGCAAGATGACCTCATCTCCGACTTCCTTCTTATATCAGGAAATATGAAGGTATTTTGCTGATGTGGAAATCTGAAAATTGTTTTATTTATTAATTGTACTCTGTGTATCTGGCAGAAATCCCAGCAACTGGGGTTACTCAAAACTTTTAGTGCAAGATGAGTGAGCAAAGGAGAAATCTGATGGTCCCAGTTGTCCATAAGAATATTTTTATGAGTTGATTCTCACTGCCAGTCTGCTAGAGAGCAGGGAGGAACTCAGAGCTAGGCAGCCAGGCCATTTTATGATCTAAAAATTGCATCTCAGTAGTAAACAAAGACAAGCCAAGGCCTGCTCCCCATCCCTGAGGGCAAGCAGCTGACTTCTCTCCCCCAGGCAGGATGGCTTTGTGGCTGCTCTCCCCAGCCAGGGCTGTTCCTGAATGCTCAGGCACCAGCTGGGATGGGGTGGCCAGGGAATGTGCTAACCAAGACAGGGGAGGCACATCCATAATGTTTGTTTTCATGCCTTAGTTTTTAAAAGAAGCCACTTGCCTGTGTTTTTCAATAGAGATTCTTCAGCAGGCACTTTGCACTTGCTGAATCTCCCAGAAATGGGATGGCATGATGTCAAAATGGGGGAGAAAAAGGAACTACAGGAGGGGCGAACGGACATGGAAATCCTCCTGGAAGAAACACCTTTACAAAAGAGTGTGTGAGGCAAGGAGAATGAGAGTTCTCTCAGTTGTGCAATTGCAGTGAAAGAGTTTAGTGAGAGGGCCTGAAAGAGAAGGGACCTTGTGGTGGGGAGGAGGCTGCAAACAGAAGAAAAAGGGAGTAAACTGCAAGTAGAGCTCCTTGAAAACCTTTCATCCCCAGAGATTTTGGAACTTTCCATGAAAATTCAGCATGGAAACATCAAGTTTACTTCAACCCAAGTGCTACAGTCAGCTGGCATGTGCCCTTTTCACAACAAAATACTATAACCTACAGATGGCAGAGCTTGGTCAAAACATAAAACCACTTTTGCACTGAAATAGTTACAAGAATTCCAAATGGCTTCAGGACAGAATCTGGCAATTTGCTTGTGTAATGGGAAGGGTGAAGACAAGATACACAATGAGATGGAGCCTGCAGAAGATGCCATGAAAAGCAGAAATTCAGAACAATGTGGAAAGAGGAGGAGGTTTGCTCTAAGGAGGAGACTAGGAAGATTACAGCGGAGATATGTGGCAATGTGAAAAAAGGAATTATAATCACCTCTCCCATGGAGACAGGCTGAGAGAGTTAAGGGACTTCAGCCTGGAGAAGAGAAGGCTCTGGGAAGACCTTAGAGCCCCTTCCAGTGCCTAAAGGGGTTCCAGGAGAGCTGGAGAGGGACTTTGGACAAGGGCATGGAGTGATAGGGCAAGGGATAATGGCTTTAAACTTAAAAAGAAAAGATTTAGATTTGATATAGGAAAGAAATTTTACACTGAGAGGGTGGTGAGGCACTGGAAGAGGTTTCCCAGAGAAACTGTGACTGTCCCATCCCTGGAAGTGTCTGAGGCCAGGTTGGAGGGGCTTGGAACAACCTGGGATAGTGAAGGTGTCCCTGCCCATGGCAGGGGGGTTGGAATGAGATGATCTTTAAGGTCCCTTCCAACATAAACCACTCTTTGATTCTATGACAATGAAGGCCAGAACTGACCAAAATGGAAGAAAATACATTTTAGATAGAAGAAAATGAAAGGAAGGGCAGATTTGGTTCATATTCAATTAGAATTTAAACAAGATTCTGGCTAAGGATGATCCACACAAAACAGGAAGAAGAAAAATTAACACGAATCTGGAGTCAAGGAAATAGAACAACAGGGACTTAAATAGCAGCAAAGAAATAAAAATTATAAGAGGGATGAAAAGACAACAGGTTTGATTCCCATTCCTTTGCATTGCTTGCAGTAAAACAAAATTGATGGAGTAGATCTGTATCTGTTGGAGATTCTCCTCAGCAAGTGGGGGTCAGTGGGTTTATTGAATTTAAAGAAGTTTGACAGAGTAAAACCCATGCAGACTTGGAGAAAGAGGAAGAAATATGGAATGGTAGCAGGAGACCAAAGGCAGGACTCCTTTGGCTGCAGGAATTTCTTACTGTTCAAAAAGACCCCAAAAGGCAGGAAAGTGGTATCTGATCATGTGTAATACATTTAATTTCCAAATGCATTCTTCACTGTTTTTCCTTGGGAAGCCACAGACCATGTTGCCACATATGTGTTGGGTGGAGAAATCCAGATATGAATATCCACTGTACATAGAAAAGATAAATTCCAGTGTCTCTTAAACATCATACACCTGCTAAGAAGGTTAAGTGTGTCATGACTCACTGGTTGTTTCACATATTCTTTTTAACAAGATATTTCTAGAGGCAACTGTTAGAATGAACTGCTCAATGCTTAGTTTTGGTGGATAAAAATAATATTTGAAACAGGTTTTGTTTGTTTTTTTTAAAACAGAAGTATAAGATGTTTAAGAGTAGTGAATAATATATTAAATTTGTACCACCTGGTCTACTTTAACACTAAAACCTTGCCTTTCCCTCAGCACATGCTAGGAATAATTCTGTTGTCATTACCCTTTCAACAACACGCAGACAACTTGCACTGTGACATTAATAAAAAGAGACACATTTAGTTGTACCTACCTTTGCACACTCTTGCCCAATTAAATCTGACTCAGTGCCTCCGAGATTTTTAATAACTACCCAGCTATTAGCAAGACCTTAACCACTGACAAACCTCTACTTACATTATTAACCAACGACACACGCAGTACAAAAAATGGGCAGTTTTACCCTATTGATGCCAACTACATCAACAGGGCTGCAGTTTTCAAAATAATAACTTAGGTCCCCTTCAGCCCCCTGGAATACAACCAAATCTCAAGAAAGAATCCACTAGAATCTTCACAAATAAAATACAGATGAGAACATAAAACATATGGTGATATCTTATTAAAAATATTTCATCTTGTCAGTAGTTCATATAGTGGAGTAAGCAATATTTTAAGAGAAATATCTTTGCTTTGGAAACACAATTAGAACAAAAAGCATGAGGATGGTTTCCAAGGGACAGGTCAATTGAATTAATATATTACGATTCTTCTTCGTTCATATTTCCAAGGCATCTCACACCCATGAAGGTTAATGGGAGATAGTTTTCTAGTCCCTTATATACATGCCTATGGAAGAGCACTAGCATTATTAACAGATTTTATTTCTCTCTGATATATCCCAGTGACTCATTTATAGATCAAGAAGAAATATTTATAATTCTACTGATGAAAATCTGCACCAAATGCCAAAATCTGTCACAGTCCACTAATGAATCTGCTTTGGATTATTGCTTTGGGAATTCCTTATGTCACAAATAAATAATAATTAAAAAAAGGAAGCCATAGTCCACTTTTTAGTTTCAGTCTCCTTTGAGATGCATCAGAAGCAAAAGCTCACTCCTCTTCTGTATACCAACTTAAACTGGGATTTGAGCTATTTGTATTTTCAAATATCTACCTTTCTGTGGTTGAATATTGCAGGGAAAATTAGGCAGATTTCAGCATACATTCAACATGAACACCATATAATACCTTGAAAACAGGAACTGAACACACTTGTCCCCTAATACAAGATGCAAGCTCAGATTTAGTCACCAAGTGCCAAGACTCAACTCTTCAGAACAAGTGAGCCTGTAGCAGGATATAGACAATCATAGATCTGGAGTGACAGGCAGATTACTTTTTAGGAGTAGGTTTTGAAAGTAGTCAGTCCTCCCATCTGTTCTCAGGTGTATTTCCCTCACATATTTTGGGTGAAGCAGCCCTAAACCTCCCAGCTTTGAACAGGCTCCACTTAATCTACCATAGAATGGCATTTTTGAAACACAGCAATCTTTGATGGTCCATCATAAATACAGTGAGGTTAATTTCCCCAGACTTTTTAGCACCAGCAGCTGGTGTTACACATGGGGGCGGGATATATCTACCCAATAAAATAAATTACAGTTATTTATGTGGGCACTGATAAATCATACAGCTTTTAAAGCCTGCAGTGTCAGGCAAAAGCTTTGTATTTAAAATAACCCATAGGAGGATGGAGGCTTTCCATCTCTGCTAGGAGCCATCAGAGCAACTGGACTGATTGATGGTTGGTGGCAGGATTTATTTCTTTTAAGCCTCAGATGATGCCATCTGTTTCTGGTGGACCTTTCATTGCTCCTGAGGATGTTTAATCCTTGAGTAGATATAGCCAGATGTTTGCCCAAAAGCATCGACTACCTGAGTGCTCTGCTTCCTGGGCACTTCTCAAGAAAGGATGGCTAATGGGGAATACAAACAGCCAAAATTGCTCTGGGACACACGGACTGTGCAGGTAGCTGGTGTGCAAATTACGACGGGAGAAGCTGGGAGATGTGCTGGGGTTTAGCTGTGTCCCTCTGAGGTTTGGGGTCTCCAGTGTCACACCAAGCGTTCCTGCTGCCAGCCATAAGCACAGATGGGTAGAAGCAAGAAGGACAGTGGCACGCTGGCAGTTGTTGTGACACTCCTTTCCTTGTGTCCCCAGTTGTGCTTATTCATGGATTCTGGGCCGTGCTCTACACAGCCGCGTGTGACTCGGGGGACAAAGCTCGCCTCCCTTATATAAGTGTCCGAGCTGATGAGACAGACTCAAATGACACTTCCACTTCTCGCTAATGATCCCTTGGGCTCCCTGGCTTCTTCTGGGCCCTCAAACTCTCCAGCCCTTGTTGCCAGTATTTCCCAGCTCTCATTACGGCTCCTGCAGCTTTCTGATTAATCCTCCTCCTCCCCGATGCCCCACACGCCCTCCGCTCGCCGGTCTGCAGATTTTGTCTGTCCTGACGATGACTGTTCCTGACATGCCTATTCTTGCCTGTTTATCTGCTGGCCCTCTCAGCTGATGTAACCAAAACACAGATGCATGTTTCCAGAATGTTGGGAGCTGCTGAAAGAGCAGATAAGGTGAACAGCAGCATCCAGGACATAAGCATTGGGGTGCAGAGAGAGAGAGGAGGGAAAGGAACACTCATGGTAAGAATTTGGACAACTCCAACTTCTCTTCAAATCTCCTATGACTTCCTTGCTCCTTGCAAAAAGCTGTTTTTCCACAGGTTTAATGTAGCTGCATCTTATCCACTCTTCCTTCAATTGTGCAAGAAATGGAATTGATGGACCCCAAGGAGAGTGTCTACTCAGAGGTGGAAGTACAACATATAAAGCTTGAGGACACTGCAGACCCACACTGCGGTTTGAAAATTAAAAATCTAAACCCTAAAATATTGTAATTTGGGCTGTAATACCATCTTCACAACCCTGCTTTAATTTCCAGCAAGCACATCTAATCTAGTTAAATTTGCAATTAGAAGGTACACAGTATTTTGAAATTCCACTTCATTTGTATTCATTATTAGATGCAATACAAATACTACATTTCCCTCCAAGGATATTAACCTTTATTCACACAGTGGATGTCTTCAGTGTCCCCCATGAGTAAGTCATGTTTGTCATTAAATGAAAAAAACAATTACTTGATTCAGGGCAGCAAGTCTTGCTACAACCCTTGAGTTAAGCATTTCTCTAGGGATAGACAGCAAAAACCACAAAAATGGGGCTTTGGTATTCTAGATTTGTACATAATTTGAAAAGAAAATAAGAAGATAGCTGGAAAAGGGCTGTCATATGTCATCAAAGTTCCATTTTCATTCATTTACTGACATAGGCAATCGGAATTAAAAGAGGCCTTTTTCTTTTTGGGGTAAAACAAAACTCTATCACCCTGTAAAAAGTTTTATGGTCTTGAAACTTCCTGGTTTAATGCTTCCTGTCTTGTAAAAGTGTTGGGGTTTTGATGTGTCTTCCCTCAGTGACAGCCCTATTATGTCAGGCAGAAATACAAATCTCCATCTGAATACCACCTTTGACTATCCTAATATGCTTTGGTTGTCTGAGCTCTTGAAATGTAAGAGCTCTTTTACCTAGGCCTGTTAGATGTTATTTTGCTATTACTTGAGATTTTACCACAGGGGACAATGATAGTTCTCTGTACCCATCTCATTTAAATAAAGAGAAAATCTGACATTATCATGAGCCTCTTTCAAGCCCAGTTGTGATCTGCTGAGAAATTTGCAGTGATGGAGAAGCCTCAGCATTGAGTGAGACAGGACTTTATGGATACTCCTACAGTAATAAATTAAATGTGCTCAGGAACATTTTCTGGCACAGAGGGCAAATGCAGAAGATCATCTCAATCCATAAAATTAAACTTCTTCATAGTCTGCACTGACCACAATATTCCAGCTGGGATAGAGCCTTGCTTGTGAAGCTCCCAAACATCAGCCAGTTGATGGATTGCCACAGGGTGGGCTACCAGCTCTCCTTCACAGGTGGCCACATAGACTCACTCTTATGTTCCTCAATTAGAGATCATGGTGCTCAATTAGTAGCACTCAGTAATTAACTCTAGAAAACGATTTTATACGGAAGTGAAGTCCCTATGTTGAAAGCTGTGCAATCCAAGTGTCAGCCCCGTCTCACACATTTACACACTACACATTACAGCTGCCTCTTTTGTGTTTTTTGATCTGTTTCCTTGACTCTAAGCGTTGAAGTAAAGGCACCTTTAGCAAACAAAGCAAAAAAAAAATGGTATTAGATGGACACATAGGACCCAGTAACTCCTTATGTTCCTTAGGGTCTGTTACTCAGGAAAGTGATCCAGGGCAGGAAATTGCTGTGAATTTCTCCTCATAGATTAAGCTTCATATAAAGCTGTAGTCATTTCTCTTCCCCACCTAAACAATCCTCTCAGTCCCAAATCTCTCTCTTGCACATCTGTCAGGGCAGGATCCATGCTAAATGACCCTTCATCCCTCTTGCCCTTCTCCTTCTAGGACATTTTACCCATCCAGGTTGCCTTGGTGGTGCTCAGAACCCTCCTGGTCAGGAGGGAGACTCTCGTAAAAGAACAGGATGAAGTGGAAGCACTAAGAAGTTCTGCATTCTCCCATTCCTAGAATCATCTCCTGGTTTGGGTTGGAAGGACCTTAAAGATCATCTAGTTTCAACCCCCTTGCCATGGGCAGAGAACCTTCCACTAGACCAGGTTGCTCAGAGCCCTGTAACTTGATTTTTTTCTTGCCCTGCTGCAGAATCCTGTGTCTGTCAGAATAGCTCGGGTAACACAACATTTTATCCACAGGTTTTGGCTGTTCCTGGTGGAAATGGTGGTGAGTGACTCCTAACAAGGTTCTCTTGGTGTCTGACCAGTCTGAGAATCCAATGATCTTAACCTGATGGAGGTTTAGTGGGGCTTTCCCAGAGCATCCCTTCAAGGATCTGTCCTAAATGGACTTGTAGGAAAGGCATATAGGGAGGCACAAACCTCTTCCATCAAAGAATGTGACATTTCCGTATTCCTGCCTGTCTCATGGGCCAAATTATAACAGAACAAATACCCACTAAGGCTTCCAGAGATGTGGAAGCCGAATAGAAAGATGGGTTTCAGGCGCATTTGACTTTTTCAGAAAAAAGTTTCCATTGAGTTTGCCAAAGGAGGCCACTTCAAATCTCATCCAAACCCTGCTGAGCAGCTCTGCTGCCAGGCACTGAAATTACCGTAGGAAAACACAGGACTAGAAGGTTCTCTTGGGTCACCATATCAAGCCACATGGGGATATCTACAGCTGAGTTTGCCTCCTAGGACTGCAGGGACAGAAATAGGTAATTTTAGGGGCTATTTAATCTGATACATTTAGATTTTTGGGATGCTAAGACATTTTATGGCTTCAGAGATTCCATTAACCAGATCTGACTACAAAGGCACCTCCATGTAATTATTTCAGATGTTCACAGTGACTGATACATATACTCTCAACATTTTCTGTTGGTAAGCCACTTGATCATAACATAAATATTTAAACAGGGCTGAGTGCATGACCTTACACTCTGTATTTCATAATTCCATGCATCATGCATTAATTCAATAATGGTTATGCAATCCTGCCTACAGGATAGTCTGATACCCTGGAAATTGGTGGTGCTTTCCACCTTTGTGTTCTCAGAAAATGTCGTCAATATTTTCCTGAGTGAATGGACATCAGGGGGGCGGGGGGTGGGGAAAGGCTAGGAGTGATCCTAAAGGAGGAATTCCATCCTTATATTTTGCTTTTAAGGAAAATTCTTAAGATGTCACTTTCCTGGTTACAGACCCCACATCTTGACAAGCTTGGGACTCCAGAAAGAAAAGATCCCCCATGGAAATGTAGCAGTGATTTCACAGAAATGCAGCAGTGATTTACCAGCTTGTGGTGGATCAGGGAACAGGGATGTGCCATGGATGGCCCGGGATAGGTGAATGGGACAGAGGTGAGTCCAACAGCAGTCCAGAGCTCAGCCCTGAGGGACAGTTAATGCACTGCAGCTCTGGGGTTAACACCAAGTGGTGCTTTAGGGTCATACACAGCCCAGCTGCAGCAGGAGCACAGACAGCGAGCACATTTCTGCCACACATCAATCTGTCCTTCCCTTGGTGGCACTTCAGGGGAGGCTGGCAGGAGTTGTGCTTCATCCTGGTGGCTGCCAGAGGATAAAAGGGTGGCTCGGCCAGCGTGCGTCACGCACACCCAGCGAGGTTGGGAGGTTGTTCTGTCCGTGATGGAAGTGTCACTTTTATTCATGCACGTTGTTAGCGCCCAGCACACGCAGCTGTCCCCTGAGAAGTGGCCAGTGTCACATCGACTCTCGCACCAGCTGACCTGCCAGAGCAGGGGGCACCAGGACCTGCCTCGTGACCCTAATTCTCCTACATCTTCTTAATGATTCCTGTCTTGGTGATCTGCCTTGTTCACCTCAATAACATAAATATATTAAAAATATGTTAAGCCCATATGAAAACTTAAAAAAAAACCCAGTTAGCTATTTCAGAAGCTCTGTCTTACAAGTGAAGAAGAAACTCTTATGATCTGTCTGGTTTGGCTTTACCTTCTAAAGCAGCTCCAATGGCTCTGAAACGCCATCTGACAACAGTAGCACAGTTTCATTGTGCAAAAGGCAGTTAAACAGTACATAGTTTTCGAACTAAATTGTAAAGTTTAGTTCTTTAAAGATGACTCACTCATCAGCTGACCAGCATTAAATATAGTTTCGTGTGGCATCGCACACAAATTGTCGAAGACATTTTCAGGATATATGAATACAACGCAAACACTAAAGATATACTAAAATCCCTTTCAACAACCGGACTGCTCCATAACAAGATGTTGCCCAGGGCACTTACTAACTTTCCTGGCTTTTCTTCCACCATTCCTTTGAATTTATGCTAGTGGAGGTATCATCTACAAATACTTTTCTTTTTAATTTTTCTATGAGTGACCTACACACAAGAATCATTCCTATTTATCAGTCTTTGCCATATCCTTACAGAACTGTTGGCTGAAAAGAGTAAAACTGCATTTTTTTCTTTCAGCTGACCAATAACTTCAGCTTATCCATGCTGATAGAGTTTTTCAATATCTGGTTTTACATCTGGGACAGTCTTTTTTTTGAGCACTGAAGGTTAAATATATGTAGATAATGCTAATGTAGTCTCTGCTGAGCCAGATTTCATATTTGACAGAACTTATGCACACTGATGAGTGTTAATATCTAAGGGTATCAGAT
Source organism: Acanthornis magna (assembly GCA_036785705.1). Lineage (NCBI taxonomy): Eukaryota > Metazoa > Chordata > Aves > Passeriformes > Acanthizidae > Acanthornis > Acanthornis magna. The sequence goes on along the minus strand of JAWUZG010000054.1, from coordinate 2,098,987 downwards.
GTTGCTAATTCACATCTTTTAATAATCCATTAATATTTCAAATGTTAACATTTTCCCCAGAATTTAACACATATTATTTCCAGCTCTCATCATCATACACAGAATGCATTGCTTAATGGCTTAACTTTCTAGATCTCAGGCTAAACTCTCCCAAAAGATATAATAAATACATTTTTTTCTAAATAAATAAAGTAATATTTTGCTCCAGCTCCTCTAATCAAATTTAATTCCAAGGAAAATTGATAGAAATGGTAAGTCATATAAAAAAATCATAAATAATCTCCCACTTTCTGAGTGATCACAGTTTAATCTTTTGACTTTTATAAAAATACCCTAAAAATATAATTTGCTCTTGCAGTCACCATTTTCAGTGTGAAAATAACTGTTAAAGTGTCAGTTAATGTAAACAAAACAACACACCCTGTTTTTCTACAAGCTCTTTCAAGAACTTTTCAGTCCCTGTGGCCGAGAACCAAAACATTGGGTACTTAAAAGCAAAACAACCACTAAAAGCAATCAGCAGCAAAACCCAACCTTTTTTTTATAGCAGCATCTACTATTAAACAACTCGCTACATAAACAGTAAGGCCATTAGAGCCACAATGTCAAAGATGCTCTGTAAGCTGAACAGGCAAAACATTTCCACAATGACTGAAAGCCAGCGCAGCTCTCCTTAAGATGTCAACAGGGAAAAATAATTCAGTCTTAATAGGTTCAGAGCTTATGTAAGCCATGCTTATGGGGTAGTCTATTAAAAAAAAAGCAAGTGAGCCACTGACATCATTGTAAACAAAACCTGCAGCTTCCTAAAACATGCAGGCTAAAGACATTCGAAACTCCGCTCAAAGACATTGTGCTACTGCAAGGTTTGTGTGTTCTGGGCCAGAAATGAACGGAAATATAAACATGTCCCAAAACAGGGACAGTTTAGGTGATGTTCATGCCTGTATAGGCAAGAAATCAGGAATCCCTTCAGCTTCATGAATGGCTTAAGAAATAAAATCATTATGATCAACCCATGTGCCTTTCTTCTAGTGAAACATCTGCTCTTCTGAAAAAAAAACAGCAAGCCCTCATTCCCAATGCTGGCAATTTTGTATTTGGGATAGGAGCAAATTTCTCTGGGTGATAATTTGGTTCTTTGAATTCAAGCCATATAGCAATGTGAGACTTGTCATTTCTGGATTAAAAAATGGTGCATTTGCACATACCCATCACGAAAGGAGGGAAAAAAAAAAGCAGGAAAGGAGGAAAAAAAAAAAACCATCTTGAGAACTCACCACCAGGTTTCCTATCACCATGACCAACAAGAAGACGAGAAGGCACAGTGGCTGCCCAGCTACTTCCATACAGTCCCACATGGTCTCGATCCACTCTCCGCACAAAATCCGGAAGATGATGAGGAACGAGTGGAAGAAGTCGTTCATGTGCCACCGTGGCAGATTGCCAGTCGTGCTTATCTTCTTCACATTGTCCAAGTAGCTTTTCCCAAAAAGCTGCATTCCTACCACGGCAAAAATAAAGACGATGATGGCCAGCACGAGGGTGAGGTTGCCAAGGGCACCCACTGAGTTCCCAATGATTTTAATGAGCGTATTTAAGGTCGGCCAGGACTTTGCCAACTTGAAGACTCGCAGCTGTGAACAGAACATAAACAACAGTGTCAGCTCACAGAAGCAACAGACATCTCAGCCAATGAATTATTAAAGTGAGTAAAACGTGGAAGATGTTAAATGCCACAGCGTGTGCGGTACAAGGTGATTTTAGCCATACTTCCTGTTAACCTCATTACTTCTATTAATAAAACATCAGTTGGGCTTCTCTGTTGAGAATTAAGTTCTCCAGAGCTATGCCTGGTTAGATAGACATGGTTTTAAATGGCACATTCCCCTACTGGTGAGGAAAGGATGGAAGGATGAAATCTATTTCTCAGTATTTTCTTTTGTGCTCCTTTTTCTCCTCAAAATAAACAGCCTGGCAGGCATCTGGAGGAAGGGTTTTAGGGTTTGGTCCCATGAAGAGAGTCGGAATTCCTCTGTGCCTCAGAGCAAGCCCCAGTCAGATGCTATTAGCTGTTGGCTCCCAGGGTGAAAATCACCTCTGTGCCGACGATCACGCAGTCTGTGCTCAACCCACAGCCCACTTAAGACCTATTTTAAGGATGTAAATGGTGCTTAGCCCTTGTGCTGTGTTTTCAGCTGAAGGTTTAATTTAAGCCCTATTGGAGCAAGATTGCTCAAAAACTGAAGGGAGACACTTAGGACAGTGATGGAAAATTTACTCTTTTGAGCAATGTGGAGAATTTCGGGAAAAAAAAAATAAATCTTTTCTTCTGGTAAATGTAACCATAAGGGCTTGTTTTCCTGATCTTTAAAACTGTGAAGCCATATCATGGCCAGAATGATTAGCATGGACATCCTGGTACATGAAGTGCAACAGAAATGTCAAGCTTGGCAAGGAAAGTAGGTTTCTGTTCCAATATGTTGCCAGTCTCTCGTTAATAGAACACCACTATCCCCTGCTTAACAAAGGAGTTGACAGCTAAGGAGTTCCCGTGAAAGACAGATGCTATGTTATGCTGATCTGCTCTAAAAAAAAAAAAAATCACTCCGTGAATAATTCAAAGACATTTTCTTTTGACAACATCTGAAAGAACAGTGGCATGTTTATAACATAATTTAGGAATAACAGCTCCTAAAACAACAAGTTATCAGCTCTTGCATTTCTTGGGCTATCAATTTTCTACTGTCTAAGCTAACAGGTGTACAGGTATAAAATGGCAGATCTTTATTACAAATTGGAATTCAAATATTTTAAGTGTGCTTCAAGTACCTGGCACAGCTAGAAGGAATCAAATTATGTTCTCATTTACCCTGATGTAAATCTGGAACAATTCCATTTATCCCACAGCCTGTAATTAGTGTCATGTACTGTTTACCAGTTTGCAGCAATTATCGGCAGATGCATTTTTAAGAAAAGATGTTGCATTCATGTCAGAGTTTATATGTAATAAAAGAAGATGGTTAAGAACAGAATAAGACCATTACCAGTCGAAAGGAGCGTAAAACAGACAGGTTTCCCATGCTAGACAAACCCAGTTCCATCAGGCTTAGAATAACAATTATGCTGTCAAAAATATTCCAGCCCTGCTGGAAATAGTAGTAGGGATCAAGGGCAATTACTTTGAAGATCATTTCTGCTGTAAAAATTCCAGTGAAGACCTGCAGAAAAAAAAAATATTAAGTCAAACAAACTTTTTAAACACAGCTCCTTGATTATGGAGTTTCCACTCACACAGGTGAACCCAGCAGAAAGCCAGACACATTTTACAAATACTTGGTTTTTTTGGTGACTGATTCTTTATCAATATTACAATTTGGTCTAGTCTTTTCACAATAATATCTGATACTGTTGTAGAGTTATAGTGACATCTGACTTCAGGATCTGGATTGGAACATCCATTTCCATCTTCTTCCATCATCTGAATAATCACAGCGGTTTAAAAAAAAAAAGTATAAAGGTGCCTTTTATAAAGGTTAAATATATTCATTTCAGTAGAGAAAGCTAAGTGAATGGAGAGTGAGTGTTAAGGGCTGTTTGGGTTGCAGTGTATCTGGCGTATTATCCCTTTTTATTTTGTTCTTATTATCAATAGAAGGGCAATGCATGCCTCCAGTTATTCTGAGGTTATTGCTGGCAGCAAAGACGATTAGAAACTCTAATTTGAGTCTTGGGTTTTTTTATTTTTACAAATAGTCACAGCAATTTTCTTCTCATTGCATCTTGGGAACACATTGGTTATTTATGACCCAGTTCAAATGTCATATGGTGGAGCTTCTAATTGGAACATTTTTCTTTAAAACAACATATAAATATTACCTATGAGGCAGAGGGAGAGGGGAAAGGAAGGCTGCTGACAGCAAATTCAGTTTTAATAGATTCCTGTAAAGGATCCCAGAGAATCAGATTTGTCCTTTCGTATGCCTTGCTTAAGTAACATTTTAAATGCAAAGTGCAATGCTACAGTCAACTTAAAATGACAAAATGTGGGCACCAAGTTCGTCACATACTGGTTTATTTTCATTTCACATCCTAGTACAAGCTGCACAGAGCTTTGTGTTTTGGGAAAATGCTGGAATTCCTGAAATAGAAATAGATACATTTGCAGAACTAGATAATTTCTGTAAAATTAAAGTACATGGGTTTATGTGAAACAATCAACATTAATGCATTTTGTTGGTCAAAATAGAGGTGGGAATCCAGAGCTCATGTATCACTAATATAGAATGAAAAAGAAATGCTTTCCTTCCGAGAAGTTGAGGGTTTGCAACATTAGCCCAACAAAACTGATCAAGTCTGGGCAACAGAGATGAGACACCCACTAAAATGTGAAAGGGAAAGGTTAAGATGATCTAATTATGATATTAAGGAATACAAATAAATTATCACAGCCCACATTTGTGAAATGTTTGGCTTTACTCTGTAATGCTTCAGGACTTAATTATTCCAAGTGGCCATTTGACACAATTCCTTATGAAGAATACCTTCTGTTTCTCCTCAGGGAAATGATATCTTGGATTGCAGCAATACCTTGGGATGCAACAGCTTTCCATCACCACCTCATACCAAGAACACAACAAACAGCCTGTCTCATATTTCTAACTAACTTCTGAGTCACAGGGGTTAGAGATACCAAAGATTCCCACCATGATGCTTGGATTTTTCCTGGGACAGAGAACAAGACAAAACGGTCTGTCTGTGAAATCCTATCCAGGGGACTGCCTTAAAAACTACGGTACCACGCTGCACACATTATGCAACGCTCTTGCTGAGAAAATGACTCAGGAGGATCACTTTCTTCGCCTGAATCATTTTAATCAATAGCCTTCTGAGAAGGAAATGTCACAGCAAGATAGCAAAATGTCTGAGCCTTCCTGAAGGCATCAGGAGTGGTGGATGTGTGTACCAAGCCACAAATTCCAAACAGCACCTGGTACACTGCGCCAGCACGAGGGGCTGGAAAGAAAACAAGTAGCTTAACATCCCACTGGTGCTATATATGACACTGCTCATTTGGAGCACTTTGTCTTTAAAAAAAAAAACCTTTTAAATGTCCTTTCAGCCATGTAGGCTTTAATGTTGCATAATGGTAGCTCAGCTCCTGAAGGAAAACAAAAGTTGAGAGAATCTTGCTCTCTCCACTCATTTTTTAAGTGGTGGCACTGCGTGGGCAGATGAACTCTGTATGTGTGCTCTGCTGGCCTTCTGATCACATTTGAAAATGCTGATTCCTCTAAGTGATGAACTAAAGGGGTCTGAAAGCAGCAGATGCTGAACGAAGTCGATGGACACTCACAGCAGGAGAGCCCCAGTGACTGGCAGGTCCAGAGAAAGCAAATCTATATTCCATTTTCGTTCTTTCATTTCTCTCAGAAACATTTGTTCGGAGTGAAAAAAAAAAAAAAGCCAAAGACCTGCCCTCTTTAATATTTCCCCTGTTTAATGCTGGCATAATCACTCAAAGAGGGTTAGATGTAACGGGAAGACAGCCAGCCAGCCAGAGTGGGGGCAGAGGGGGCTGGCAGGCTGCAGCTTAGGGGATGCAGTCACCTGGCAGCCTGCCCTGGGGCTGGGACTCCCTTCCCTTCACAGGGAATTGCAAAAAATGTCAATTTTCATTACAAATGACTTTGCAAAATCTTCCACGAAATGGAGTTACCTTTCTCTGACCTGCTCTGCTCACAATTAATCCAGTTATGCGAGGGTTTAGTAAAGCTGGCGAGGGGGAGCTGGGACAGTCTAGGCTCTCACAGACCCAAGCTGGGATCTCAGGAGAAGGGGAGCCCCGAGCCATTAGCCTGCTACAAAAAACACAGGCAGGCTGTTTTGCTTACTTTACACTTTATCACAAAGAGGAGAAATAGCTCCAGGCAGTGCTGAGAAACAGTGAGGTTTTGTTTTGTTTTTGTTTTAAATTTTGCAAAATTCGCTTTGTAAAATTTCTCTCTCTGGGAAAAAAAAAAAAAAAAAAAAAAGCCAACACCAAAAAAACCAAAAAACCAACCAAAAACCAAAGTGTCTGTCTGCAAAATTTCTCTCTCTGCAAAATTCCCGTCTCGACTGATAGTCTAATTTCCTGATGGCACCTGGCACAGCCCTGCTCAGCCCTGGCAGGTCTGCAGGAGCTGTGTTGGCAGGAGGGATGCCAAGGGCTAAAGTTTCACTGCCTGTGGTCTGAGAAGGGGAAAGCTGATCTGCCAAAAGCAGAGTGAGGAGCAGACACCTGGACTATCCCAAGTGCCAGAGAGGGAAGTGGCAGCTTTGCCACCTGTTTTGATGGATACTTGGGTGCAAAGGAATTTTTTAAAGTCATCTTAGAAGGCCACAAATTGTTGAGCAACAAGAAGGAATGCTGGCTGCGGAGTGAAGCTGGAATAATCCGGTGAGATGATTTCCAAGTTATCTTTATCTGCTGCTTTCTGCAGAGTGCAAGAGCCTGGGTTTGGAGCGAGAGAGGCCCAGACAGATTTCTGCTTAGCACAACAACAGAGGGAGATTTGCCAAGCTGAAAAACTGGAGACAGGTCCCACATTCTCAGGGATAACCTCAACCTGCCCAAGGAGGCCCAGAGCTAAGAGTAACGAGGAAAAAAAGTCCATACATTACATATCCCATATTCTAGAGCTGATACAAAATGTCTGGCTATTCCTACTACCCACCCAAACCTGCCAGCCTGGGATGATTCTCACTGGGGGCAGATCTCACATCTGCAGGGTCTGTGTGTGCCCCCACTGTGGTCAATGGTCACTGCAATCACAGCCCCACAGTTCACCTTACCCAAAAGTGAATGTCTTTACAACATCACATTAAGGGGGCTTAAAATTGCCCAGTACTTTCCATTGACTCTAAAAAGAGACAAAGGCAAATGGCACAGAGAGACTCCTACGCTGTAAATATCTAAAGCTAGGTGAGGTGAATCCTGCTTTGAGATGCTGCAGCCTTTGTTTTCACAGAAATAAAGGGCTTTTTTAATCTCTGCTGTGAACTCCTCAAATGCAAACTTAGCAGCATCCACCTTCCAGATTCTCCAGATCACTTCTGTTCCTGTAGGGCACCTCTGCTGCTACCACGAGGTTTTAGGGGTAATCCCACCATGCCACAGACAGATGGCCTGTTCCTTTTCCAACCCAGACTCTTCTAAAATGAAAAGATTTTAAACCTTATGTTTTAAAGCAGTAGCACGTGGGAACTTTTAAACATAACTCAGAGCAAGATGACTGAAGAAAAAGCTTCAATTTTGTGGTAACTGCAGAATTTTAGTGGCCCCCTGGGTTGCAAATTGTATCACATTGCCTCTGGAAAGGCTTTTCTGCTGTCCCTGCAGCTTGACTGTAAACTGTCACTCTGCTTTTCCTTGGAGAAGTGTGGCCTCTGCTTGCTTTGCAGCTCTACACCCAACTGCCCTGGCTTGCACATTAGTTTTCCCCTCAAAGCTTCAGCCATGCTTTGCTCCATGCCCTCTCTGTCCCGGGGGTTTTGTGGGACCCAGCACATGTAGAAAATCCTCTACAGGCACCTTCCAGCATAGATATCAACCCATGATCAAACACAACTCTATTTCCTTCCAAGACCTCTCCTTGCTTTTTTCTGTAGGTTTCTTTTTTAACTTAAAAGCCACTATTAGTCACCACGAACTGCCGCCTTATCATTGCTTCACCAGAAATTCCAAATAAAGCTCATTAACCTTTCTCTTATTTCCTTAAACAGATATCTATCAGGAACAGCCCAAAAACATGGCTTTAATGGTTACTAATAACATTAGAATGTGTTAACCTGGTAAAAGCAGCCCCTTGTTCTTCATTCAGTCCTTTCCAAAAAGACGTGGCTGAGTGGACTCACTTGACAAAGGCAAAGCAATGCTGGAAGTGTATCAAAATGAGACATTCCCAAGCCACAGCCAAAGCTTTAAAAAGCAGGAAATGCACCCCTGAGGTGGCACATCAAATTCACAGTGACTTACCAAATTGCCTATGTAAAGCATGTGGTCAAACTCCTTCGTCATCTTGTAATGCTCCAGGGCCATGAAGAGCGTGTTCAGCACAATGCAGAGGGTGATGGTGAGGTCGGTGAAGGGGTCCATGACCACAAACTTGACAAATTTCTTGATTAAAAGCCAAAGCGGGCAGCAATCCCAAATGAGGAATTTAACAGCAAAGTGGTTCCAGCAGGGAGGACATTTCTGGTGCGATTCCTCAAGCTCTAAGTCGCAAGCAGTAAAGTCACAGTCAATTCACACTGAGTTATATGACAAGAGAACACTTAAAATGACTCATAACACAGAGGAAGGCCCACAAATTACCCCAAACTTTTTTCAAAGATAAAAATATTTCTGTCCTAACAGGCTGGCAAATTACACACTTTGGGGTTTTAGCCAGTTGACCTGCACTTAACAGACAGTGACCTGCTCTGAAAGTAATAACCTTTTAAAAGTGTCACAGGCAAAAAGTGAGAATCGCACTAAATATGTGAAGTCTCATATTATGTATAGGCTTGGATTCTTACTCTATTTTCCCTTTTGCCAAGTTCAAATGGATAAGAATACACTATCTTCATTTAACTTAGATTGGAATATATTTTTTCATTCCCAGGTCACATTTCCAAAGTATCTTAAGTAATACCTTTTAAAGCAGATAAGAGATGAAAGTTCTTAAATCCAGTATTTAAAGCTGATTTAAGTACTTGAGAACTGGAGTATCACTGGTTATCAACACAGTTTCTGTCCTTCATGTGCAATCCAAAAAGGCATTAAACATCTGTTTTTTTTTCTGAAAGGCCCACATACAAAATCAAGGAGCCCATAAGCCAGTTTGAAAATGCTGCTGAAACTCCAATGAGTGTTTTAAAGGTGCTCTTAAAATATTGGCTGCGATATGACTTTTACATGCTCCTTTTACCTATGCACAAAAGAACTGAAATAGCTTCATAAGTACAATTTGTGTTAAACGGTGAGAAAAGAAAAGCCAAAAAAGACAGTTAGTGGCTAAATGACAATGATTAGCAGAATTGCTTAATGCTTTCCCTTTCTGATTCCTTTATGGGCATGGAATGCTGCATTATGGTTTTAGGCTGTATAATTAGAACCTGCACTGATAACAGGAAAACTTCAGCCAAGGCTGTTATTTCAATCAGTTCATAAACAGCCTCCTCTCCCAAGGCAGGAAGCATTTGGGACAAGGAGAAATGGCCCCAAGCTGTGCCAGGGGAGGGTCAGATTGGATATTAGGAAAAATCTCTTCACTGAAAGAGTGATTAAGCACAGATGGAGTCACCATCCCTGCAAGTGTTCAAAAACCGAGTGGACGTGGCACTTTGCAATATGTTTTAGTGGTCATGGGGTATTCAGTCAAAGGTTGGATGGACTTGCTGATCTTGGAGGATTTTTTCTCAGATTTTCTGATTCTTTGTCCATTTTTCTTCAAAGGACAATAGAACTGTGGTGTTAGGTGTCTTCCAGCAAGCTTTCAGAGTATCAAATGATGTCCTGCATGCAAAGGTTTTGCACACACATCTACACTGCTCTGAGATCTTTGGAAAATCAAATTGCTCCCAAGAAATTACTCTTTCCAGACTCCAAAGAGAGGGTTTACAGGTAAATCCTAAAATCATGTAAGAACCAACAATTTCAATGCAAAATCCTGCCACTGGATTTTGGCTTTTGTTTTTTTTTTTTTTTTTTCCAAGTCTGTCTCTGAAAGTATTGAAAAGTTTAGGGCAGTTACTTCCCCAAGGATCTAATTTTCCAGGTAAATCTAGAACACATGGATCTATATCCTTATTCTTCACAACATAAGCCCATTTAAGTCCAAATTGCAGCTAAAAGGGTTGGTTTCACCCTTTTCAGCCTCAGCCACACATTATTTCTCTGTCCTTTTGCCAGCTTTTGTGATCCTGGGCCTTCTGGGTGAGCTGATTCTGCTTGTTGATCCAGCTGAAAACCAATTAAAGTGCAGGAACACAAAGAGGGAAGGAGGAGGATGTGACTGTCCTCTTTTGGCAGTGATGTGACATTAAAATGGTTTAATTCAGTTAAGAATCCAGATCCTTTCCCACCACAGATGATCTTTGGAAAACACAAGATATCTAATTTTTAAAAAAACGTATCTGCAAAAGGAAAAATTAAACTAGCCTGTGTTTTTTCTGGTACTGTTAAAAAAAAAAAAGTCAGAAAAATACAAGCAAGCATTTGTGTCAGAGATGTTTTTCCTCTTATTTTTAAATTTAAAAAGAAATAGATTCTTTATTGTCTGCAAGGCTTTGTAATGTCTGGGAAAAACAGACAGTTGTTGACTACCCAAGAGCTGAGAGCAGAAACCAAATAAGTAAAGGGGAAGGGATTTCTGGTCTGGCTGTTTCAATGTTTGGCACAGATCTTACAGCCACAAATATGGTTAAATCCTGTGATATATTTTATTCTGATTTGACATTTCTTGTTAAGGAATTCAACTTAAGTGACTTATCAAAGTCTGGGAGTTAGGAAACCTTTGAGAAGGATTGAAACAGTTTTTTTCTGTATGGGAACACAGAATCATTTAGGTTGGAAAAGACCTCTAAGATCATTGAGTCCAAGTGTTATCCCAGTACTGCCAAGTCCTAAATCACATCCCTGAGTGCCATGTCCTCTGAGTTATCCTAGCCTGGATGGTCTCTATTTCTGTTGTATAAAGAAATAGAAAGCACCATTAAATAAATAAGAAGTCCAGAAGTCCAGGCCTTTTAGGCATTCTTAACACATTGCAAGAAAGCAAATCAATCACAAAGCTAATTGCTAAAAACCCCACAGAAAACAAATAAAACCTTTGCAGACTGCATTAAACACTGGAATACACCAACGTGATTATTTCCCTATTAAGAACACAACTCTTTATTTATTTAAACACAAATATATCTTCTGGCCACAATACTGCTGAATAGAACCATGGGGAGGGTAAAAAGATGAGGAAGAGGAAGGGCACTGAGGTTTCACACTGGGCTGTGTCCAGTTCCTGTCTGGAAGGCCTCTCTTAGGTCAGTCCCTCTGCCTTGCCTTGCCTTCCTATCCACCAGCCACACACAGAATTAGGCTGCAAGAGAATCCACAATTTCCCTTGCTACACCCTGTGTTCTGACTGACATTTTTCTATATTCTCAGCTGCTACCTCTTCTCTCATCTCCATTTGCAATGTAGGAGACACCAGAAATTGTAGGAAGCCCTTTCATGCTTTCATTCAAAAGATCAGGAGTGTGGGGTCTTGCTCTGAGTTTTCTTGCTGTCGATAAATCTGTGAGAGGAACATGCAAACTTCCTGCCTACGAAAAGACAGAGGAGGGAAATCCTCCTGCCCGTCATGAGAAGAGCAATGAGCAATGGAATATTTTGCTGAGAAATGTTTGCATGGTTAAAAGGGTCCTTGGAGCATCCTTGGATTTCACGGTGGGACTCACACCCCCCACTGTGGTGTCCCAGTTTTGTTTGCTCTCCCACAACTCAGGTGTTCTGCACGTGCCAGGTTTTCCACCAGCCCCAGTGAAATGAGATACAAACATATACACAGTCACCCTAAACCAGGCTGGTGCCCCACAACCCTGCACCTTGGGGAGCCCTGTGTAAATCTGATGCCAAACAGCACAGAACCCTAAATCTTACAGCTCTAATTCTGATTGCATGGCCAGCATTTTCTCTGGATTTTTACAAGTCCGTAGGTAAGAGAGAGATTATATTGCCTCTGTCATAGGGGTTGCAATATCTGTCTTTAGTGTCTTCTCTCAAAATGATATCAGGGCATTTTGTGTCACTTTTTTTCCTGGTTTTTAACATGGGCATGGCTTTGAGTGGGGGAACTGAGGAGGTCTCTTACCTTCCAGGGCACTGGTGATGATGCTGACAGCACTCACTGCCCTCTGCCTCTGAAAGGGCTCGTCCGAGTGGTCCACGGAGGGCCGGTGGGGCATTAAAAGTTGTTTCTTGCTTGCTTCGTCCGAGGGGGAGGTCTGTTTAAGGGAACACATTGGATCAGCACAGCAAAACCAAGGCAGATGCTGGGTAGCAATTTCAAAACTGCCTAAGCATTAATTTTCCCATCTGAAGAGTCCAAAGCTCACTGACTTCTGAGTTCGACACGTGCTGATGGGGAACGGGTTTTGAGAATGGCACTTTGAGCAATTCTGGAAAATTTGTTCTGCCCTTTACCTCCATGTAAAGTGTGGGTGAAAATAAAGGAGCGCTTACAGTGCCAGAGGAATAGCACTGCTGCCTTCCCGTGCTCTTTGCTTGTTAAAGAAGGCCTGCTTAATTACATTAATTAATCCATTATTTCTGAAATGTGTTAACTATTTAATTATACAGCCAGAAGAGGAAAAGGGCGTGGGTAACAGCTCCATTACAGACCTCTCATATCATACCAAGCAAACTGACGCCCCAACACATGTTTTCTCTTGCTCTGAAACACTGCCAGATCTCAGGAACATATTGTCATTGTGGTGATCTTTGGTGTTATGGATTCTGAAGCTCCATAATTAGGGGAGAGACTTAGATTCTTTTTCCTCAGGAAAAAAATAAATAACCTAACCCTTGTTCTCATGTTTCTCAAGAAAAAAGCTTAGAAAAAAATCCCAAAGAAATCAAATACCAGAAAAACAGAACTCCCAAGCTGTCTTTGTTTAATGTCTCATTTTAAATTAGTTTTATGCTTTTTGTAGGCTTGGGTTTTTGAAGTCAGACAGAAACACAGCATAGCTGAAGACACACACTGCATTAAACACTTTATATTGTCAGCTCATAGGAGTGAGATGTTAAGGCTTTTATTATTACAAGCTCCCACTTCATACAGAGACAAATCCCACTTGGTTTACTCCTCCAGATCCCACACAGGTGGAAAGGAAAGTGGTGGTTGAGGTGTAAGAATCTGGGAAAGCCAAGTTCACCATCATTCTCTGTCACAGAGATGTCACAGAATGTCTCTCCTGGTAGAGACCCTCAGTTTCTCACAATAAATGTTTATCAGCCTCTGCCCTGCTCCTCGAAGCATCCAGGCTGGGAGGTCTGAGACACTGTGTCACAAGACAGGCGTGGATAGATGGATTTGCAATATAGCTCAAGGAAATGGGAAAAGAGAAGAAATCTCTACTGCAAGGATGAGAGCCCCTGGTTTACACATAGCAGAGTGGCTGTTTTAGTTTCTCCACAGACAAAGGAGCTACAGGAATTAGGTTCAGTCTTCTGGATCTTCTCATCAGTTGAGTCTCAAATGGCCCTGACCACCCTGATCAGCACCCAGGATGCCACCCGAGATGTGCCAGAGGCAGCAGCTCCACAGCTCTGCTGTTTGTGCCCAGCACACACACCACCCACCCTCTTCACCATTTCTCTACCAAAAATGCTCTTCAAGAAAGGCAATTCCACGAGAATAGCAAGAAAAAACAAAGGCTGAAGCTCTACGAGCTGTCTTTCTGGAGCGTGACCCCTTCAGGGCAGGGGATATCCCCAGCAAAGGGCAAAGATGTTTGGCCACTGCTTGACACTGAAAATTCTAACCAGGGTGCTGATCCCAGGTCACTTCAGGTACTGCAGTTAAAAATACCAATCACTGCAAGACCAGGGAAGAGCAAGGACTTTTAAAGAAAGCACTTAAAACATTAGCTGAGCCAGGAAAGCAGTAATGCTTCAAAACAGACTTTTTTTCCCCCTTAAAATGTCCTTTAAAAAAAAACAAAACACCTCATTTAGCTCACTGTCCATTGAGTTCCTGACAAAGTCATCTCAACAGGAAAGTTATAATCAGAAACTCTTCAAAGAGAGTCCTACTTGTGCACAACAAGAAAACACTCTCTCCTTGGCTTAGGAGCCAGGGAATACCAGGAATGGTGTTTCAGATGCATTAGTTCGCTTGATTTCCTTCACCTCAAAAACATCCAATAAAAACCAATGAAACAACAAATGTTTTATTAATGAAGAAAGCATCTACAAAATTGCATAATCATTCACAGCAGTTTGGAATACATTACAAATACATGGTACCAAAAAGAAATAGCTAGACAGGCAGATGAAAAACAGGAGGGAGACAAATTTCTAAGTAGAATAAATTAAAAAAAAAAAAAAAAGGAAAAGCAAAGAAAAAGAGAAAAAAAACCCCGGACTATAAGTTTGTCTCTGTCTGTAAAATGAACCATAAGAAAATGTCAAATTTCAAATCCCTCTGGATTATTTCACTCTTTTTAAGATCTAATATCTTCCCATCCTAACTGACTCAAAACATAGGATGTACCAGTAACATCTCATCAGACAGCCTCATTCCCAGGAGTCCTTTATCCGAAAGCCACCTTTTACTCACAAGTGCAAAGAGGTAGAAAGTCAAAGGAAAAACATTGAGAGGCTCATTCTTCCTATTTTTTTTTTTATTTTATTTTTTAACTAAACAATAGTACTGAAAAGTCCAAGTTAAACAGGTTTGGGACATCTTTCATTAAGAAAATAGCAGGGAACTGAATTCTTCCCTAGGTTCAATGTCATATTCCCAACCCAACAAACTTTTAAAGTCACACTATTTTTCATTCCAGCCTCTGCTTCCTCAGCCCTGCCACCTATGTCACCAGAAGTGATCCCCAAGACATCAGGAATCCTTCTGGAGTCAAGGGGACTTTTTTTGCAGCCATCCTCCACCTGCAAAAAGTATTTCAGAAGGAAAAGTGAATGGCTCATCCCTTCCTTCATCTCTGCAGAGGTGAGGGGGTGCAATTTGCAGCAGGCACACAGCTGAGTTCATCCCTAGAGCCAGGACAGTCTGTGGCAGGCAATGCCACTGGGCAGAGATTTCCCAACACAGCAGTAAATCCATCCCATAGTTACTTTGACATTTACGAGGAAGGATTTTTCCAGGAAAGAAAGATTCTATCCAGGTGAATTGTTTAAAATTATTAAAGTTACTCAAGGAAGTTCATGAGCTTTCGTTCTATGTGAAGAATAGATATGTGTGGGTTTGGGTTTGTATTATTATTTATTTTAGAATAGACATAACTGACTGTCACACACAGAACTGGCAACTTTGGCACTGTGAGACAGAAAGTAATTCCAGGAACTGGACAAGCAGTAAGCATAAAGGCTATTATCATCTCTGAGAGAACACACACAGGCACAGTTGCTCATTGCACTTATATTTCTATAGAAATTAAGCACAAAATAACAGCAGTCTCCAGACTGATGCAAGGAGTCTCTCTAGGAGCCAGATGAAAAATCACAATGGAGTTAAACACAGGCACCTCCAGCAGGACAAGATTATTTGTGTGGCTCCCTGATTGACTGGAAGTGTACCTCCTTTGGATTAGCTAAATTCTATAGAGACAAATATACTATTCAGTAATTTACATGCAAATGAGGATGCGTAACACAGTTATTTTCTTCTCACTGCCTACAGTTTTGAACTATGTCAAAACTATTATGTGAAGATAGGCTTATACATAGCAGCATTTTTAAAGACCATTTTTGGGAACTGGGACAGGTTTAGTTTTCCTTGTACACTTAAAACTTTTTTCAAGCAGAAAAAGAGGCAGGCTGGCCACACCATGAACAATGGAACCAGCAAGGCACCAACACAAATATTTAATGGAATTGGAGGTGACCATAATAGGGCACAGCACTAAAAAGAAGCCATTTAATTTTGGGGATGTTTGACTATTTAAAGAGATGTGCCGTAGACTAAAGCAGTTTGAAATATTTGGGCCAAATCTGAGTGATTTACAGTTAGGACGTGCTAAAGCAAAGTTTGAAATGAGCAGAAATCAGAGCTGTGGTGACAACTCTCTGTGTGACAGCATCAGAGGGCTGGGTGGCTTTCATCCATATAATTTATTGGTGGATTTTTGGATGACTTATTCTGTTGACCTTTACTTCTGAACATGGAAACTGCTAACACTTTCCCTTTTCACCAGTCCTGTGGCAAAGCAAGAAGTGAAAGAGAGAAATTTTACTTCAGGGTAGTTTTAGGATCAACAAGAAAACCTCAAACCAATGTGGTCAGCAAAAGCCTTTTATGCTTAGCTGCAACAAAAAACAAGGACTTTTTTTTTTCCTTTTTTCTTTTTAGAATAATATCACAAAAAAAAAAAATATGTAAAGATAAACTTCTAAATCTGTATTTCAGTCCCTTGGTAAGCAGACTGGCCTGTCTCAAGGCCTCACTACCCAGGTGTTTTCCCTCCTGCCAAACTAGCAATGCTCAGCATTTTTAGATTCCTAGAATGGAAAACGTAAGTGTGATCAAGAGGAAACTCAGGAAAGATTGTATGTGCAAGAGGATGTCCCCAGGTTACTCCAGCCTTGGCCTTGCTGCCCATCCCAAAGCCATGTCACTGGACAGTTTCATGTCCACTCTGCTCCTGGACTGATGGGGAGCTCCAGTTGGGTATAGGAGGCAAGAATGGATGGTGTTTTTTGTGTTTCTTAACCCTCTAGAAGTTCTTGACAACAGTTCTGAGATCTCACTCAGCCTCATCAGAGCCCGTGGATAAATTGAGCTCCAGGTAACAGCTCATTAACTCAATCCAATTCTGCTCAAGCATATCAATGCCTTCTGAAGGGAGGGATTATTCTAACCTCTTAACTAACAAACACCAAGACACAACAGAATAAAACTACAAATAAATACTGCAGGAATTTCCAGAACCTTTAGGTTGCAGTGTGCCCTGAAGTTACTTACATAATGTATAGACTCTCTCTAAATAAAGCAAAAGACAAAATGCCACCCAGCAGTCAGCAGGAGTGTAAAAACATAGTTTTTCAAAACTCTCAGTTTCAGGTCAAGACAAAAGCAATTAAGGCTTTTAACACAGGCGTCAGGTCCTGCTTATGTCTTATTTACACTGGGGTAAGTTTGATGAAATCAGCAGCTGCACCACTTGAAGAGAGCTGATAGGAGAAGAGGACAGCTTCGACTGAGTCCTCTGCATTTCCAGAAGAGTGACCAGGACTTGCCATGGGTTTCCTGGGACAAGTTCCCTGTATCTCTCAGACTTGATCACCTGTTTCTCTTCCTCTCCAGGTGATGACTGCTGGACCCAGACCTGCCTTTGTGAGGGTGTTTGCAGAGCACACTTTGATATTGCACTACTTTGCTCTTCCTCTCACCTCTCCAGGCTCCTGCCTTGAGCCCTCACTGCAGTGAACCTTCTGTGCTGCTCCTTGTGGGAAGTCCCTTGTGGCATGGGGACACCCATTGGGGCAGCAAAGTGTGCAGAGGGTAGGACAAGTAGGACATCTCCTCTTCCCCAGAGGAAAATGGGAAAGAAGAGATGTCCCAAGCTGTGCACTGAAGCCCCTGAGGACTTCCAGGACTGCTCTGATGCAGAAGAGCTCATGGGCAGGTGCCACCCTGCACGGACCATGCTGACCATGGCCAGCAAGGCCGATGGCTGGCCAGACTGCCCCAGCTGATGAGACTGATGGGCTTGAGCACCATCCATCGAGATGGCCTAAAATGCCCCCTTTTCCCTCAGCTGTATTTAGGAATTAGGGACAGGAGATGGACAGTGCAAGCACAGTTGGGTTCTCCTCATGGAAACCCACTCATATCCATCTGTGCCAAGCAGCCAAGGCCATCTGAAGAGCATTTGGGACTGGCTTTTTGATCTTCGAGATGCTTTTCTGCAGCCAAGTGTCAGGATATCACTCATCTGAGTCACCAGCCTGAACAGTGAGATAACCTGCTGCAGCCACCTCTCTCATGGGAGAGGGCAGCTGAACTGCACAGATGTTTTCATGTCAGCTCAGCTGCCACCTGCAACCATTCCTGTGGGCAAATGGCCCTTGGCTGGGACAGGGGGCAGCAGTGGCAATGACACAAAGGCATGGAAGTTGTTCATTGTGGTTCCAACCCAACCATTTGGCCTGGAGTAAACTGTTCAGGCTGGACACTGCTGAAGCTGATCAGGCTGAAATGCTCAAATGTGGATAATGACTGTTTGTGCTTTCCCTGAAAAACCTTAGGAGGGCCCACTCGGAAATCATTTCTTACAGCTATGGGCTGCTGAAGGGCTGTATGTAGGAAACACAAAACCAGAGATGGTCAGATCTTGTTTGATGTTTGCTCAGTCTTTTAAATCAGAAGTGCTCTTCCAAGCTTTCCCCAAATCAGAATTCAATTATTTCCCCCCTTGGTGGCAATCAGACAGGTCTGTGTTACACTCATTGAATACTACTGAGCATCACAGAGTAACCTAAACAAACACATCTTCAAAACCTAATGCTGGAAATTGTGTTTTTTCAGCTCCATCAACCCAGACATTGCATTCGCATGAGTGAAGTCACAGTTACACCTCAGGAAGCTGCAAGGTAGGCCTTAACCCATATTACAGATGCCTTTTCATGGACTGGACCTTCATTTCTTGCTCATGAAAGATACAACAGATAGCCCAAGTGGGCTCTTTTTCACCACGGACTCACACTCGTTCAAAATAAAAAACAGCAGCAGGGACAGTGAGGTTAATGAGGTAACTGCACCTCCATCCTGCAACATTTTTCTTTTACCTTCCCCTGACATACCAAGAGGCTGTAAAAAGAAGACAAAGCTGCTAACTAAGAACAAATTCAACTTCAAATTTTAACACGGAAAAGGTGAAAATCATCAAATGCAAAGCCAAGAAACATGCTGATTTATCTCCAAGCACACCGAGGGGTCTGATTTGCTATTTCCTTCAGCCTGAGCCACAGCTGAGGCTGCACGTTTGTGCCCAGAGCTTATGACTCCTGTAGTGAATACATCTGTACAGCAATGGGCCCCTTGCCAATTAGCTTTTAACTCCAGCTCACATTTTCTGGATAGATTAGATACCAAACCTGTTCTGCAGAAGACACAACATCCTTCACATTGGATGAGTTTCTGTTACTATAGTGCCTGGGTGTTATTTCCTAGATGACCAGGGAACTGCCAAGTCAGCTCACCCACCCGGGCCATGCAATTTTCCACATCCATTTTTTCAAAAGGCAGGAAGCCGACAAATGAAAATAAATGCCAGCAGAGCTCAGAGCTTCCCTGTCACCTCAGGACCCAATCCTGTAAAATACCGATATTTTCTGTGAAAGGTTGAGTGCTCTCGTGCTTTGTTAAGCTTTTTCTGACAGCTGGGACAGCCTCAGCAGCCTGCAGAGCTGCTTTCCTTCCAGAGAAAAAGGGGACATCCTCTGTTCATCTACTGAGGTCTTCTGACTTTGATTCAGAATTATTTTTTAAAAATTTTCTTCCCCAGTTCCTTTAATACACAGCTTTTTTTTACACCGAGCTAAATCCAATAAAACTTCCCTATCTACAAACAGCATTTGTGTTGCTCATCTGTTTAGAGAATTGTCTCAGGACTGGTCATCCTTGTCCACAGAGAGTAAAAGTGGGATTACCAAAGTCCTAAATGAACGAAGGTGTGAACATCCAAAAAAGCAGCAACAATCTCAAAACTGTCAACAAAAGAGATAATTCTCACACCAACTAGTTTCCCACGTGTAGCATGGCCCCTTCTCTCAAGGGTAGTGTGAGAGTCTATTTGCAGAACTGCAGGGAATGCCCATATAGGTGAGAAAAAAATTCAGTCCAAACCCTGAAAGGACTGAAGCTGCTTGGCTCTAGAGGAAAAAAACTCCTTCTCAATTTACTGATAATCTGACACCATGGCTGTGATCCATCTCACTCACTTTTCTCTTTAGGAGATACCTTCCCTAACATATGTTACAATCACATTTGGGTTTTTTCCCCAGCAATGTAACCTGGTTTTGGCACCTTGTTACTCTGAGTGGGCTTTATCTCACCTAACTTAAGACTTGTGTTTGAAGTAAACAGAAAGAGGTATGCCCAAGGAGAGAGATTATTCTGATCCATTTTTGATCCCTAAAATGGAATAAATCTTTCCCACACTGACTGTAGTAGTGATAACCATCATTTTAAAGACTGTTGAGAGTGATGAGCTTCAATGTAGATTATCTACGTAAAAAAAGATAAATTCCCACCATCTCAAACTAGTAACCTGTCCAAATTGCTCTGCCTGTGTAGCAGCTATTTCCAAAAACACCATCTCACGGCATTGCTTTGTAACAAAGATCCTGGCAATCTGCAAAAGGCCTGAATCTGGTTGATCATCTGCTCATATTTCCTGGCTATTTTTTGAACTGGATGCTAAACCCTTCTGGGAACTACCTTTGGATTGCAGGAAGAGCCCTCCACAAGTAGCCCAAGAGAAGACCAGAGGTCAGATGCAAACAGAGAGAAACCAGCAAGAGAAAATGCGGTCTCAAGGCGGCAAGACTCACTGAATCATTTAAAAACCATAATGTTTAATCCACCAGACAATATAAGATACTCAAAAGTCAAAAGAAATCAGGTTTAAAAGTGTCCCTTCAAGAAAAGAAAGTTCATCTCAAACCCAAGATTTAGGTATTTGCCTCCTGACAGCTCTGAAGAGTAAGTCTCACCAGAAGGCATGAACCTCCTTGATAAGGCACTAGACACACATTTCTCTGTGAATTAACTCATTGTCTTCCCACCCTGCCTGGAATGGTGGGTCTGGGTTTCTCACTGTAGACTCCATATTGTGTAAATAAATTACAGCAAACTCCAACAACATTTAGAAGGAAACAAGAGCGTGAATCACATACAAAAGTTATAAAGTACTCACCAGGTCGCCTGTCCCAGGCTTTTCCATAATAACTGGGGGGAGCAGTAACCCTGCAGGAGAAGTAGGGTCTGGGTTGAGTGCCCCGGTGCCTCCTCCTATCAGGGAAACCACACCATTGCAATCCACTGAGCTGTTCCTTTTGCCCGTCTGGGTGTAGTTGGGAGTAGTAGGGTGAGAACTATGGCTCACTTGACTTTGCACGCTTGGACGCCTCCCAGATCTTGGAATTAAGAGAGAGCCCCGGTGGCTTTCATTTTCCCCAGCGATGCTGATCTCATCATCGGCAAAATCTGTCTCGGAGCAAGTGTCTCTGCCACGGAGTCGGAAACTGAAAACGCTTCCGTGGCTGGTTCTGCGCTTCACCAAGTTTGCACTGGGACCATAACTAATGCCAAGGAGAGTCTGGAAACCCCCAGAAAGGAAAAAGGGGAAAGAGAAACAACATTTTGCAACACGTTTTCAGGAGCAAGGAAGTTGTGGGGAGAGCAGTAAGTTCCATTTTAAACCAAGTGCTTCAGAGAAAGAAAGACTTAATTACAGGTATTTGGACCCCGCAAAGTTAGAGAGGTTGAACAGTCATTCCTAGCCATCAGGTATTTGTCTAATACTTGACAATTAAAGATGTACTGAAATAGGAAGGGTCAAGGTGGCATTCAGCTCACAGGGTGATACTTCCTTTGCTTCTACTCCCCCCCACAGGAGTGCCAGAGGACCTGGGAAGGCAGCACAAGGAGTGGAAGACAGGAGCAGGGAAGGGGATCCAGCTCCAATCTACTGCATTAGCACACATCTTCATAACAGCTAGGGAAGGAACAGTGCAGTGGGAGAAGAATAGATAAAGAAATAGGGCAGGAAATGAACTGCGGGGAAAATGAGAAGAAGAGGGAAGAAGAAGAAGCAGAATACGACGGAAGAAGGTGATAAAAGAAAAAGAAAACAAAAACAAACCAAGAGCAAGAAGAGGGATATGGTTTATTAGTTTGTAAAATGATTATCTCAATGCATATGGCTGCTTAAGGGCTAGGTAAACTCAGTACACAGCAGTCTCCCTCCCTCAAATATCAGCCTTGACGATGCACTCTGACGTCAGTTAGTGAGACTGCAACTCTGCCAGAGCATCAGCAAGAAGTAGCCAAGGACTAAACACACCTAAAATCTGGCAGAGCAAAAAGGATCTTCAGGAAATGTGTAAGGAATTCAAGTCTATCCCCTTCTCCTGTCTCTAAAGAGGAAATTACCAGAGTAAGAGCATTTAGGCAGAACATATTTTTGAATTTATGTCTGCACAGAATTTTCAGCTTCTTCAGAACTTTGCCATGAGCCAAGTATCTATGAAGAGAGG
This sequence comes from Acanthornis magna, assembly GCA_036785705.1. Taxonomy (NCBI): domain Eukaryota; kingdom Metazoa; phylum Chordata; class Aves; order Passeriformes; family Acanthizidae; genus Acanthornis; species Acanthornis magna. The sequence continues at coordinate 2,076,960 of JAWUZG010000054.1, read as the reverse complement.
TCAGATTGCCACAGCACCCACAAACCAGACAAATCAAATGAAGCCTGATTTCATTTTGTGCTGTAGCTTACACCACTGAGTTATGTAATGATGCTATTTAGTGACACTGGTACATGGAGGAGTACAAAACCCAGGCTCTTTGTAACTAAAAACAACCCGTTTGGATTGCTACCAAATTTCAGCTGGTCAAAAATCCATGCCTGGGTTTCCATGGCACAGTCATTGAGACTGATTTCTGATGGCAACACACTTCCAGCTGCTCAGATAGCATCTGAATGATGACTCAGCCTTATTCCCTCCAACCATGCCAGACACAGCCTTGCAGAGAAGATTTACTATAAGCTTTGAAATGTGTCTCCCATGCTTCTCATGCATATGACGTCCAGGGGCGAAAAGTGAAAACAAGGAATATTAATCTGAGAAATAAACTGGAAATGTACAGCTCCAATCCACGGTCCTGCTGGCACGTGGTGTCTTGAAACCCATCCAGAATGAAGCTAAAGAGCAATTCTGGCTTCGGCAAAGGTGCAATTTGTTATGCGACCCACTCAACCAACGAGACAACAACAGAAACTATTGGATTAAAAAATTCATGCCATTTACAGAAATCCAGCTCTGGGTAAATTTTGTGAGCTGGGGAGTCATTAATTGGTCACATTTACTTACATCATTTGCATGTTTTCTATGAGCTTTTTATGGCTGCCAAGTATCCCTAAATTCACTGACAACAAAATAGAAAAGGACTTAGCCCATTACATGGCTATTCAAAACAACAAAACAAACTGATTTAAACTTTGCCCTCAGTTAAACAAAGACAAATTATCTGGAGCTATTTATGATCCCTTGATACATACAGCATGGGCAGATTCATATTCATGCATGTCAGGAACATTTACATAAAACCTTATTTAACAACACTGTCATTCTGTTTTTCTTCCCTGCAATAGAAAGTAGAAACAAGTGCCACAAAGTTTTGACTTGGAGGCAACTAGCAGAGGAATATAAAAATGTTAATAATGTCTTTGTATAATATTTAAAAAGCCCTCAGAGACAAGTTTCCTCCTTTTTTCCTCCTCTCTTTTATTTCAAAGCTTTTTAAGTTTCCTCTAAGATTTTTTTTATCTCTGGTAGGGATAGGATAGATATAATCAGATGAATGAAAGAAAATAAACCAGACTGAGGGTAATCTCGAAGGAAAAAAAAAAAAAGGCAAAAAAAATTGAAAAAACCAGGTTTGTAAAAATGTTTAATGGGCATTTTTAATTAATTTTAAAAATAAAGTGGTAATATGTTTCCTTCCACTGTTCTAACACAGATGCAGTATCTGCTGCATTAATATCTGCCAAGATATTAAATATCTGATTCTTCTGAAAGTTTCAGCTTTAATTGCCTGCTCAGAGCTTGGCCTGTCCAGGAAATTACAGTGTGGAACAAGTGATGTTTCAGACCATGGCTTACCATCCTCCTTTGACCATCATCGTAGTCACACTTGGGATTCCTTTGGTCTTCCCCATACTCATCTGCCCCCAAAGATTTCTTTTTCTTTCGCTTATTTCTTCTTTCTTTTGCACTTTTAGGTGACATTTCCAATGAACTGAGTGACATTGAATCAATTCCTTTAGCAGCTAGTGCCTAAATCAGAAGACAGTAGAAGGTATGAAAATTGTTATTTCGGGAGTTCAATGAAAACTACTACTTGTGCTACTCAGAAATTATTTTTCATTTTAAATGTTAAGGTTGTATCAGAGATATATTAAACATTTCAGGAGGTAATTAATCATAAACCTTAGTAACAGCTATGCAGAGTTCCCACACAAGACCTTTTGACTTATCATGAAGGAACAGCTTATATACACATGCTGTGCACACATCTCTGGAGCAACACTTCTGGTGCCAGGCAAAGAAAAATCTCAAGCTGGGGAACCTCAGACTAAAGTCCCCTTGGACTTCAGCCCCTTGAAGTGGCAGGGCTGGGCAGGAGGGGACCTTCCCTCCCCACCGCAGAGGGATGCTAGAACAGCAGGCAGCTCAGCGGCGCGTTTCTGTGAGCGCTTATCCCGAGCAGCAGCGCCGGCAGCCGCGATCAGAGATGCAAAGGGAAAACCACGGGCTTAACTGGAGATAAGGTGGCCTTTGCTGCGCCGTGAGATTCCATGCTGTGCTGCTATCTGCTGGCATCGCTGCAGGAGAGGGCTGATAACACACCAGCTGCTGGGAGCCCTGCAGAAACCCAATTCCGCAGCCTGGGCGCTCAAAGCCACCGCCTTGGGAGCACACGAGCAGCCAGTGGAGGGATGGATAGGAGCTGCGAGTGCTGGGTCCCCATCCCTGGCAGAGCCCCGGGAGGAGCGAGGGGCTCTGAGCACAAGGCACAGGGTCAGGCTTGGAGGTGCTGGAGAACCAGCGGTGGCCACAGCAGTGGCCTGGAGACCAGCCCATGTGCAGAGCCCCCCGCTGAAATAACTGAAGAGAGAGAATTATTAAAAAAGCCTCTCCAGGTTCCCCAGAACAGGAGAAACAGATGAATCCTCAGTGCTATTGTCTGTAAGGCACTAGAATCAAACAGGCAATCATCTCTCCACTGCAAAATACTCCCTTCCTCCCACAGGCATCAGTCCAAGGAAAGTGAAGGCACTTAACAGCCGTGTAAAGAATCAATCATGTATTTCAAGGAGTAGCGGTGGCTCTATCAAGCTGAGAGCACAACAAAACTTAATTCCTGTGGGAAATATCTTTCATAAGCAAGCTGCTTAGAGCAAAGAGGAGGAGGGCTCAGACACTGGTCTAGGCTGTTTTGGGTTTTGTTTTTTTTTGTTTTGGTTTCTTTTTTTATTTGACTCAATTGACTTAATTGCTATGCTGAAGTGCTTTCTCTTCATAAAGATTCAGCAGGTCTTTTGGTGTTAAGCTCAGATTTAGGAATGTGTTAGACCAATTCTATAAATTGACTGATAGTCCCCAAGCAGGTCAATCAATTATAGTTCTGCTCCCTTTATACTGCACAGTGTAAAAGCTGGCCTGAAGAGTTTTAGTTTTCCTTTCTGATTGCTGCCATATTTTGTTGATCTAGAAAATATTGCAGGTTGTGCTACAAAACACGCTGTACTCATACTCCAAAATCAGCTAATTTTTTGTTTCTTAGCATTTTCTTACCCATTGCTTGGGTTGAATTGTTTCTGCTCTGCATACCTCTCTCAGATACTGAAAAGGGATTTGGACTGAATTGCTCCTCAGGGCATGAAGAATCACAGAATCCTAGTACAGCTCGCATTGTAAGGGACCTTGGAGGCCACCCAGCCCCTCTGCCATGGGCAGGGACACCTCCCCAATTTACTGAGTGCTCCAGCCAGCCTGGCCTCGAGGATGTCCCCATGTCCTGCCTGTCTGTCCTTTCTGGTTGGGTTCCTGTGGCTGAACTGATGACTAAAGCAGGCTACCTGAAACAATGGACTAGATAAAATTAGGAGAATAAAAAGTGGACAAATTTATTCAAGGCCTTCAAGGTACATTTGGGCAAGCAAAGTCCCCTTTGTGGGACTACACCCAAAATGGACAGAGGGTCACGAGCCCTTCGTCTTTTATAAGTCCTGTCCCATCAACATATTGGCCCCTAATTCTACAATTGCACCCTTAGGTGATGATGTTAACCACCCCAGGCTAGCTGCCCCAACTCACAGTTGTTTATATATTTTCAGGCCCTAGGACAACAAATGTGTTCTTGGGTCTCTATTCAGAGGGATTTGTTTTGGCTAAAGGAGCTGGGAACAGAGGTTTTTAGCACTTTATAAGTACAGAACTACACCAAGTTACAGATACATGAGGAGTAAAAAACTAGAAATTATTAAGGCATCAGAACCATGCCCTGCTCCTCAGGCACTGCAGGAATTCCAGGGGCAGGGAAGGTGTGTGGGATGAGGAATGCCTGGCAGGGACATGTGATGGCTGAAGGAAGGGAGGAAAGCTTAACTCACACAAACCCTCACATGAGGATCATGAGAGAGAGCATTCTTGAGGCAAGAACTTAGCAGTACAGTGAGAAAGTCAAAACCAAGATCTTGACCAAGGTTTGGAGAGCAAGATTAAAACTGAGTAGCTCTGACTGGGGCGAGACATCTGAGAAGGACATCTTAAATCTCCATGGTGCAGCCACCCAATTCTCTTTCCTGAGCCTCTTCTTCCAAATGTCTACTTTGAGAAGCCCGGAGTTGATTTGCAGAATTTTTGGATTTCCTTAGTGATCGTGATGGACCCCAATCACTGCACTCCTGAACCTCCTTCCCATAAAACCAGGACAATACTCCAGGAATATTACAAATAAAAATGAGCGTTTTTGAAGCACACAGAGTCTGAGTAGTGACAAGAGGCACTGAAAAACCTCGGAGGATATTAGTCACTTCCTCTCCCAAGCTGGCTTTGACTGCCTGAGCTGGGAAGTCTGCTCGAGCTGGCCTAAGGCAATAGAACAAATGATGAGAAAGCAAAGAGCTGCTCTCGAATCATGTACTGTCCATCCTTTGCACTGAACAGGGCACAGGGAAGATGAGAAATGGTTGGCTGAAGAAAAGACTCTATTATAAAGCACGTAGACAAATGGTAAAAAGTCCGATTTTCAGGGGCAAATTTCTCTTTTTTCCACGTTCTACTTTCTGGGCTTAATGTGCCTTTTTTTCTGTACATAGAGGCTTAATTGAAATCAAAGCCTTCAAAATTAAATTCTTAAATATCTTTAATTATAGTTGGGTCTACCAAAGTTGACTGTTATTAGGAAGAGCTCAGCTGGAGTCAAAATACATGAAAATTTGTATAAAATAGGTACAAGTTGGAGCTCAGTTTGTTCCCTTAGGTTACATCAGAGAGTTACTCTGTTTAAAGTGCCTGTATATGGACTAAATTGCATTTACCTATTACTTAAACTATCAAAGAGGATCTTTAAAAGGACTTAAATGATTCATAAGCCACTACTAGCACTTTGTCAGGAGTGAATTGCATTTTCTATTTTCTTTCCAAGGATTTAAATGGGCTTTGGATTAGGCCCTAAAGCCATATGTACCCAAAAGAAAATTATGTATATTAGTTTATATTGTGTTTCAAGGATTTATTTCTCTGAACTACAGTGCTACGTGTTATTTCAGACTAATTTTCTTATTGTCTTCTTGTTCACAGCACCTAAAATGTTCTCTTCTGCTGTTTAATAAAAGCTTTCTGCCCCGCACAAACCACATGCAAATTAAATACTGTAATTTAGGCTATAAGGCTACATCCACCATTTGGCCTCTCTGGTTTGTTTAAATTTATGACATAACATTAAATCCATACCCTTTGCATAATTTGCAGATCTTAACCTCAAGGTCTGCTGTTTACTTTTCCAGGAATGAAATGGTATGTACTTCAAAGATGTTACCTGAATTTTTTATCTTCATTATCAAACAATTGGATATTTATGCCAGGTTGAGCCAAGACAGTGAGGAAATTAATGTGTGCTAAAGGGGTGGTGGAAGGAGGTTCAGCTGGGGCTGGAGCTGTGGCTGAGCTACCAAAACAGCTGATTTGTGCTCAAATGCAGATGTAGCTTTACCATCATTAAAACATCTCATATGCCAAACAATATAAATTTCTCTGCTAGCATATGGGATATGGTTAAACCAGTACAGCTCTGGATATGTAAACCCCAAACGGCCCAAATCCTAACAGGGAGAACTACAATTTTTCCCTCAGAAAAAAAAATTACAATAACTTTGTCCAGTACAGTATTCAAATCCTAACCACAATTTTTCTCTCAGAATAAAAAATTGCAATAACTTTGTCCAGTACAATAAACATTAAACTGCTTTCAAGCAACTCTTACTTTGGTTACCACAGAGATGTAAAATAAAGAGAACATGAATCTCAAGGTGGCACTCATTCAAGTCACCCAAGGCTAATCATGTCACATAGTTCACTGACCTCCTGCTCTTTCTTCAGCATTTCCATGGCTTCCCGAAACTTTCTTTCCTTCTCTTCTGTTTCAGCAATAGTGGCTTGGTTCTGCTCCTCATACGCCATGGCCACAACAGCCAGAATCAGGTTGACCAGATAAAATGAGCCCAGAAAGATGACCAGCATAAAAAAAAGCATGTAGATCTTCCCAGCAGATCGGAGAGTCTGTAAATGCAAAAGTGAAATTATTAACACTGCTTTACAATGTTTTTTAAAAGAAAAAAAGTTAAAGAAAAGAAGATTTTTAAAAAAACTTAGATTTACAATATAATTGAATCCAGCCTTTGTTAATAGTTCAAACAGAAAGCCTTTGATGAGAAATTACAACCACACACAAGGAAATTATCTTCTGACCAATAAATTTTTATACCTTAATCAAAAATTGTGTGCCTTGCAGTCAATTAATTTCTAAGAGAAGAATGCTTTCCTCCTTTACCAAATATCTCTGCTAGTTTTCTTTTAGAACAGATATTACAGTCAGTTGCTGTGAAAAATTCTCCTAAAGCTCAGTGTGGTTTTGTCCAGTGGGTAGAAACCATCCAAGTGGGATTCATGTTGTGTCCCTTCAGATGTCTACAATGTAGGTCCTTTTCCAGGGAGAAAAATGCAGTTTTAGTGTGCAACTCATCCAAATATCATTGATTCATCTGTGTCATGACAAGAAGAACCAAACCTTGGGCTTTGTTGAATGTATCCCTTCATTCTTCACCAGATTTATTGCATAAATGGAATTTAGAGGGACAGCTTATGTGTATGATATGTAACAGATATGTCCCATGCTCACTGCGTTGATACCACTGATAGAAAACACTGTGTGATAGTACAAGGTCAAATAATAAAAGGGAGTGATGTTCATCCTTATTTGCCATGACAGTTTCTGTCTTCCAGAGTTGTACATGTAGCTCTGTGTCAAGGAAGTGAATACAGTTGTTTAAAGAATCTTCAGTTTCCTTGTTTTTCATTTTCCTGAAGTGGAATTGTGAAACTGCCTGTATGTGAGCCTGAAATCCCCCAAACCTTCAGCGATGTCTACCTGAGTATCTTCAGAGTAGCTCTGTCAACATTATCCCCTGATTTCCATGTGATCATGTTCCAGTTTTGGCAGGTTTGAGATGCAGCAGTAAATCTTCAGTGGCTTCATGGACAGAGTATGTAATTCAGTACCAAACTGGAAGAAGTTCTTTGGGTTTTGCCAGCATTTCAGGAAATGCATTCTGAAATGAGCATTTACTCAGAGATCACCGTGCACGTGACTGTAAGTCGGCTCTGGATCTGTTTGTGTCTCTGTCAGGTGTCCACGACGAAGAGCTTGCAGCAAGGAGAACTCAAATGCACCACCTAGTCTTGCCATTTGCTGAATTTGTGTTCGTCACTATGCCTGGCAAAACCAGACATGTCAAGTACAAAGGTGCATCTCTAGCCCTTTTTAGAGCAGGACTCAAAAGATTAGTTTGTGTTACACCATTCACCAAAAAATCCTCAAGCAGTGACCTGGTAATCTTTCTTAAATGGTGAACTTTGTTTAGACTTAGGTGAGTTAGTGACTTTCTCTCAGTACCACTTTCCCTCAATGTCCCCAAACACCCAGCCTAATGTCTTTGGATATCATGACTCTTGATGAAATAAATTTATTGTAATTTTGATTATCCTTCTCCATAACATCTGGCTGTCCTCCTCTAGAACACACACAGAGCACAGTTTACCTAATAACCAGCAATTCTTTCTTGTCCTTAACTATTGCATGTGCCACTGTAACAAGATGATGTCCTTATTTATAATTTTTAACAGTAGTAAAATAACCTCGTACCTGTTGGTAAAGACGTTCCCAATAATCTTGAGTCATTAGACGGAACAAGGAGAGAAAGGCCCAGCCAAAAGTATCAAAGCTTGTGTAACCATGGTCAGGATTTTCCCCAGCCTTCAGACATATGTATCCCTCAGGGCACGTGCTGCAAAACATCAAATGCAATCTATGAGATGCATCTTGGATGGCTCCAACATGGAGAAACTGATTTCCAGGGAAACACAGAATGCTCTTGGTTAAGAGTACAGGTCAACAACGGTAGATTACTTCACTGTGTAAAACCACAGGAAACAGGTGATGCTACATCACAATACCGAAGGGCTTTGAAATATTTTCTTTTTTCTTTGAAAGGATAAAAAGGAAAATAATAAACAACAGCATGAGCCACAATGGCAAACATGCACCTAGCCCTTCACATATTTGGAATAGACTGGAATTAGATGCCTAGACAGGACTTTAGTGCTTAAATATGATTCTTCTTGGCAGTTATTCCTAATTAAGAATCAGAAACCTGATGTATCCTGTTACAGGTGCAGGCAACACTGTGATGGTGAACCTTCTCTTTCGGTCACACAGTCTGGCACTGGCTGGACAACACCAGCCTGTGCCATCGGAGCACCTTCCTGATTGCTTGCTCTGCCTGACCTCACACTCACCCCCCCAAGGATTAAATCTTTAATCTAAGAAACCCAGCCCTTTGTTCCACTCACCGCCACGGTCTGGGGTCATGACATTTTTTCTATTTCTGCCAGGAAAAAGCTTTCCTTGTGTGTCTTGTAGATTACTGTGTTAAGCGCCATGCAGATAGCATGAATTTCGCTGGCTCTCATTAACCTTTGAGGCTCTTTACAAGTGATTTTCTAGACCCATATGCCAGAAGAGATAAAAAATGCTCTCAGTGGTACTGTGTAAGCACTGAACTGCATCATCAAGTGAAACACAAGGTGGAAGAGATCCTGGGTCGACGTGCCATGCTCTCTCCCAGAGCAGATTAGTCAAAAACCCTCACGCCTCTTGCACATCACAAGCCACTCTCCAAAAATAAGGTATGACCCATTAGAAACTGAAGACACAGAAATATGCAAAGGCTTTCTTCTGTATGTATCCTAGGTAAAGAATATGAGATTAAGTGCTCTGGAGCCTTATGGTATTTGGGAATCTTTTAGGTGAGAACCATCTAACACCTGGAGGAGCAGATCTCAGCAGAATGTGCAGTTACACCAGCTCTCCCTGTTCTCCTTATCCTTCAGAGAGAGTTGAAATTGATACAATTTGTGTAAATTCCAGCTGCCGCAAATAGGGATAGTTGGAACATGAGGGATTTTGGACACATCACTAGTCATGCAGAGTGTGTCCAGTGTGTACAGCTTTTAACTTTATTTTCTCCTGGCAAAAAATCCTACAGTTTCTCTATCGCTGCTGTTTTACACCAAAGAAGAATACTGCCAGTAATCAAAATGCAAAGCAGAAATATAAATAAAGCAAACTAATTTTTTTAAAGCCACCCCCCTCCCAAAAAAAATATTGACCCCTGAAAAAGCAGAGTGTGTCTCAGTACAAAAATCAGTGTACTTGTTCTTTAAAAACTGTAATTTTTATACAGATATAAAATAAGATTTTACAGCACAGGATAGCAACCTGTATTGCATGTCAAAATGAGAATATGTTGCTATACAAATCCATGGTGTCTGCCACCACCATTAGACATTCAAAAACACTGTTAGAATCTTAATTTAATATCAGCAGTGAAGCACAAATTTTAAAGTAAGTCTGCTTTGAACACTGATAAAAGGAGTGCTGAAGCATTGCAAAATGTGTGCAGATCCTTGTTTACAGTAGTTTTCAGAAAAAGCAATAAAAAATGAACAGCTGATGTTTAGTGAATTAAATGTAACACACAAGTGAGGGTATAATAAGTGATTCTGTCACCTTAGGTAGAGCCAAGTTAGCTTATCCAGTTGAGAATTTAGATAATAACAACTATATCTCACAAAGAAAGGAAAATAGTCACTTCTAATTTATTCCCTGCCAGTCTAGAAACGCCTCCTTCTAGATTTTTCCTACTTTTGACTACCTATTTTTTCCTAATAAGAGCCACATTTGAATAAAAAATACAGTAACATCACTCAGTTAGAAGATAATAAAATGCAGAAATCTCGTATTTTTTCCCCTAAAATATGCAGATGCACATTAAACCTCTCTTGCACGCCCATGTCCTTTTTCGAGGCAGCCTTTTTCACTAAATCTCCTCACTCCCAAAGGCAGCATCTGCTGTCACTCTGCTGTAGAGACGTGAGATTTCTGCCTCTGATCTGCTGCTGCAAAGAGCCTCCACTGCCCGTGATGTGCTACTCAACTGCTCAGGAGCTCTGAGAAATGGATTCTCCAGGCTCCTGAGAAGGAAATTCCGCTTGCTGGCTCCAGGACATCTTGTCTAAAAAGGACATGAACATTTCTGCAAGGCTGATTACTTCTGCCATGAGAAAATGTCTGCGTTCACACACTGCGCTTGGTTGGAAACTTCGTGATCGTGTCCAGAGGTGGAGAGTTCTTTCCTTAGTCTCCCACATAAGAGAAATCCCAAGTTGTTGCATTAAACTCGCCTCATTATTCATATTTTAACATTATTACTAGTGGCTAAAACAACCCAATGCAGCTGAGAGAAACTTGCTGGTGGTTATTTTATTGGTGGACTTCAGCCTAGGCAGGGCAGTCACTTGGAAATCAAGCTCCATCTAGAATAAGTTGCCTAAAATCTTAGGCAAAATGGAAATTTTGCTTTGTAATGCCAATAAATGAGGAGAGAGAAATTCTCCTCTGAATCTCAATTAGTAGAGAGAATTTCCTCTTAATCTTTTCACCATTTTGAACAAGAGCCTGGGAAAAAGGAGCTTTGCAGCTGTATTTTCATAGGAATCTCTCGGCACAGAGTAGAGGATCCAAAGTCACTCAGGTTCACTGTCAATGTTGCTTTCTAGGGAAATTATTGATGAAGAAGAATATTCAAGAAAGTGCTCAAAGCAGTTTACTTTACTTGGAAAGCCATGGGACATGGAGATGCAGCCCCTCTGACTGTGAAAGTGAGCAATGGTACCTCAGAGGAATATTTTCTGTTTATAATACAATTAGTATTACAACTACACATATAATATGATTTTTTCATGTTCTATTCTGTCCTTATGGGTCATTTTCCACTGTCTGACTCCACAGTGAGTGGTTTAACCCCAGCTGGCAGCAAAACCCCACAGAGCTTCTCACTCACCCCTGCCCTGGTGGGATGGGGGAGAGAATTGTAGGAGTAACAGTGAGAAATCTCATGTGTTGAGATAAAGACAGTTTAATAGGACAGAAAAGGAAGAAAATTATAATAATTGCAACAATAATAATAATAATAATAATATCAGCAATTACAATAATAAAAGAATTAAACTATACGAGTGATGCTCGATGCAATTGCTCACCCCTTGCTGGCCAATGCCCAGCCAGCTCCCAAGCAGAGGTCCGCAGCCAACTTTCCCCCCATTTCCCTACTGAGCATGACTTCATATGGTCTGGAACATCCCTCTGGCCATTTGGGGTCAGCTGTCCTGGCTGTCTCCCCTCCCAGCTCCTCGTGCCACCCCAGCCTCCCCCAGGCAGAGCTTGAGTGGCTGAGAAGGCTTTCACTTCGGAGAAACACTACTTAGCAACAACTGAAAACATCAGTGTGTTACCAACACTCTGATCCTAAATCCAAAACACAGCCACGAGAAATAAAATTAACTCTATCCCAGCTGAAAACAGGACAACATGTTTGTCTAATATTGTTTTCAGCTTTAAGAGCATCCAAATGATGTGTTTCAGCATGAAAAGCATGAACCCCAGCTCAAAAATGCTGTTAATGTTAGCTTACAACCTTCTCACGGCAACCAGGCACTTGAGACAGAATTTCCTACTTGTCAACTCCTTATTCCTGCTCACCCTCTTTTGTGGCCAACAGAGAGATAACCCACAGGGTATGGGAATGTGTTAAAAATACTGAGAGGAAAACAAAATGCTGCTTCCCAGAAAAACACTACAGAAATTTAGGTGTAAGGCTTTCACATGAGAATATTATTCTGCAACTGACACCATTTCCTCTGAGGATTTTTTTTAAGGACTCTCAAGATTTTACTGAACCTTCCTCCATGTATGATGTTAAGCCTACCCCTTTGGACTTTTTAGCACACTCTTCAGCTTCTTTTACCTCAGGGAAGCATTTGAGAGGATTGTACTCTGCTCTGATGCACAGGGATGGGCAACAACAACAAGCGACATAAATATACCGTCCTCCACAGGGGCGTCACAGGATGCTGTTCAATTGATCACAATAAAATTAGTGTCATTGATTCAGAAAAGTTAAAAGCAGCAGCCTACCTACCTATCCATCAGGCTGTAATCACCACTGTAAGCTGGCATTGGTACAGGAAATTAAAGGACATAAGAAACAGCTTTGGTTTAAATAACACAGGCTGGGAATGCCAGAGAGTTGTAGCTGAGGGGCATAATTACAAAATGCTCTGTCTCAAGAGTTTAATCTAGGCAAGCCAAGCAACCTGCTGATCCAGGCTACAGTGGCCAATAGGGTTGGGCAATAAAAGATGATTTGTAAAACCACCGTGCACTGGATTGTAACATTCAGATCCTGGAAATACAGGGAGTGCTGTCCATGTGCTACCAGGAATCAGCATCAATGACATTTGCGAGGTTTGCATTTGCACTTTCCTTGGGTTTAGGTTACAAAGGGACGCTCTGGCTTGCTCACTGAGCTGCTCACTAAAGAGGCAATAATGGGAGATGAAGCACACACAACAGACACAGCAAAAATTTCAAAAACAAGCCCTTATTTTGGTAAGGGTCCCTCGGTGTTCCTGCTTAGGACACAGCTTAGGCCTAAAAATGCAGAAATCAATCTGAAAAGTTTATGGCCCATGTCTCTGACACATGGCTAATTCCAGGGAGATGGAAATTGCCCCGGTGGTTGGAAGTGGAACCCCCAAGGTGGGTTTCAACACCCAGCAGACTTTGAAGGACAACTGATACCCATGGCCTCCATTGCAGGCATATGTGCACAGTAGAGTTTGCCACAACCTGCCTCGTCCTGCTGAAGTCCTCAGGCCACAAAAGAGAGGTTTAGATTTCCTTCAGAGCACAGACCTGAGTATTTTCCCCTGCACTTCTCATATTTTCTCCTTTCCCTTGAGGGAGGAGACAGCGGCCAAAATAGAAGTTCGTACTGTGGGGAAGGAAGAATCTTTAAACTAATATTTGCTCTTTCCTGGAAAAATTAAACTACCTATTCTGAAAGAGGAGAATACTTTTAAAAATGAAGGTTTTAAGGGCAACTGGGAATGTAGGAGAAAAGCCAGCAACCAAAGCCATTGATGTCAGTGGGTGCTTGATGTGCCTAAAAGTCACAGTTTTTCTCCTTCCCCTGCTCTTTCTTGTTGTGTAATGTTAAAGACTAATCATGGTTAGAGGGCCTGACTTAAAATTCCCCATTAATTACCATCTAAAAGCCAAGATCTGCACACTGCATCTTGGATAGGTCTGACCAGGAGCCCCCAGCAGCTCTCACTCCGAGCATCCAAATAGACAGAGAGAATTTGAAGAACATTTTTAAAAGCGAGGGAAGGGGTGCCAATTGTCTGAAATGACAGAAGTGCAAGCAAATTCAACCATATGCTGCCGGGAAAAGGGGAAAAAAGACACAATGATGACAGAGAAGAGAAGAAACGCTCAGAATAAAGAGCACCATCAACCAAGAGTTGAAACTGGAGGAGAGAAGAGAAGGAGGTGCACATGGGCAGGCTTGCTCACAGGCTCAGGGCACCCACTGACCTGTGCACGCTGCTGACTTGCATCCAGGAAAAGTTCCAGCCTCGCCCACTGGCTGCTTGCTCAGGCAGATGGAAAAGCCATGGGTTCAGCCGGCGACATCGGAGCCGTGCCGCACGCGAGCGGAGAGGGGAAGGACTCCCTCTCCGAAATGTGCCCTGCTCAGAGTCTGCTGCAGCCAGGCAGGCAGGCTCACATTCCTTCAGACTCAGTCCAGTGGCCAGACACCAGATCTTCTGTCTAACCCACCAAACAGAATGTAGGGCAATAATTCATCTTCATAAACATAATAGTAGATTAGTGCCTAATGAAGGCTGCAGCCCCTAGTAAGTCTGCTTCTCTCATGTGGCTGATGAGCTTATTACAGCTTTGACTAAGAGGTAATATTACCCCTCCTTAAGAATTGAGTGGATTTGGATTTAATCCCTACTGCTGCTGTTTGACCAGAGACATGATCTTCCAAATACATCACTGATCCCTAGGAATGGGGACTGTTAATATTGTTCCTAAACCTGTATAATACCTCAAGTCATGCCCATGGCCCCTGTAGCACCTCTGAGGTGTCATAATTGCTTTCTGTTTGTTTAACATACCCAAGCAAGAGGCTTTCTCACCATGAGCAAACCATCGTTCTCTTGTCACTGTAACCAGCTCAGAGTAAATGGAAAAGCTGGTGTGATTTACATCAGAATCTAGGTAAATTCATTTAAGGTGTGCTGCACAGCCTGAAGGTTTGAAATAAATTCACTAATATTGCACGATAATCTGGGGTGTAATTATGTTTTAGCTCTAGTAGTTTAAACAACACACTTAATTCTTTCCAAAATACTTTTGCTTTGGTGACTTTCAAAGAGGACACGTTTGGAAACTGTGCCCCCCTCCTCACTCAAGCAACTTTTACAGCTTCTCCCACTCATCAGCCCAGCTGTACAACATCAGACTACATTTGGTGAGGGTAATGAACACACTCACAATCCCACAGCCAAAGCTCCCAGTATCCCATTCCCTGGGATGGATCTATTCAAGCAGCAAGTTAAACACTGGCAGACCACGAAATGCCTGCCAAAGCTGGCTAGAACCAAGATCATTTGCAGTCAGGGGTTTCTCCTCACCTTGCCCGTTCCTGTTGCTCCCCAGGAACGTCTGTGTGCAACACCTGAACCTCACTCACCCACAGACTGCATCTCTAAATGCCAAACCTCCAAGCCAAGAGAGCTCTCCTCACCCCATTTGTCCAGCATGCAGCACAATATGGCCTGAATTTAGGGCCTTCTTGTAGAAAACAATTAATAACAACAACAACAACAGCAATTATAATAACACAGATTTAAGTTCAGGCAACTCAGAGCTGCAATGGTCCTCACTGCCAGCAGGAGAAAAGCAGAATCAACTGGGTGCACTATCCCTGGTGAACTTTCCCTGGTTTCCCTGCGGCTGGGGTTGTGTTTCTGGATGTTGTTTGACATGTTCTGGCAGACACACATTTTTCCAGGCTCTCCCCTGCCAAGGTCTGGGCGAGAGCTGCAGCAGCAGTGGAAGCATCCGATAGCAGCTCTCCTCCTCAGCACGGAGCATGTTTCCTCTCCACCCCTGAGGGGTGTGATAAGCCTTTACAAGGGGCTTTAAATCACTGTGTGTAGGATGCAAACAGGCACAGGAATGTTGCTACAGCTCGGAGAGATCAAAGTGCTGCATCGTTGCAGTGTAATGAGTGCACTGACAGGGTGGTGATGTGGAGAAACTACCACAAAAATGCTGCTTTTGGTGCTCATGGAGACTGTGAAAACAGGCATCTGATGCAATTTTACGTGTTGGTATTAATTACCTTAGTAAAGTGCCACAACACAAAAGAAAACAAAGGTTTGGTTGGTTTTTTTTTTTGTCTGATAATACCTTAGAAACAGGACAGGCATAAAAACTTTTGAGGAGCACTACACCACATGGTCATCCCTTATATGCAATGAGCTCAGTGACAGAATTTACCAAACCACAGAGAATCTTGCCCCACAGTGTACATTATTTTAATGTATCCTGTTAAGAAAAATCAAGGTCATAGTGAGAATAAAGGTAGCTAAAGTTTCTATAGCAACAGTTACTAGGATGCAGTTGCCAAAGGTGCTTTCTTGTTGTTCCTGAAGTAGATTTACTTGCTGCTTTTCCTTCCTGTTCACTAGTCTTTTTTGGTAATATCAGTACAGACATGATGCAAATGTGCTTTCATTGTCAGTATGATCTTGTAGAATATTCCTGCCCATGAGCTGAATACACAGGACTTATCATGTGTAAAGGGAAAAAAATTAAGCAGCCTGACCTTGAGATCCAAAGGGGACAAAACTGCCTTAAAATATGAACACTTTTCTGAAAAGCCAGCTCCTTGTTGTAGTTGCAAGTGAAAAAAGTGAAAAGAAAAAATTTAAGTTTCTCTTTCGTGTCTGTTTGTTTACTTTGTACATTGACAGCATCTTGTCTCTTTCTTCTAATGGACAAATTTCCTTGCTGTTCCTATTGCTCAACCAAACCTTCAGGCAGGAGGGGAAATAAAAACAGCAGCCTAAACACAGCAGAAAAACACCTCTGTGAAATTGCAACAGGATGAAAGTGGAAGGGCTTTAGAGCTGAAATGTATCTTCCTTTCTCACAGACAGATAATTCTAGGGCCTTTTTTATTTTGTGTAGTTCCTTTGTTCTTCTTTCAGGTCCCTGAGCACACCCTAAAGCACCACATCCTGCTACCCTTCCTTTCCCAAGCCTTTCCTTGGGCATTGTCACCACAAATACTCATCTGTGGGTTCATGGCAATTTTGTACTCCAGTGCCACTTTCACACAGGAGGACAGACATATAGGGTGTATATATATATATACATATATTTATATTTATATTTATATTTATATTTATATTTATATTTATTATATTTATATTTATATTCATATTTATATTTATATCTATATTTATATTTATATTTATATTTATATTTATATTTATATTTATATTTATATTTATATTTATATTTATATTTATATTTATATTTACATTTATATTTATATTTATAGGAAGTGTATGGTGGTGCCTGCTGCTCTGTAGCCTTTGCAAATCATGCTCCACTTGATGCTAGGACTTGATTTCATTAAGGACAGAGCAGTTTCCTCCTTCTGCTCCTTCCTAAGATCTCCCAAATATTTGATCATTGTACTGGACTTTCCTTGGTAAAACAAAGTGTTCAGAATTGGATAACCTATATACTGAGAATTAAATTGAAAAGCAAATTTACAGAATTTGTAATCCCTTTTAAAATCAGACTATTTGAGTTTTCCCCATTTATTTTAAACAAATCAAATAGAAGAAGCTGAAATTGCAAAGAGAAACAAATTGTGTATATCCCAGTGCAGCCACATTCAAAAGAACTAAATTTAACCCCAAAACACATGGAGAAACATCAACAATTCTGCAAATACCCTACATTTTTTTTCTTTTTGTTAAGAGAGCCTTACTGTTAGTACTGCTCCAGTCTGACCAATCTGACACACAGAGCAGAGCATTTTTCTATCAATGCCGTTTTCTGAATGTGCTTGTTGTGAAACCCCAAGCATGTGTCACTTTGAGCCAAAGAATATCTTTGATCACAATAATTTAATTTTCTCTCTTCTCCAAAAGCTTCTTCTTACTTCCATTGTATTCTGCTCCTTGAAAGCACAATACAAATTCCTCCAGTACATCAAGGGGGGAAAGGCAGTCGGATAAACAAAATGAAAAGCAACACAAAAGTTCTGTTTGATTAAATGAAGAAAAGTCAAATTTCAGGTGTCAAGAAGAAGGTTTCTAAGTCATCACGTAGGAGATCCCACACACAGATTAGTCCTTGAGCAACTAAGAAATATGCCATCTCCTTGATATTCCTACCATGTCTCTGCAGTATGATTTTTAAAGTAGATTTTTGAGGTTGTTTGAGCATATCTAAAAATGTAAATAAATGTTTATTTTCTTGCATCTGCCAAGTCAAGTACTAGAGACATGTTTTCCGCAGCTGAGTGACATACATCTATTCAAATCCCTTCTGAACTGGAATCAATATTAGCTAGATCCATTACCTCTTGCTTTATTGGCAGCTTGGGTGCTTGTTCAGAAAACAGTCCCTCCTAGTAATGTAATAAAGCCCCCACCTTGGAGATAATTAGATTGCCTGTGATATAGAATCCACTGATGATCATTTCCCTGCTGATTTTGGCTTGCTACTCCAGCTCAGGTTGCAGTCTCCATCACTACACGCTCTTACATTAGACCACTTGAGTCTCATCACCTAACAATTGCCATAGCAGATTTATTTAGATTTTTTTTTTACTCTTCCATAATAACAGCAACCAGACAAACCTCAGAGTGTCATTAACATGCTTTTAAAAATGCACTGAAATGGCTTTTTCAATTACCTCAAGATTTAATATCCTGGCCACAACACAGACATCCCTCACTCTAACAGCAAATCCTTCCAGGAGGGAACACATGACACCGTCCTTCCCTGGATTTCCTCTGGGTCCTCAGTGTATCCCAGAGGCTGACGAATTCAAGTTCCTAACTGGGAGCAAAAGCAAGTTCCACAAATGCTATGGACATGGCTGTCCAGCTGTCTTTCCTTACCACACCTTCCTGATGCCTTGATGGGTTCCCAATTTAAGTGTCCTCACTTGTCCTGAATTTCATTATTAATAAATGAGAGAACCACAGCCCCACACATCTACTTCCTCTTAGCTCCCCTGCCCTGATCCTGTGGTGAAACCTCCCCAGAATGTCCCAAGCATGCAGATTTTGGTTTACTGGGGAACACTCTTGCTCTTGGCATGGATCATTGAAAGGTGAGAGAAAACAAATCCACTTGTTAGAGACGTCAGCCTGTAAATGATGCTCTGCCTGTCCCGACAGGTGGGGATACACGACTTTGCACATCCCCCGGGGCCTTAGGATCATCTTCCCAATTATCTTCATGTCCTTAAACAACAGGAGTGGATGACTGGCAGCAAGTCTGTGCAATGAATAGCAGGGGAGACACCACTTTCTAATCCTGAGCTAAAAATCCCAGTGTAAGTAGGAATATTTATTACGTATTTTTAGGCATTTAAACTCAAACCTTGCCCAGTGGTATTAAATACATAACTAAAACAGCAAAAGGCTGAAGAACAATGAACATAGGCATAAAGGGGAATCGGGTTTCCCTCAATGTCACAAACACTGGCAGATTTGATGTATTTATCAAAACAAGTACAAGAACACTCTGTCGAGGGTGGCATTTTCTTCCTATAGTCAAGAGCTGCAAGTTCTCCCCTGGCTGTTTCAGGCTGCAACTCTCTCGTGGGCACAGTGTCTCCACCAGAGGTTTTCTCCAGTCATGACTTTTTGGTGACACACTGCAATTTATTAACTTTCCTGGGAAGGAAAGAGGGTAGGTTTGCTCACACGCCCTGCTAGAAGCTAATCCTTAAATCCACACAGGCTACCAATATAGAAATACTCCATGGATATTGGACTGGTATTTAATTTCCCACCAGTCAAACAATTTCAAAGCAGTTGTAATCAACTCTTTCAACATCGCCCACGACCAGCAGCTTTCCACCACTGTGGCTCAGGTCATCAGCAAGAACAATGAATATTCCATGATACACAAGATGTTGTTGTTGTGCAGAACACTGGTTTTTCCCAATATTATTGCCTATTGGTTTGCAAAGGCTGAGGTTCACTAGCACAACGCAGATTGCCAAATCCTGGGATTCCCGGGAAACATCCCAATAGTCTTGGAGCTCTGCCTGAGCCTGGATAAATGCAATGTATTACAATCAACAAAGGACTTAATTAATGGATGCTGACATTGTACCTCCTGAGGAACAGACAAAGGGGAAAGCATGGCCCTCTGCCCAAGGATCTTAGAGCCTCTCTCAGGCTGGCAATGCGGATCAGACACACCAGGCCTGCAGAGGGAAAGCTGACACTGAGCTTTCCCTTTGTCTCATGTCAGTACAGATACAGACAGTGGCAGCAGAAAGCAAAGCATCTCTTCCCAAGACCCCGGGGTTTTTCTGGCCTTCTTGTCCACAAGCAAGTTCGGATTTTATCTTCCCTTCATCTTCCTGCTGTCTCCCTGCACACGCACGCCTTTTTTCTCATTTAATCTTCCTAAGTTAAACCCTATTTTTTTGTAGTCTTCCACACTTGGTTCTAGCAGCTCAGAACATCTCCCCCCAGAAGTAGATCATCTCACCTCCTCTCCTCACTTGGCCCATGTCACCAATCTCCCTAACTCAAATGCTCTCACATTTGAACAAATCAAGTGAAAATGTAGATCACAATTCAAATCTGAGTACCTTCCCACCCCCAAAACATGCTATTTTTGGGACATTTGTTGATTTGTTTATCTTCCTTTGCCGAAAGCCAGGAATTCATCATCAGTGGCTCAAAAGCTCACCCATCCCACCACTCCAAGGTATTTTCTACCTTTTCATACAACTCCTAACAGCCTACAATCTTTGCACGGCTCACAATTTCCTCTGACCACTCAAGATCCCATCTCTCTCCATCCTATCCAAACTCTTCTGCTTCCATCAAGATCATGAGATGCTGTCAAATAAAATCACACACTCTGACAGTGCACTTAGACCCTGAGGATGGGATGCAGAAGGAGCCATAGGTGGCAGGGATATGAATAAAGTCCTTTATGCAGAGGATGTTAGAACACCTCTGGATCTCTTCACTGTCTATACAATGAGAAAATGAAATATACACAGTCTACAAACAAATCAAGTGAAAATGCTAGATCACAATTCAAATCTGAGTACCTTCCCACCTCCAAAGCATGCTATTTTTTTGGAGATTCATTGATTTGTTTATCTTCCTTTGCCAAAAGCCAGGAATTCATCATCAGTTTAAATCCCTCCAGCTTTTCTGTTTCCATTTCTGTTTCATTTCCATTAAAATACTCTCCACTCAGCCAAAATGTTACTTAGTTTTCACTATTTTTTTACTGAGAAGTTCAAATGTATTGAAAAAGAACTGTAATAAGGCCCCTAAAGATTTTAAACCTGAATAAGTGACACACAGAATCTTCTCTTCCCTGCAGTTAAGAAAATTATATTACTATGCACAATATTGTCATTATCCTCCCTCCTATATGCCTAGACACAAGGAAGTTGAAATATCTACTTCATGCTGGTCAAAAGTGGACAGAACTAGAGGAGAATATAGCAATAATAATAATAATAATAATAGTAATAATAATAATAATAAAAAGGCAACAAAACCAGACCAGTAGTGAAGATATTTTTAAGGTACTTACCCAGCATCAGTGCTATTGCCACACAGTAACACATCTTCTGTACCATTCTTTATGAAATAGTTCACTGCAACAGAAATAGAGAAATGGCTTTTTAATAAACACATTCTGGGAATGATAACATTCAAAAATATCATCCACCAACCAGCCTATTCAATTGGGACAGAAACTGAGAGATGAATGGCATGCTTTTGCTTTGTTTTGCTAATTTTAACTTCTATACACTGGAAAAATAAATACATTTTTCAAACCTCTGTAAGCACTTGCTGTTTGCATTCCAAATCTGACCAGTTGAATCAGGTGGCAATGGGCTGTGGGCAATGTTTGTAAAAAATGCTATCCAGCCACCTCTCTGTTCAAAGAATATTGCTACAAAATTCTGTAAATGTAATGAAATCAAACCATATGCTAGCCACTAACTTTTAGTCTCAACACTGATGAGACACATATTAATTGAAGTTTGTGGCAGAAATTACTGACTCATAGGTTAAAAACGCAACCAGTTCTAACTCAGAATGTAATAATATTAACAAAGCAGCCCACTCCCTCAGTCTGGTGGATTCTGCTCAGCGTAGAAAACACACAGTGTAAAGCAAAAGAAACAAAAATGCGCCCTGTTAAAGATCAAACAAACAAGGAAGTGTTCACAAAGACAAATATTTATCAGTGTACAGCCATCATCTGTAATGTCAATGGAGAGAGACAGACACTTCTCAAGGGAGCCTCAGAGGAGCAAGGTAAGTTTAGGCACTGTGGCTCATTCCCTGTCTGACTATCAATAAAGCTTTAGGAAATTAGCATCTCCAGGCTAATGAGAGACTTTGCATACACACTTCTTCTTCTATCCCCAGCCAACCAAGTCCAACATTCAAAGTAACAGAACAGGAGGCCAATTTCTTCTCAAAAGGATAATCAAAATCAATGTTCGGGAGGGAGTGTGAAGAAAAGGAGATGTTCTAAGGAACATCTCTAAAATCTGGATGGTGGCAGGGAAGAACAGATAAAAACATAGATCTAGAAACCTAATAAATGCAAAAGAGAAGTGTGCAGTTTACTGAGGAAGGGTAAATAATCTGGTGTGCTTTGCTGCAGCAGAGAGGACGTGATCCCCTCTTGACTAAGACATGGTGGTGGCAGCCCTGCTCGGTAGGGCTTTGTGAGCTGAGGGACCTCTGCAGATGCTGCTCACAAGAGGTTCTCCATTCCAGGCTAACCCTCTGTTGTGAAATGTTTTAAAAATCAAGAGTGACAGCTTATCCAGGCGGGCTATGCAGAGAATGCTGAATGGCTCAACCACCGAACAGATGTGCTGTGGCTTTCTCCGTAAGCTGCGAGCGGTGGAAAAGCCCTGCTCTGCTGCATGCCAAGAGGGAATTACTGCCCAGGAGCTTGTGGTTACAGGGGCACGTGATGGTGTTCACAAGTTATCAGAGCGCAGATCCTGCCCAGATTGGATGCTTTTCCACTTTGTCGGATTGATCACCAATCCCTAACCACATTCAATTTCCAGGAATTGAATATGGTTAAGGATTGGTGATCAATCACCACAAAACAGGAGAAGATTCCATGTCTGCATCACCTTTCACCCTCCAGTGCTGCTGGGCAAAGACTTGTGTTTTTCTCAGGACAAGCGGCATCTTATTTGGGATTTGCAGAGTTAGTGACACGAGCACACCAGACCATTTTCTCTCCAAGCTAGATGGTCTTTAAGGCCCTTTCCAACACAAATCACTCTATGATTCTGGGATTTGAGGACTGATTGAAGTTCTGGAGCACAGTGCTGGTTGAAAAACCAAACTGGCACCTGTTGGTCAGCCAGATCATGAGATGAGAACAGAGTCTGAGCACAGGATTAAGGAGGACAAGGATTCTCTCTATGCAAACAAGAAATTTGAAATCTCGAGAACAGACAAAATTCTGTTGTCTGCTGTTGACTTAAACATTTTCATTTCTAAAACTAGCAGCAAGGCAGGTGCCAAAGAGCCCCACGGAATGGAACTGGTGTGTGGGTGCTGCTGGGAGGGGACATTTTCACCATGGGGTGTGTGCCAGGGAGTGTCACAGCCGCGGTGACAAACCTCGGGCTGAGGAAGAGGCGAGCTCCTGATTCCCCACGGATAAATGGAAGGGGGATTAGGGCATTATACCCAAGGAGACAAATTGCTGTATTATCAAAAGTGTGCACAACAATCAATCTTTCCTTCAAAACCCGTCGGTTTGGATTTCAATCAAGCCTGCTGGGCAATCAGAGGGCTGCAAGAAGCAAACAGGCATCACTCTTGCTTTAAAGAACGAACCCCCTTGGTATCATATTAACCCACGGCCTCAGCTTCCCATCAGTGCACTCTAATGTGGGCAAAGAATGAGAAACTCCTTCTTCATACAGAGTAGGATTTTCTCTCTGCAACACAGGCTACTCAAACTGGCCGACCTGAAAACACAATGATTTTTTCATCATCTTGGAAGATTGCAGTTAATTTTTGTTTTATTTTGTCTTTCACTGAAAAGTTTCAGCTTGTGAGTAGGAAGAAAATTGGAAAACAAATATGGAAAATAGAACTGAAACACTATTTTAGGTGTTTGCTTTGTTTTTTCTTAAATTTTTTAAGTGAAATTAAGCCAAGACCATGATATCTGTAGCACCTGTGTATGTGCATGTAAACTACTTGCAACAAGCAATTCTTTCGAAAGGAAATGTTAATTTTTTTTTCTACCAGCTTTATTAAAATGTTGGTGTCACTGTTATAGGGTATACGTTGCCTTTTAGGAATTTTTCTACTGGAATTTCCAGAGTAAGGTAACTACTTAGTCATATTAAAAGAATTAAAAATGGTCTGAATAACAAGGTCCCCTGCAAGTTTATGCTTTGCCTCGTACACTTCTCAAAGCACTGGCCATAGTTTTAAAGTCATTATATGCAAGTGAGTAAAAACACAAATTCCCCATGCCTATTCTTGCAATATCTTCCTTCCAAAGTCAGTTCCTCTTCATTTTGTCTGTTTCATTCTGCATTTTTTCTGATTTGACAATATCTTTCAGGGTTCTACACTATTCCCTCCCACACCAGGTGATTCTAACAGAGCAAATATTCACAGTGTCTTCACCTGTCAAATTAACAGGGGGGGGAAAAAAAAGCAAACTTCCTAAAAAAAAAATTATTCCAATTAAAAATATGCTTCAGCCTGTGCTTTCCACACCTCTATCACACAACTGAGTAGAAAGCCAATAGTGTACAAAGAGTGCAGGGTAGAAACCTTCCTCATTTCTGTGTGAAGGAAAGGAAAATGTTCTCATTCAGAAAAATAAAAAAGGTTGGAGTCAGCTTAGAAAACACAATTTCTGCCTCCAGCTTCTGCTCCTCCTTTGAAGGCCCTACTGAAATGTTATTTTGACTTATCTTACAACAAACTAATTCCAATTAAAAAAACAAAAACCAAAAAACAACAACCCTATATATTATCAGAGTTGCATAAAGAGCAACATTCAAATACCATTAGTCACTGCCCAGAGTCCTCTGGCTGACTTTCTAACAAAAACTTCAGAGAGGTGTTTGTTATCTCAGACTATTTATTGCAGCCACACGGGCGCTCGCTGCTTGGAGACTTTCTCCCTGTGCTGGGGCTGGCACAGAGCGCTGACAGCCACCCAACGTCCCCATTCCAAATTTAAAATGCGGTTCAGAAAGCTCCATCTCCTTGCGGTAGTGATACGCGGCACGGAAAGGAAATAGACAACGCCCCCTCCTCGCCCTTTCGCCCACCGGCGCAAACACACTTTGCCTCCTGGTAATGCACAATAATTAAAACGAATCCTTGCTGCACTTGCTGTGTGCACACTGTGTCACACACGGCGAAGCCTCTAATAAATGAAATTGAGTTTGAAGATGAAAAACATGCCTCACAAAAGCCATGGAACAGGCTGCATTAAGGGTGTTATTAGGGAAGAATGCTTGGGAAAAAAATGGCACTGCCGGTTAGCTCTTCCCAGCTAAAAGGTGTTGAAAATAATTATAATAATCAGTTTCTCTCTTGCTGCTCAGCCCATGACAGGGGATCTGTCTCTCCCTCGCTGTCCCCTGGCATTTGCTGCTGCTGACCCTTCTGCTGGGTTTCAGAGGCACTTGGATGCTCTTCTATCCTTGCTTCTCATCCTCCTCTTTCCCTGGGAAATCACTTCTGGCCCAGCTCTCTGCTGCCTCCCTTCCCTGTAACCAAGTGGAAGGACATTTCCAAAGCTTCAGTTCAAAAAGGAACAGGAGGAGTTAGCCAAAATGGTTGGGTGGGTAGAGGGGGCAGAGATCAAGGGGACAACTTTATGTACAGCATTGGCAACTACACGACTTTGTGGTAAACACAGCCCGGAATTCTGGGCACGAGTCGTCCTTCAGGAGATATGGAGGGGCTGGGAGAAGGTTGTAGAAAATCATACAGCCAGGTGGTGGGAGGAAAGTGGTCTCCTCCAGTTTGAGCCTCTCTGGTAGGTCCCTATTAGTGCTTCTCCCCATGCTCCAGACAAGTCAGAGAAGCAATTTCCCTGCCAGGCTCAGCGGTCACCACAGCACAGAAAATACCTCCAATTTCAACAGTGCGGCTTTTTCCCCCTTTGAGAAAAAGCCACTAAAAATATCAATCAAGCCCTCTTGAGCTAGATGGCTCCCGTGCTCTAGGAAGAGGCTCTGAAAGCCTGAGAGATCCACAGTACCTGGTTCGTGCTGCTCACATGGTCTGGGGGAACAAAAAGCACATCAGGAGCGGAGGAAAAGCACATCAGGAGCTTTTGGAGATGTGCACTAGAGGAGAGCAGAGAATTTAGATGCTGTCAAATTGGCTTGGGGACATTGCCAAGACCAGGAACATCCCCAGGAAGACGAGATAGGAGACAATGACTGGCAATAAACACACATGCTGGCTTTTAAACATCTTCAGATAACCTCTTTCTATGCCTCTGTGCCTCACCAGTCACTCAGACCCACACACTTAGGGCTGTAGGGTGCACGGTATGTAACTAAAAGCATATTTAGTACCACTGGTTTAGACATATGCTTCACATGAATAGGCAGTAAAGTGCTGAAGTGTGCTCTCTGGAAGTTTTGTAGAGGTTTTGTGTTTTGTGGAATTTTTTCATGTGTTTCACACAAAAGAATTAAAAGCTGGTACAAGGGTCGAATGCATTTGTGATTATGGAGAGCTGATGGAAAAATAGAAAAAAAAACCTACTTCTGCACTTACTGTGATAAAGAAAAATAAATTGGATCAAAAAATGACTGAGAGGCAGAAAACATAGGTTAAGATGAAAAGTCAATGTGCAGGATCTCTGAGGGCTAGCAGAGGGCTGCACTTGCACTTTTTGGTTACATTTATAAGTACAAGGGAAAGAGAGGGTGAGCAGTGAGGTAATAACATCTGCTATACACAGTATTTTCCAGGTAAATAAAGCCTGAAACCTGGACTGAATAAGGACCACTAGAGAGACCTACTCCACTGAAAAAAAAGAGCAGAGAAATGCAAAGTGGGATATTAAGTTGTCAGCAAGTGAAGTAAAGTAGAGAAGAAGAAACTCTCACCTATCCATAGCTTTGTCAGTCCTTAAATTCCCTGTATAAGTTCAGACAAGAGAAATGGATATTTTTTTTGAGGGAATCTTAGTCAACACTTTTATGTAATATGAATCTATGATTAGAGAAAAGTGCAATATTGAGGGGGGCCAGGATGGAGTAATATACACGAAAGAACTGACGAGCAGTGGTTTATTTCTATCAGTTTTGTTTAATAACTTTATCAGTGATCTGGACAAGAGGATCAAGTGCATCCTCAGTCAATTTGCAGATGACACCAGGTTGGGTGGGAGGATGATCTGGAGGTGATCTGGAGGTCACTCTACAGCTCCCTGACCAGAGGGTGCAGCCAGGTGGGGATTGGTCTCTTCTCCCAGGGAACAAGTGATAGGACTGGAAGAAGTGACCTCAAGTTGCACCAGGGGTGGCTCAGATTGAATATTTGGAAATATTTCCTTACGGGAAGGGTTGTCAGGCATTGGAAAAGGCTGCCCAGGGCAGTGGTGGAGTCATCATCCCTGGGGGTGTTTAAAAGATGTGTAGATGTGACACTTGGGGACAGGGTTTAGTGGTGGACTTGGCAGTGCTGGGGTAATGGTTGGACTTGATGGTCTTGAAAGTCCTTTCCAATCTAAATGACTCTATGATCCAGAAAAAAAGACCACTTTCAGTGCTTTCAGTAGGGTACCTGCAGACTGGAAATTTTTGAGAAGGTAATGAGAATGACTGGGAAAATTCAAAAAGAGCAGCAATTGAAAAAATGGGCATCTTTTATCCTAGGAAAAAGGTGACTATCACAGTGAAAAATAACATATATTCTGGAAAAGGAGAATAGAGAGCTTTGTGTGCTCCCAGTGACAAGAACATGATAACAATGTTTTTTTGCCTTAAGAAAATGGAGGGGGGGAAAGAAAAGAAGAATTTTCAAAACTAAAGATAAAGGAAATATTTTTCACTTTATTTCCCATTTGAACTGCTGAAGTTGCTGCTGCAGGCTGCCCCTGTGGACAAAACATTCAAAGAAAGATTTGTTGCCTGTGTAGATAAGGAAATCCTGAGTTATAAGAGTCAATAGAAAATTAGAAAAATATCTATACTTTGAGCTCTACTAATTGTTTTCTGGAGCAAATGGTGCCACAGAGAGATGCTGCTGTAGGTATGCCAAGGCCGGATAGAGGCTGGGAATTCCCATATTTTATCTCCACCACACTTGGGGGAATTCAGCACTGATGAAAATTATCAGGAGGAAAGATATCTTTACTTATTCTTTCAAGGCAGTGCAATAAGAGCAAGCAGCAATGCAAATTAATCTCTGCTGACAGTGCACCTGGGCTGAGTGCTCAGAGGTAAAAGCAGAAGATGCCTCTCACCTTTGCAATGCACTTTATTGCTGAACCTAGAGCATGGAGCAGTCATAGGACAGGTCTTAGTGGGCACATAGAAAGTCCTTTTAAATGCACATCACTGTGCAAGACAAGTGGTGTTTTAATTCTGTAGTTTATGAATAATTTGAAGGTACAGGAAAACTGAAAATAGTTAGTCTGAATTTTCCATGGCAGATCTTTCCTCAAGTAGATCTTTCCATAAGCAGTGATGAGAGCAAAAGAGGTATAACTGAGGTACAAATCCTCGTGTTTTACAGAATATTTCAAATATTTACAATATAAAGACATCATCTTTCATCACAAGGCCCCAAAAAAAATCTACTGAATGGTCAGGAAGAAACTGTATTGGATTCAAATTACAAATTCCTATGGTTTTCTGATCCTTGCACTTCTGATGGGGTTTTCTTTTTCTATTTAGCTTAAAACATTAAAGTGCACAGGTACAATACCCATGCTAATAACACATCAGAGCATTAAGTTTTGAGCATTGATGAAGCTATTTATCAAAAGACCCACAGCAGCCAAACAAAGCCACAATATTTACAGTTAAAGTAATGTCAATAGATTCCACGCTGACAAGCACAGTCTGAAAGCCCGGAGAGGTTCCTTGTTTTAATCACTGGTTCATATACAATCATACATAATAAAACACCTAGTCCAGTCCCAACTTGATTTATTGCTTCTCTCTTTCCTCCCACCTCCATAATTATTCATCAACACTCGCCATCTTCCATTACCACCTCAAACAACGCCTCAAACACTTCGGCTCTCCCCAAACTGCTTACATTTATTACCTGACTGGGACAAAATTCTTTTCTCTACAGTTCCCATAAAGATTCAGAGTATCTGTTCATACAGCTCCATTTCAGTGTTTGTGGAGACAAAAATTATTTCATCAGGCAGCGACAACAATCAGGCACAGAGCATAAAGGAGATATCTATGTACACACAGCCTCATCTATATGCAGACATATATTTCTATATATTTAGAGATACATGCCTCAATATCTGTTCCACACAAGCCTTTGATCCCTTCTCAAGTGCCCAAGAAGGCCATGATTTGGATGGGTATCCCCAAAACTTCACACACTACATACACCTTTCTAAATACAGAACTTGAAGCAGCCACAAGTCTTCCAGGTCTAGCTGGAGGTGACAAAGATAATGTGTCAATCTTGATCTGGATTTTTTCTTATTAGTTAAAGTTGTTTTGTTTTTTTTTCCCCAGACATTTGTTAACTACACCATTTGACTCCAGAAGAAGAGAAAAATCACTGCTGTGAAACAAATGCCAGAAACTAGTCTAAAAAATAACAACCCTGAAATACCTCTTTCAAGCTATAAAAATAGTAGTTGATTCCTCCCAGTAAAAGGTTCATAAAGCTTAAACATTCATTTATTTTACATGTCGGGTTTGTTTTTTTTTTAAATGTCAATTGCTTGGACAGGACTATCTAAAGGAAATTACAGGGTTGCTCTTTTTTACCTTAAAAGATGCTGATTTTGAGAGAAAACACATGTAGAACACTTTGAAAACAAGACTCTTTCAGAGTGTCTTAAACAGGTATTTAGTCTAAAGAAAAAGAAAATACTGAGGGTTCAGACTACCACTCCGTAAGTGATTTTATAATTTAATTATATTTTTAAAATTCTTTTCTAAAGCATTTTTTCTTAGCATTCAGTCCTTACATCAAGCCCTGCTCAACAAAAGGACTCAGATTTCTACTTACTGACTAGTCAATAATCCATTCTCATAATGGAATACATAAATGACATTAAAGATTCTAAAATCATCAGCTACATGAATCAACTACACTGAGTCCATTGGTGCATCTCTAAGCCAGTGACATATCTGACATCCTATAGCTTTTAATCCATTCCAACTCACACATTCATAAAGCTTCACTTCATCAAATACATCTTTAATTTAAACACCACAACCCAAGACTGGCTTTCAAGACTGTTCTTTGGAGCTGCTTTCCTAGAAATCTTTACAAGTATTGAAATTAAGCTTGTATTTTTTCAGTCAGCTGGTATTTCTAAACTATTAACTCTCCTAATGATAACCAACAGCTCAATGACTTTGAAATTGATATATTGATCACATAATTTTCATAATGCTGTGGATGTAAACTATCTTTACTTTCAACCTTTTTTTTCCTTTTATTTCATTTTTATGTACAAACATTGCTGCATCTAAAACTCCAGTCTTTCAGGTTTGTTATTATTAATATCTAAAAATAATCCTCCTCAGGCTTATTGATCGCAATCTCTTACCAAATCTAGAACTGCAGGTAGGAAAATAATTACCTATCACTAGTCACTGTTTTCCTAGATGAATGATTCTAATTTTACCATTGGCACTTGACATGAAGAATTTTTAGCCTGATTTTATCTGATGCTCAGCTGTCCCTCTTCCCACAATTTTTTATTTATACAGACAAAGAGTAGTCCTACAGCAAAAACTGGGAGACCTCACGAATTACTTCTTCCTTAATCTTCATTTTCCCCCCTCTCTAGGTTTGCAGTGGTAAGCATTACTCATTGGACACACAAAGCCAGAATGGAATAATTTTTCTGATAAGCCTTCTTCTTAGAGGTTGCTGTTTAAACTGTGAGCCATTGAAATGGGTGGAAATAATATAAAAATTCTCTTGTTCATCATGAAGAGAGGTGCTCACCAAAAGGCAGATTTTAGATCTACATTTCTACTGTGAGTTGAGGAAAGACTAAAAATTGTCTCATCTCACCATGACTGCTGTGCCCAGTAATTAAACTGAGACACCAGAGGCACCCAAAGTAACTTAGCTGAAGTTTCCTTCACAGAATTCGCTTTTAATGGCAATGCCAAAAAACTTCCCTTCTTGACAGCCTAATCAGGAATATTTGCAGTCACTTCTGTATTCTAGGACTTTGTATTCTAATGTTTAATGAACCTGAATAGGAGCCCATTTGAATTTTCCCACTGGATCTCCATGCTTATAAATTTTGCCTCTTTCTTCACAAGTTACCCAACACTTCCTCCACCTGCAGAAACCATGGGAATGATAGCAAAAACAAGCAAAGTGTTGGGTGGAGAGGCAGGAATTGCTCATTGGATTTATATGATTGTCCCATGGCAGATGGGAGGAGAAACCCAATAATTCTAAACAATATTAGCAACCCTGCAATGCAGGATTGACAAGATTTGGGAAAAAAATACTTTTCTTCTACCACTGCAATTCCTGCACCAGCACTACCAGTGCTGGTACTGTGCCTTTACTGGTGGTGGAGGCAGGAATTGGGGCAGCAGAGGGGACAAGCAGCACCTGACCTCAACCACAAGATAATTGTTGTGGCCACTCTGGTAGAACAGGAAAGTACCTGTGGGTCTTGATAGTGTATTTAAGGGAAGGAGTTCCTGAAATCTGGGGTCATGGTGGTTATTTCCTCAGGAATCTACCAAAAATCAAGAGTTACCACATAACTGTGGTTAAGCCAGTGATGATGCAAAGTTTATAAAGTGACTTTTTTCCCCATGTATAAAATCAAAACAAGAGGAGCAAGAAGACAGATGAGAAAAAATTTCCTGCCTGGAGGTTGAAAGCAGCTAAGGAAAGATTACAGAACTTTGTCCAGATACAAAATCAGTTTTGAATAAAAAAGCAGCCCTGAAGCCATCCCAGGCTACCCCAGATGGCTGTCCCAGAGACACAACCACAATGTCTCCTGTAGCAAGTGCCCATGGCACACAGTTATCTCAAACTAAAAAGGGCACTGAAAGACTCAAAACTGAGTTCTTATCTTTCTTCACACCTCGTGACTAAGTCTCTCAACTATTTCCTCTGCAGCACGAAGCAATTCTTTCCTGTATTGCCCTTTTAAGGGGTTTCACTGATTTTTGTTTTTTCATTCATGCAAAAAACAGTTCAAAGGCACAGGAGGAGGCTGATGTCATTTCAGAGGCTCCCCGCTGTCCTTTAAAACATTAAAAACGCTCTTAAAGAACCCAAAGCAAATTTTTGGTGTCCAAGAGTAGAACTGTCAGATCACCCCATTTTAATTCTCTATTTTGGTATCCTGATGAACAGAATTAAGGATTTCTCCAATTTTAGTTTCAGTGGTTTTCACTCCTACATTTCTTTACATCCCCCTTTTTTATGAAGTATTATTATGGATCTCTGACAGTACTTCAGGTTTCTCTTTTCTGGGTTTTTTAGATTAGTATCCCTCCTCCAAGCTAAGTGACTCAGCCACATTGGTTTTGAAATCTCCAAAGAGCTCTTGTAATTGTCTGTGTTCCCTTCGAGTGACCTCTACTATCTCAACATGTTGGCCAATTTTCTTCTCTAGTTCTTCTTCAGAGTAAACACTGACACAATTCTGTTTCTTAACATATTCCTCTTTTTATCTAATTTGGTCTACCTACACTTTAATCCAACTGTATGTATTGCTTAATTCCCTGCAGTACTCAAAATTCGGACTGTTATTAAATTGTGGTCAGTGCCTCTCCTTTAAACGGTCACTTCATTTCACCATAATACGTATGCAAAATGAAATACCAAGCACTATCCCATCCAGTCACAAAATGAGCCAGTCCTTCCATTTCTGAATTGCTTCAGTGCAACAGTAAACATTAAATGAAAACCCTACTTAATATTGCTCTCTCTTGCCTAATAGTTAAGCGTTTTTCTTCAGCATTTTGAGGAGGGCTCCATTGCTCTTATTCAGAGGTCATGACCTTTTTCTTACAAATCTACTCTTCTTCCACGTCTTCAGGGGTCTGCTGCACTGCCTCAACACTTTATAAATATTTAAATAATTTCTGTCTATCCAAAGTGACAGCTGCTTGCCATAATGGACCATGACTTTATTTTCAGATATGATGAAAATATTAATTGGCATTTTTACTATTCTTACTTCCTAATAATACCACAAACCAAAATTTAATTCACTTTAATCTGTTATCTCACCAAGTTGGTTACCTTTTTAATAGGTAAATCTCCTCTAGTGACAGCAAGTACATTTTCATGACCCCATTAACCAATGCTGGATTTCCTACACGGATTTCTGGGAGTGTCTGCCCTCCTCCCAATATCAGGACCACAGAAATAAACTTGCTCATGGTATGCTGGAGCAGCTGTACAATTCCTTGCTTTTAAAGCAATGTTGCAGCTGGCCCTGACATTATTTCAACAGACTGTGGTGCATTCACCCTACTTCCATTTCCAGAGAGCCACACTATTTTAACAGCTCCTCTTCACCCTTTCACCTTTATTGCAGGGCTTTATCCTTCCAGCCATCACTGTTTTATCCCTCAGTGCCTCTGTGAGAGGGGGAAAGCAGCACCTCACACTGCTCTCAGTTAGCTGTGGGTAGAAGTTATCTGCCTCCCAACCAAAATTCCAGTTAATGAGTTGATTATGTGGTTCATTTTTCTCCTCAAAATAAATAAAATGTCAAAGGTTACTGGTCATGAGCCTGTACAGGATAGCCCAACCCAGATAATGAATTGGGAACCAAACAGCACAAGATTTCCTTAAAAAAATTCTCTTGGGATTTTTCAGATTAATAAAGACTGAATTGCTCTGCTTTACCATTAGATATTTTTTTAAGACCATTAACTCAAATCTTGAAGTTTTGCTAGAAAATGCAAGAGCTATAAATTGTCTCCAGAGAAATAATGTGCAAACCAGACCTACACACAGAGAGATGAAATTTTCATTTGATTGCTCAATTCTAGGAGACAGAGCTTTAAAAATATTTCATAAGATACCCTAAAACTGTGAAAACCATCAGTGGTGCAACTGGGACGCCACAGAGGAGCACCAAAAGTACTTTCAGCATGAACTGTGAAGGCACCATAGAGATTCAGAGAAAACTACCAAGGTCTTTCAAAACAGCATTGACATCACAAACAGCCACTGGTCACGTTTTGCTGATTCACATACAGATCTTGGTCAATAAAAATAAATAAATTAAAAAAAACCAAACACAGAACAAACAAGCAAAAAAACCCAAACAAACAAAAAAAAACCAAACACAACCAAAAAAATCCAAAAAAACCAAAAAAACCCCCTAAAAAAACCAACCAAACAACCAACCAACCAAACAAAAACCACAAAAATCAAAACAAAAACAAAACAAAAACAAAAGAAACCAACCAACCAACAAAAAAAACCCAAAACCCAAACCTCAAATGACCAGAAACCAGACCACAGGACAAAGAAGAGCTTACCTGGATCACTAAGAAATTCCTCTGAGTTGTTCCACGTCCTACCATCCAAGTACAAGGAGCCATTGGTGAAGTTAAACATGGTGTAATCCCTGACACATTTGTGTCTCAAGTTGCCCATGAAGAGCTGGAGGCCTATGAGGGCAAAGACACTCAAGCAGAAAACGGTCAGGATCATCACATCAGCAAGTTTCTTAACAGACTGGATAAGTGCCCCTACAATGGTCTTCAGCCCTAGGGAGATAAAAGCCGAGAGTTTATAGACTGAGAGACTGAAATATGTCTGCAGGCAGTTGCTTTTCGTGATGAAAATCTCCATGGAAAGGGAAATCTGAGGGGCTTTGAGAATGTGTTTGCAACTGGATGTCAGAAATGAGAGAGAAGTGATCACTGTGAATGTTTAGTGTGGCCTGCTGTTGGACTGAAGTCCTGGAATTGCACAAACACCGATTTAAAAATGGAGGGGAAGAACTGGATGGAGGGACAGCGAGATACAAATGTATACATGGATAAAGAAAATATGGAATGTGTTTTTTATTTTCATGGAGCTGCAGTAAAGGCAGTAAAGCCTAAACCCCACTGAATTTTGAGAACGTGAATTACTTTTAAACCTCTCAGGTGATTCTGATAACTTTATCCCTCACATAAACAGATGCAGAGGTATGGAAATGCTGTTTATTCCCTGATTATTTTACATATTTCAGTGCCAAATCCAACATGTTGTCCTCATATGAATAATTCCTCTGCCTTCAATTCATTAGCTTAAGACAACAAGAATTTGGGATTAGAAAAAAAGCCAAATATGGGCAATCAAATAAACGCAGTGGAAATTATTCGAGTAAAACAACCTGAGGCTCCAACAATACCTGGGCAAAGTTAATCGTTTTATAATATGCTGCCAAAGTAGATAAATCATCCTATTGCATAACACCAAAGGCTTGGGTCACACAAATTAGCTTCTCCTTTATTATTTCATCCTGTAACACTAGCTTCAGTTTATTCTTCCATAAATATTCAGATATAAATAATCATAATGTTTTCTCAAATGATATTTCTTGCTTTTGAAGTGTTCCTGGAGATTAGCAGTGTTTGAGCTGATTGAATATTACATGATTACGACAGAAAATCCCACTCCTTTTTTAAAAAAGACCCTTCACTTCTAAACTGGTGTGCTGTAGCTGGACATTAATATTAGCTTCACAGTGGTGGCAATTTTGTATTTTCTTTCCTATTTATATTTAATTAATACTGGTAAGTAGTAGCAAGTGCTTCTGATAATCTGTGTCACCAGCATGGCAGCAATAAGAGAAATTTATTTAAATAGGAAAAAGAAAATACAAACAGGAAACAGGAGGAATTCTCCTGGGCAATATTCAGAAGAACATTGATTTGCTCACTGAATATGATCATACACATTAAATCTCAGTTCCCTGGAATCCCACCCCAAGAGTTGGCAGCCACAAAGGCTGAGCTAGTGCTGTGTCATTGGAAATAACATGAAAATGTACTTCGGGACTCATAGGAAAGCAAAATTAGGTTTTGGCTTTGCTTAAAAATCTGTGGTTAGAGTGGGGGGAAATCAGGGTTTCTCCAATGAGGATGAGCTGCTGGAATGGCCAACAGATGCAGCAGTCCCTGCACCCAGCAGCCTAAAATACTGCACTCCTGCACAGGATATGGCTAATTTGAGAATGATATTAGCATCTGAAAAATGTCCATTTAACCCAAAGGCACTGACCCATCAGGTGTGGGGAGCTTTCCCCACTAAATTCTTTGTTTGCCTCTCTAAAACTAATTTGTGGCATGGTAAAGAGGGCGAGGTTAGACAGCTCCCTGCTCTGCTCAAAAATAAAACACAAATTATTGCAGGACAAACATTATTCAAAAGCTGGATTTTCATCCTACCTCTCCTCCTCACCACAAAGAGATTTTACAAATGAGGTCAGTTATACTCAGGTACCTAGAAAAAGGATTACTTTGAACTTTTGAGCCCATGTGTAGGTTTGGCTACCTCTTTTCATGCCTAGATGAAAATGAAACCTCTTCTGCTACTCTTGAGTAAAATTGTTACCTGAATGGGCAGTAGTTTTAGTTGTAGCCCAGTTCTGGAAAGAATTTTGTGGTGTCCCCCTTGTCCAGCATTATAAGACTGTTAAGAGAGCCAGTTCTTAAACAAGTAGTTAGGTGAGGAAGAAGATTTTTAAATTAACTAGGATTTTAAATTTTTTTAAATCTAATATTCTGAAATATTTTCACTGATTCTTATCATTGGTTGTCCTTTGAACCTTTGAATCTTCAGTTACAGATGTTGCTTCACTGAAGTTGATTAAACTTGGGAAATCCAAATGCAAACTGAGTCTTAAGAAAAGGAAAAAATACCACAAATTCTTTTGCTGCCAAACTCCCTGTGAAATCCCTGCAGCACATTTATTCGTTTGTGATACAAATTTGGAGTCTGTATTTGTATTATCTTAGTGCACTAATTAATCTTGCTCATATGGGCAAGGACAGTGGGAGTCCTAATGTGAATAGGTATAATATTAGGGAAAAGTCCCTATAAAATTCTAATCACCAATAAAATGTTTTCAAAATCCTCAGTAGGATTTTGAGGCCTCAAAGGCCTCAGTATTGACAGTTTCAAGGTCATTTCATTAAACATGTTTTCCCAATTAACTTACTGGAGTTTTAAATAGAATAGCAATTCTATACTATTAGTTTTACAACTTCATTCCTTGCAGGTATAAAATAATTTCTTTATGAGAAGGTTTTCTGCTTTATTTCCTTTTTTTTGTTTCTTTTCAGAGCTTACAAGCGTCTGAACAATTTAAGAAGGTGATGCCTTAGTAATACAATTTCTGTAATTAAAGAACATTTAAAAATAACTTGTACTCTGCCTCCTGGACCTTTGTTAAAACTTTCCAGGAAAACCACTTGGAAAGTGTTATACTTACAGTTGATCTGTTTTTTCTCACCCTTTAAAAACAAAATTTTGTCAGAAAATTAAGTAGCTCCATCAAGGTGGCTGACACAACTAAGTGCCACAGCTAAGTAAAATACTTAATTCATTGTTCGTTTAAACTTTCTCTGCCTCCAAAATGGAAGGTCTGGGGGGAAATAAGGACACCCAGAACCCCTTGCAGGTGCTCTGCATCACTCTGAATCAATCCCATGTTTTGTAAAAGCAATGCTAGATGTATTCAAATTTAGAGCACGGTTAAATCTTCTGGATAAATAATCCTTCTTTGAAATAGTGCCAATGAGAGCACTGCAATATAGCTTAATAAAAGATACTATTTATGGGGCATTAAAGGCATTTACTTAATTCTTGCAAGTCAGACATCAAACCAGGCAGCATGCAGGGAAAAACCTGAGGATCTGATCCAAAGCTGAGTAACATCTACACCCGCTAATGACAATGGGTCTATAGATTACTCCCTGTGGAGTAAATCAATAACAGGCTTTTTCTGAATCACTGACTTCTTTCCACACCTCTGGGCCAAATCCTGCTTGCATGACATGAAAAACACCACGAGATCCAAAAATCAGTGGAATGAGGGCTGTATAGGCAGCCTGACATCTGCAGGGAGCAAGAAGAATTTGGCCCAAACATTCCTGTTAAGGCAGGTAGAAATTATCACATCAAGAGGTTAATCAAATAATCATTTTTCAAATGCAAATCAGAAAGCATAGAAAATGCAAGCAACACCAAACAATGAGAAATGGCAAGATCCCAAAACACCATCCATTCCTTATGCGAGATGAGAGGAATTATTAGCATAATTCAGTATGACATCCATAGCAGATGTTGGCAATCACCTACAGAACATCAGACACGTTCATGCACAGTCTGGACACAAGCAGGGAGAGAAAGAAAAAAAAAAAACCAAAAAAAGAGGGGGACTTGAAGCAGGATTGGCCTCACTGAGTCCATTCCTTTCCCTGAGTCCTGTAAATGTCTGCATGAGTCACATGTGTGCGGGGAGAAAAGGGCTCACCCTTGATGAGTGTATTTTGTGATTAGTTACTGAGACGTGGAGCATCAAATTTAACATGTTGGCAAACTTGACTGGGTGTCATTCCTGAAGCCTGGATTTGCGTGGAAAAGTGACTGACAGGCCAGTCCCCAGGGAAAACACAAATATGTCTTGTATTTCTCACCTCTGGGATAGTTACTTCTTGAGTTAAGTGATTTATCCACCAAAAGGGTGACATTTATCTCTCTGCAGAAGGACTTCAGTGGGACTGAAGCAGTGAACGAGGGTCAGTCTCCTCCACAGTCTTAATTCTTGTTCTCCGAGCTCTGTTCTGGCTATCGCTGAGGCACTGGATAACATTCACAGCACTATTTATAGCCTTCAGTCTCACACAAACTCAAATGGGAGCTGGATCAGGCCCCAAAGTGCCTTGGCCCAATTTTCTATGAGGTCACCTTTCCCCAGTATGCTGTAATTTTGTGTGAGATGTCTGTGGTGCGCACGTCTGTTCCAGAAAGTGCAGTGGGGCTTCTCTGGATTCGGGCAGTTTACAAAATCCTGGTGGTGATGGTGATGATGATGATGATGATGATGATGGTGGTGATGTTGGCCTGCATTTTGTGGTCTTTTGATGGAGAGGGTGTACCAAAAGGTTTATATTTATCTCAGTTAGTAGCTGTCAGAAACATTGGTGATTTCCATGAGGAAAAAACATGATTCAAGATCCTCTGTTGTTATTCCTATTGAGCGCAGTGGGATTTGGATACTCTGGTAATGGGATGGTAATGGGAGATAAATGAATGGCTTCAGTGGGTTGTTCTGCTGCTGACCATGGCTCCTATCGAGATGGAAAAACAATCCAGTTGCCCTGGCAACGTGCAAGATGCCAATTAGTAAATAAAATCACCGAGAGTTAAAGGTTTTATGCTCCCATAGAGAAAATGTTACCCATTTCTAAGCACCTGAACATGAACGAAGCTTGTTTTTCTCTCTGTATCATGGACAACTGAAAAATGGGAAGAAATGCATGTGTTTAGTGCAGAAAAGGGAAAATTGAGGGGTTCCGTGAAGGTCTTCTGGCATGTTAAGGGATGCCACAGGAGGTAAGGCACTGACCTGATGTCTTAAACAGCTCCAGGGTAAAAAAGAGAGAACTGATAATGCAGCAAGAGAGAGGGAGGCTGGATTCAGAGACAGGACCTGCAGGTCCATGGATGTTTGGAGCAGGAGATTTTGGCATTTTGGCACCCAAGCTGAGCCCCAGCTCTGCAGTGAGAGGGAAGCTTGCTGGTAGATGCTGCCATTTGTGTTGTTGCATCTGGATCTGAACCATCCTCCTGGGAAAAATCTTCTAATGACAGAAGCAATGACTTGCTGGAGCAGTTCCTGCACTTCTCAGGGAGACCCTGGGACCTCCACCTTTTAAGGATTGCTCAGGGAACTCAGGCAATAAATATCATGCCATGCTCGAGCTGCACTAAATGCAGCCTTAGGCCAGGGGAGGGGACTCTGAGTTTAGGAGATCTTTTTCAGCCCCGTGAGCCCATGTCCCCCTGAACATCCCCGTGCCTGCTTGAGCACTTAGAGCCAGACATTAAAGGCAGGTGAGATTTTTAAAAGCACTAATTGTTAGCTTTACTGACTCCCTCTGGAGTCGATGGAGAAACTCATTGATTCCAAGTGAAGCAGGATGCCTTTGAAAATCAGCCTCTAAGTGCTTTGCTGGACAGAAGCCTCGCACCGCCGAGGACTTGGCCCTTGGCTTTCCGTAAGCAATTTCACTGAGCTCGGTGAGTCCAAGAATGGTCATGCAAATAGAAGTACCTGATGGAAAAGTGATCAATTTTATTGAGGGAAGGCTCAGATATTTCTAAAGGAGAATCCAACTTGGTGTTTTTCACCTGAGACGTGAAAGAGGAAGCAAAAATAACAACCACCTTCTCCTCTCTATTGCAATTAACCCCAAAAATCTCATGGAAGATATTAATGCTCATCATCTTTTCATTTTTAAGCCTATTGGCGGAAAATATTTCACCTCAGCATAAGCCTATGTTATCATTAAAAACTCAGACTGATCTCCAGATAAACCACAGCATCATGTCCAATATTTCTTTCAAAATATATGTGTCTAACTGAAAGATGAACTGACTCCTCTGAAATTATCTGCTAATATTAAAAAAAAAAAAAAAAAACACCTTGACTGTGTTTCACTGGCAACTATGGCAATTTGTAGCTCTCCACATTTGTAATTTAAACATACTCAGGACACAGGTAATCTTGAAGATAAAATCAAAGTCCAGACAGTCTATTAGCATATCTTCATGCAGTTATGTCACCAAATAATTTAGGGACTTGTACATAAAAATGTAGTTATTAAAAAAACTAATCAAATATTCAGTCAGAATGAAAAAAGAGAATGTGAGTTATTATGTATTACTTTAATAAATAATACTCCACTTTTTTTTTTTCTATTAACCAACAAATGGAACAACTCAGTTTTTAATATCACTGAAGGGTTTTGGTGTATTTGAATCTGTTTTTTTGAATCTCAATACTCAATTTTTCCCCTCACTAAGTCCAACATTATCATTTGATGTAAAATAAGCTTCAGCTCCACCTCTGATATAGGACAGCAGAAAATTGTTATATATATATATAACTCAGAAAAATTGACAGGCTCTGCTCTGAAGGGGCTCCAGCTTAGACAAGATGCAAGGTGAAAGGTGTCCCCTGGAGATGGATGTCCCTCCAAGTTAAGTCTTCAAACTGCAAGCAAGGGAATCTAGGAAACAAACTCTGCCTTTCTCTCTGATTAGCCACTACTGTCTCACATGATCTGTAAAGTTGTGCTCAGCTTTGTGTCCCAAGGAAAATAAAAATCCTTTCTCAACGGAAATCCAGTTAGACAAAACTTAAGAAACTCCCACCCTCTTTTCTAATAGATTGTTTGTTAAAACTTAAAGACAAAAATTAAGACAGGTACTAATTTCAAGGACCTAATGAATGATCATCTTAGAGTATTCTTTAAAACCTGTATTTGGACATACACTTTCAATGAAAAGTACCTTGTTCTCCCAGTAATTTCCCTGATTTTCATTACTGTAGTACTGGAACGAGGGACCAAACTCTAGACCCAGATATACATTATTTCTTACCACCTCCATTCCAGAATTCCCATTTCTAGCTTATACTCCATGAGAGTGCTGGTGATTAGTTTTAATACATGTCTCTATAAATTCACATCACAGAATTTGTTTAGATTGATATTATAGTTCATAACAGAGTGGGTGGAAAAACCTTTCTAACCTTAAAGAGCTGTGAGTGAGATCTGAGCAGTTCTCTCGATGTTTTGAGTATTTTTGACATGCAATTGCCAACATCTGTTCAGGATTATCACAGATAGAATCTACCATGCATGGTTTTTGCTATCTTCTCTACCTTGTCATGCAGGTTGGAGATGTTAAACACTGAGGCTGAATGAGACCTGTCCATAGATAATGCTCAGCAAGAAAGTTTTGTCACATGTTTAGTCCTCAGAGGACTCATCTTTTCATAAATCACTTAATGGTAAATATATATCTTTTTTTAAAATAGTAAGAGATTATATAAAGAGCTTCTTTCACAACCAGATGTGTAGTAAAACGCTGATTTTTCTCTTTTTTTTTGGTGGGGGGAGAAGAGGGGAGAAATCATAACCTTGAAAATGTAAGAAACATGAGTTGATGAAATGCTGAACCTACTAAAATAAATAATGAAATGTTTTCTGATCTCTCCAAGGCCCAAAATTTCAACAGTGTTTCTATCACATGCAAATGGATAAACACCATGACAAACTGGGCTATCTGTGCCTGCAGTCTTGAAATTTTGGCACAGATTTAGATTCCTCTATCGATGTGCTCTTACACATGAATATACATTTTGAGGTCATTAACCTTCCATTTTTAAAAATCAATATCCGAAGGCTTTAAAAGATTTTCACTGTCATTTTCATGTGGTTCACAAATGAGTACTTTCCGTGTGTGATTCACGAGCCACCGTTCTGACTGCGGCACTTGTGAGGTCTGTAATTCTGGAGGCACTCTCATTCCTTCTGCCCACAGAAACCATACTGGAAAAAACATATTAAAAAATGTATTCTATTGACAGGTCACATTCCCTACATTCCTCCATTTCCTGATCAGTATCTATGGTTAAGTCTTTTGTAATTACGGTGTTTACTACTGGAAATGGCATGTAGGCTTGAACTGCAGCCCGAGTGTTTAACCTGATTTTCACCTGAAATGACTGAGATTGTTTTCAGCGCCCGCAGTACTCTGAACGTTCGTAAGGCTGAGACATTGCCCAGGTCCACAAATTCAGTTATGTATCTGTAACAAGGGAAAGTCACACACAGACAATGACAAAACACCAGCCAAAAAAACAACAATCAAAGGGACAAAGAGAGACAGAGAAAGAATCACTTGTAGCTGAGAGCCAAAACGTAAGGATCAGGGCGTCTTACCTGGAATTACTGAAATAGTTTTTAAAGCTCTCAATACCCTGAAAGTCCGAAGAGGTGAAACACTGCCTACATTCACAAATTCTCCTACATACCTGTAGAATTAAGTCACAGTTATTTGGAATTATACAATAGAGTATGAGACTTGTCTGAATGAAGAAAGCATTCATACACAGTGGGAGCGAACACAGCCAAATGAGAGGTGCATCCACTTTTCAGGCTGCTATTTGATGCCATTTACCTTGGATTTTTATTAGTACACACCATTTCAAATGCTATTTGAACTACTAAACTTTTCTAATAGGCATCAATTCTTTAAAACTATTGGGTGAACTCTGTTATTGTGCTGTTCAGCCATA
The DNA here is from genome assembly GCA_036785705.1 of Acanthornis magna. Taxonomy (NCBI): domain Eukaryota; kingdom Metazoa; phylum Chordata; class Aves; order Passeriformes; family Acanthizidae; genus Acanthornis; species Acanthornis magna. The sequence continues at coordinate 2,034,029 of JAWUZG010000054.1, read as the reverse complement.
AATACTTTAAAGATTTTACCATCATGTAGTTTAACAAAAGAAAATTCTTTACATTATAGGAAATATTAAGAGTTATTTTGCTGCTCAAAAAAAAAAAAATAAAAGCTTCAAATACTCAAGTAATTTTCACATAATAGCTTCTGAAAAGTACATATAGAACAACATAGGAAAATAGTGCAAACATTTCTACTGGGTTATTTATTTTAAGATGCTGATTCTGTAGCAAAGCAGATTTGGTTTCAAGAGATACTTTAAATTGTATTTTGTTTTGTATTTCAATTTCATGCCCTTTGGCTGCAGGAAGAGGGAGTCTAAATGAATATAACTGCCATCCTACTAAAAACTCTTTATGATTAAAATACAAGTCCCAGCTGTTCCCTGCTGTGCCTCTTTTGGCCATCCTGGAGACCCATCACATCTGAGCTAAATGTTCTCAGGAGGGTCAGCCATGGAATGAGCTTCATTTTATCACTGTTGTACAAAATGATTTTTGTAATAAAATACAAAAGCATAGTCAAAAAACAGCAAAAGCATAGTCACCACTACATCTTCTGAACAAAAGAGATCTTGAACCCTTGAATTTCACTTCTAAAATTCTACCAAACTTCATTCAAATGCCCTACTTCTTTGGGGCATTTGTTTTTACGTGTTAAGGAAAAAAAACTCACCTGGTTATTTTACAAAGCCTGCTTAAGTGGGCTTTGTCCAAAGGCCCCTGGGGAGGACAAAACATCCTCTCCATATCTACTAATCCAGATTATAGCCTGGAAGAACAATATTGTTTCTCTTCATAATCTCATAGGGGAGTCTGAACAATGATTTACGTGTTTCCTCCCCAGCTTTACCCTGTGCTTCTCTCCCAAACTCTTCTGCAGCATGAAAGCTGGCGGAAAATCATAAATTTGGGAGAAGCAATATGATGGGAATATGGTTTTGCTGACCAGAGATTTGTAAAACCACATTATAAACATGTGAACAAGGATATAAAGTAAGCAATACTGCTATTGTAATAGTTAATTAATATTTATTCTGGTCATTTCTTTGATCAAATTGCAGCAAGCCAGTTCCTCTGTACTGGGGAGTGAGAAGCAACTGGAATTCCCATCCTGAATTTTCCTTTTAAATTGCTCAATGTCTTCAAGCTTTTGACAGGGCACTTTCCAACCCAGCGTTACAGCAGCCTCTCCCTCACCTGTCCTGCAAAGCGAGACTCACTAGTCTGGGAGAGAGGGATCTAAACAAGGGCAGTTTCATAATTTCCCTTGAGCCCATCCATGGCCCCAGAGAGGGGCACAAGCCACTGCCACAGGATGGGAGAAAAGCCCTGGAGACCTGCAGCACTCTGACTCTCCAATGTGCTATTTAAAACTATTCTTTCTGTGACCCAATCTGTGCTGCTTCTGCCCAAAAGAGAAGAAGCTATTTGGCAATAACTCTAAAGCAAATGATGGTCTTCCGAATGTAACACTCATCAGTGAAATAATGATATTTTCTGTAAGCTCAAAACCCTCAGTTCACCTGAATCTCACGGCCCCTTCATTTTGAATCCTCAGGCCATCTTTCTTTGCAGATACAGAAATACCTCTGGCTGCACACAGGCAAAGACAACACCAGAGTTACCTGTGTGATCAATCTTACTTTAAATTACTTGCAAATTGGATTTGTATGAAGGCTAAATCATATCAGAATAGATTCCATTATCCAATGCTCTGTACTATCTGCTGCTTGCATGCTTGGGAGGGAGGTTTCATTGTACATATGAAGATCATATTGCAGCCACTCTTAACTCTCTCACTGCTGCCTGTGGGCTCAAGGAAACACTTTTTTATTTCTTGTTTTATTCCAGAATTGCAATTTTTTCAATTTGAAAAGGTTTAGAATAATATTTCCTAAAGCAATAAATAACAGGAATGGATGCTGGTTCTGAAGAGATAGTTTGATATTAAGAAAATAGTTTGATGTTAAGAAGCTTGCTAGTTCACAGTTGGAGGCCCCCCTGTTTTAGGGATGTTCTAACTAAGATGTGAAATATCATTTGGAACGAAAACTGAAATGTAACTAGGAAAGAAAGCACAGACTCTCAAGCCTCTCATTAGAAAAGCCTTAAGGATTTTTCATGATCCTTGGGCTGGAGCCCTGCATGGCCATTCAAGTCTAGAATTAGAAAGGAAAAAAGGGGTAAAACCACAACCTGTGGGCACCAAGGAGTGAATAATTCCTCTGTGGGTAACTGTCCACCTCAAGGTCTGTGCAAACCTTCACGTCTTTCCTGCTCCCTATGTCCCAAACACCCAGAGACAGTGCAGAGAGAATTTAAGGGATATTCAGATCACGTCCCCCACTAACTGTTCAGTCCTGAATTTCAGTCTGAGATGCTCCCGGAGTTGGGGGTGATGTCTCAACCTCTGCCTGAGTTGAGAAGAGGTGGAGCAGGTTCATGGTCAAAGCTGGAAGCTGTGGCTCCTCTTGTCCTTTGCTCCTTTCTGCCTTACTGTCAGAAAACTCCTTCCTTCTAGAAAAGTGAGAACTCATGCACAGAAATTCTCCACGTTGTGCTGAGTTCTGAGACCTACAAATAAACTCACATCCTAGCTGACAAACAGAGGAACAATCACACCCTGCTTTTACCTCCTGCCTGATGGACAGGAGACAGGCGAGCAGGATGGGGACTCTGCATGGTCCTGCCTTTAAATGTTGCAGGAGAACTGCACTTAGCAATGCCTGAGGAAAAGTTTAGTTGAGAAAAATACCTAATATATGCTGACCTCCAAAAGATTCTCCACATCTGCACTGAGGTTTTTTGGTTTTTTTTTTAAGCTTATCATAGTGGCCAGATGTCAGTTCAGCCAAATCCATAGGAATGCAGTAACAGATACCAGGACCTGGTCTAGGGCTGGCTTTGATCCAAAGCCTACTGAAATAAATGGGAGTGTTCCCGAGGAAGTTCACAAAGGTTTTACACACCTCCATGCTGTTCTGCCTAATGCTGCTAAGAACCACAGAATTATAAAATATCTCACATTGTGGGAAGGGGTCCACAAGGATCATGGAGACCAACTCCCTGCTCCTCACAGAACTACCTAAAACCAAACCATATGACCAAGAGCATCATCCAGAATCTCCTTGAATACTGGTCTTGATCCCTGAGCCCTAACAGAGCTGTGCTTTCAATGTCAGTGGTCCTCACTGGTGTTTGAGCAAACTTTGGTTGAACGTTCTTTCCCGATTTTGGTTCCATTCAAATTTCACAGCCCCAGAAGTTCAGCCCAAATGTCAGTGCTAACACAGCTGAATCTCACTTATACTGTGAATTATGAGGTTTAAAGACAGCAGCGAGAACTAACCCAAACCCAGAACGGAATACAGGTATCATTAAGCAGAAAAAAACTGAGTGATCAGATCAGATCCTTCCATGATTAAGAAGTGAAGCCTTTCAGGCATCTCTACCAGCTTTCACTTCAAGATGACACGCATTCTTTGCACGATTTTCTCTCTTCTGTGACTATGAAGAAAACCTGGATTTCCATCTGAGCTGGAGGTGCCAGCAGTGTCAGACATGTGCCTTTGGCCAGAGTTTGGGCTGACCCTGAGTCCCCTGTGAGTGCTGGCTGACTGCTCCTCTACCCCTGTGTATTTTTAGCTGTCTGGATGTTGCAAATCCATCACCTCCTTCAAAGCACCAGAAGCCCACATGTCCTGAATGAACTCAAATAATCTAGGCAGAAGCATACAGCTGAAGGGGAATATCGTGGAGGGGGCCAAATTTTTATTCCCAAGACGTGTAGCAAGTTTCAGGGGACTATAAATTAATTCTCTATAGTAAAATAGTAATTACTTTCCAGGTGAAAAGAGTTTGTGAAAACAGCTTTGATGATGTTATGGATAGATAGAGTATAAATAGGGATTTAAATAGGTGGGTATTCAGCCACACTTACAACACTTTCTATTCAGGGGTCTGAAGCTTCCCAAAACTACATTAGATAGCCAGGTATTATTACAGATATTTTACAAACAGCTCTCTCTGTGGAGCACAGAGAGACTAAATAATTCCTCCAAAATAGTGTAGTGAATTCAGAGAACAGAACTGAGAATTCCTCTAACTTCTTCCTCTGAAACCAATCGGGAAAAAATTTCCTCCTTCCTAATAGACTCCAGCCTTTTCTCATCTTCAGTAAAATTTGAGTTAAAAAAAAAAAAAAAAAACAGCCAGAAAATCTTTTTTAAAGTTCTATTGCATATAACTGTCTTGAAAAATATAAAGGAGTGCTACTTACGCCATAACAATAACGCTGAAATCCAGCCAGTTCCATGGATCCCGAAGGAAGGTGAATTCTGTCATGCAAAATCCTCTCGCCAATATTTTTATCAATGACTCAAAAGTGTAAATGCCAGTGAAAGTGTACCTGGGGAACAGAGGGGCCAAAGAAGCAAGAGAATTAGCAGGGAGTAGACAGCTGGAATTGCAGGGACACAGCTCTGGGGGTGCTCGTGGGAGTCACAGCTGCAGCACTGGGCTGTGCTCGAGCAGCCTCAGGTGTGGACCAAGGAACAGTCTCAGGTAAGCAAAACACTCAGCAGGAAGATGATTTTCACCACAGGGTGTCTCTTGATGAATCCTCACTTGTTAAGTCAAGCGTGGATATTATGCTGCTAAATTGTGCTCTGGAAATTCTGAACCTCTGTCTGCCATCTCCAGTGGAAGAGGAGTGGATTAGGGGATCATGGAATGGTTTGGGTGGGAAGGGACCTTAAAAATCATCTCCTTCCAACCCCCTTGCCATGAGCAGGAAACCTTCCACTAGATCAGACTGACCAGAGACTCATCCAACCTGTCGTGAACACTCCCAGGGATGGGAGTTCCACAACATCTCTGGGCAGCATCATGCCCATTATTCCTTGTTTCTCTGATTTGAAGGAGGGTGGTTGTTCCCTTCATACCTCTCATTTCTTCCTGCCCGAGACATTCTGAAGATTAAAAAAAATGCCAGCACTTGGTTTTATTAGTTAAAAAGGGAATGAATCCTGCAACTTCCCTTGTGTTGCATTATCCATGGTAAATTGCACCAGCCTTGAGAATTAAACAACAAAATGCCCTCACTGAAAAAAGAATAGAAAAACTCCCACCTGACTACTGTATGTAGTAATTTTGACCTGCCTGACAGTAAAGGAGACAGGAGGCTGGTTTTTTTTCCCCTAGTAAATTGAGTTATTACCACCAGCCTCTTGACTGTGATGATCTGGGCTAGAACATAGATCTTACCTTTCGTAATAAAGATGACACTTGTAATAAAATTTAGCAAAATCTCTGTGGAGGACAGTAATGCCTCTGATTTATAGCTCTCAGACCTGTACTCACCCAGGGCTCTACCTGCCATCAGAGACAGAGTTCAGGGCATACAACAGCTCTTTTTTAATGTTTCTACCCCAGATGTTCAGCCCAATCGGACTGGGCATTCTAGGCCATATCTTAACAAAAGAAATAAATTTTTGCTATCCACCTTTGGCATTCCCTATCCCTTTTCTCCAAATGAAGATGTAGATGATACCAAAGCCCATTAAAAAAACCTGAAACATCTAAAATCCCCTAAAACACAAACCTCATAAGTCATGATGTTAAGGGCTTTGATTGGAAACACTGGCTTGAGTTTTCTGTTCAGTCCTTAAACATCAATTGGTGCCATCACACATTAAAAAAAATTATAAGAGTTAAGATTCTTGTTTGGTAAAAAAAAGGTGTGAGTGATTAAAGGTGGCAATTTAGGAAAGAACATTATGCATAAAATATATTTAGCTGTATTCCACTGATCTGCAACTGGGCACACACAGAAATAGTGGCAAATCTCATGCCATCGTGTCCCACAGCAGAGCGACTCACATATGTTAGAAAATCTCAGTGTGCTTCATCTTAAAATAAGGATTAGCAGGATGGTTTTGGTGCAGCAGAGGGCATTAAATGTTTCTTACAGCTCCTCTTTGACCATTTACCTGAGCATTATCTTGTATCCAACTTTTTCACAGCTCCTATTTAGCTTTGCTCTGGTATTTCGAATATAGGTCACCCATGCGACAGTCTCTTTAAGCATGTGTATTCAGTAATACATGCAGAAAACACATGCAAAGAACTAAAAAAAATACTTAACAGTACATAAGCTCATTAAAATGATAAAGCACTTGTATTTATTCAGCATGTCAGATGGGTTTAATTGATTGTATAATCATCATCTAATTCTAAATGGATCGGGCAAAGTCCTCCAGCAAACTGAACAGCTTCTTTAACAATAAAAGTCAGGGTTCTTAAAAAAAATTTTAGTGGGGGGAAGTTGAATTGATTTCTTTTTTCAAAATGGTAAGGAAAATGCTTTAAAGGAAGATCTAGGACAAATATTTGCACAAGGTTATTCTTCTATCCCCCGTGAGTCTCTGAAACAGCAGAACAAAATGGATTAAATGTATCTTCTCCAAATCCAATATTAATCAATTTGAATTACAGTTCATTGGGTTATTTTGCTCCTCCAAAGTACTTGACTTTGATTTCATTCTATGCACTTGAGGAGGAAAAGCTGAGAGATATGAGGGGACCTGGGAGGAGAGGAAACATGGAAGGATTTACTCCACACTCCACGAGTCCATTTGCATTTCTGCTCTTGCACACTCTGCTTGATGCACTGATAAAATCATTCACATTTTCCTGTTTGCAGAAGACACAATAATATAATTTTTGATATTTCCCTCCAGATTGTTTGAATTCCCAGCTGTACACCAACTGGGTGTACAAATTTTGATGAGATCATCAAGTGGATGAGATGTCTGTGATTCAGCAGAAAACATCATGGCTATGGTTATGAAAGTTTTCAATACGAAAAGGACAACGTCAGTGAAAAGGACAGCCACAGACATACTTGAGGGTACCACACTATACAGAAATACATGAAACATCCTGGGATTAGGATGTTATTGTGATGGGATGAAATATTTGGTTCAGTGCTGCCTATAATTAGTAATTTATGGCCTAGAAGATGTGTCCTGCATGATTTTATGGAACCTAAATAAGGGCGTTTTACTGTCTTTTCTTACAGCCCTGAATAGATCAACCACCAGGCTATGAAGCAGCAGATGGCTGTGTTTATCATATGTCAGTCAAAAATAAAAAGTGTGTTCTGATTGGTTCAATGAGCCAAAATAATTGTTTAATGCACTGTAGGTTGATTAGCTTGTGCATCTGGTATCTGTTTCTAAAAGGAATATTTTAAAGGAACTTAAAGAAATGAAATGGGTTTTCATTTAATTGAAGCCCCTTAGCCTCTTTTAAAATTAATTTAAAAACCCACAACAACAAAAAATAACCCCCTTCATGCAATGTCTTTTCTATTTTTCCTGAAGGCTTGTCAAGCTAAAAAGACAGGAATTTTCATAGAGGTGTTCCCAGATAATTTGATGCCCACAAAGTACTCCTACCAATGATTACAGGGGAACGATGTCTTCAGTCCAAAAGAAACTTTTGCTTCCAGTAAGTTTCAGTTTGAGGATAGAAGTAAGCATCTTCAGGAAGTATTCTCTCAAATAATTAAACTTAACCTCCATTAGCCTATTCTGATGCGTCCAGCCATCAAATCTCTGGCACGGGAACTGTGGAAAGCTGGCAGGTTTCAAACAGGATTGTCCTGAAACATTTGATTTCATCCAGATGTAGCATAAAAGTGCCTTTGGCAATAAGCCTGATATCCATGGACTAAAAAATTTTAGTTTGCTTATTAAGGGAGTTTTCACAGGCAGAAACAACTACCTGGAAAAACATTTTGTGAGGGCAGGTACCATGGTCAGTACTACAGGAAAGAGATTAGACAACAGTAAACAAGATGAAAACAAGAACACCAGAAATGGAAGAGGAAGGATGAGATGAGGATGGGACAGCTGTAAGCCAGCAAGGATACTTACTCAACATATTTATTCCATGACGGAGTCTCTGATTGTGCCATGAACACACAATTAGTTAAAATAGTGCACATAATAAACATACTGAACAATGTAAATAGGAGAATTAAGGAAAACAACGCATATGATACAAGATTTCATAAATTTTTGTCATTTCACATAAGATGCGACAGCTCAATCACAATTTGCAAGTTGTTTCAAGAAGTATAAACATTTTTTTGCAAGTCTATAAGGAGACAATTATATAAACACAGAAAAATGAGGGAACCTTCCCTGCTTATTTTTTTCCCTTTTCCTACATCTTTTATACATACTTTATACAGTAAACAAATGTACTGACTCTGCAGTCTTTTGAAAACACAATACCCCAAATTTACAGCTGTGTTGGTCAGATGACAATGTGCATAGGTGCACAACTTTGTATGAAAAAAGGGATTAGTCTCATTTAAGTATCTACAGAAAAACCTGTGTCTGCAAATTCCCATTTCATTTTTTTATCCTGAAACATTTCTCAGGCAGAAGGGGAAAGTCACAAATCTGGTCTTTCTAATCTCTTTAATGGACTTGAGGTCTCGCTTTCAGTATAAAGCTTCACCAAAAGAAAGTATGAGTTTCAGAGCACTGATTTTAAGGCTCAGTCTGCAAACCTGCTTGGCAAATAGGCAGCCTTGGTCTGCAGAGCTCAGTGCCTCAGCTGAGGGACCAGAACCCCTATTTGGAGGCTAAAACAAACCTCCCAAGAGCATAGTCCATGCACTTAGCTGCTAAGCTGAGGCCATAAATACAAAAAGCATCCTAAATCAAATTCCTGAAATTGAAAACACAGTTCACTGAATGGCTCTCCTAAAAGCATGTGCCACTTTCTGAAAAAAAATTAAAAAATATGATGGGGTCCTGCATCAATAACTGTTCCCACACGACTGGGAAAGTCTAACTAAAAAGTTTAAGTGTGCTCAGAAGATAAGGCAAAGGAAAACAGCCTGCAACTCAGTCAACAGGCAGGGACTGTTCCCAGGGAATGTAAGTAACACCCAAATGTAAATTTATTTTGCCTTTCTTGGGGGAAAAAAAAAGTTTGGCTTGGTTTGGGTTTTTTTCACTTATGCAGTTGATTCTATTTGTGTTATTTTTTGTTTGAGGGTAGTGAATAATTTAATTTTAAACCCACGTCCTGAAGTGCTTGCACGAAATGTATCATTTTGCAGAGCCAAAGTCTCTGCTGAATACGGAGTGGAATGTTTTCCAATGGGCCACATTAGCAACTACAAGGTTAAATTGGTAGTAACCAACCTGCAAATCCCCCAGGGCCACCACAGAAAGAATTAATTGAACTCACAGGGACTGCTCATCTCACAAACTTTTTCCATTTCTGGGCCAACACCTCCTACAGAAGGACTGGGAAGGATACCTGATATCCAGCCACATTTGCTCACATCAGCTTCAGATATATTTCTATAAGCTCTGTCATTCTCATTAACATAATTGTTAAGTTGCAGCTATCCTGGAAAACACTGGATTACTTTTCCAACTTCAGTGAAATGTTACGGATAAAGCACAGGAAACCAGAGTGGCATCTTCAGACCATATCAAACAAGCAGCGTATTTCAATTCCAAGCAAATAAATTCCTCTATTGGCATTTAGGATCCCTGGTTTGGTTTCTACATCCCTTTTTCCTCGTGATGTAAACTGAATCTAACAGATGCTCACTTACAGGCAGGTGTCATCGCCTCCTTATTCAAGCACCAAAGAGAACAAACCAGAGAACGCAGGTTGAAAATGTAAAGGGTCAGCTCTGGGACAACAAATGCACTGTGAATTCAATCTGGGTTTCATGACCAAGCTGAAAACTACAAAGAACATAAAAGAATGAACCAAAGTTAGAGGTCTGTGTTAAGTAAGAAGGAGAAAACAGAAATCCCCACAGAATGAAAATTAGCGTTCCCACCTGAAATCGAATGCAATTGTTTGCATTAGAAAAAGTCCGTGGTGATGATCTACTCAGAAAGGACAAAGCAAAGAAGATGAAATTGAGATAAGCTATATTAGCAGCATTGTCCATTCCTTATCTTAGAACTGCTATTAAATCAAATTTTTGAAAGCCTACAAACTAAATATACTAAGCTACTCATCAGGATTCTTTCTGCAATAAATTAAACCTATTATTTCCAATTTGAGGTTACAGAATAGGCTTTGCACAAACCGGTTCTAAAAGTTATAAATTTTATCTCCTAGCACAATGATATCGAGTCAAACACGGCATACTTCTATTCTAGACTTCATTATAATGGATAATTGTTAATTAGCAGACTGAATACTAGAGGCTCTTTAGGTGATCATTGCCAAATTACACATAATATGTGCAAGCAAAGGTTAGTCCCAATGAACAGAATGCGTAATTGGTGCTTCACAAGGCCTCATTTTGCCTTATGGGAAGTGTGCAAAATCAGATGGGAGGAAAGCTGCGAGCATAAAATATGAACAAAGATTAGAAATTCTGTAAGAATAAATATTTTTTTAAATGTATTTTTCTTTTTCTAATGCACCAGAATCCATAATTTAGCATCAAGGAACGCAGTTTTGGCCAAACCTCCAGCCTGGATCAGTGGTAAACTGAGAGCAACTAGCTATAATACCCAGAAAAAACTAGAAATAACGATTGCTACAGATTTTACACAGGCCAGCAAACTGCCTGGAGAAAATAAGGACACCACAGAACGGTCCTTGGCTTGCAGGCACGAAGAACAAAGAGGAGTCTCTTAAACATAAGGCACCAAGGACATGTTACCAGCGATTTAATCTCGTTAATAGGTGAAGATAGTTAATAAAGATGTTAATAATGGCCAATAACAATGCAGAAGACAAAAAGTGTCTATCCAATGGCATACAATCCTACAGTCTCTATGTTCTCTGGGCCAGAAATGGAGCAGGGACACCTTCTGGGCAGCCGTGTGGGTCCTGGTCCTTCCATGAGGCCTCACAGATTCTGAATAAGAGGAGAAATACCCAAAAGGGGTCTAAGGATACATTATTAGTTGTAATAAACATTACTAGAGGGCTGTGGATGTTTTTTTTCCCTTGGAAGGGTGTATTTTTGAAAGACTGGACTTCTCAGGCTTGGCTGGATGAGCAGTGAGCACACAGAATCTATCCTGCCTGACATCTCAGAGGAAGAGCTCCCCATACAGCTACTTAACCAGGAAATGTGACCCCCACAGCTTCTTTATAAGGCGATTTTACTCTGTCCTCTCTATTCTGTTCCACTGTTGGCCTTCACGGTGCACTCAATGGCTGGAAATTGAAATATGGCATCCACTAAAGAAGCTGCTTCAGATATTTACGTGACAGGGCACCATTTGCTAATGCTCCTTTCAGGCTTTTGCCCTGGGGAAAATAAAGATTTCTTGATTACAGTCACGCAAGACGATAGATCTGGTTCCCAGGTCCATGTCTGGGATATTATCTGCTTGAGTACTTGCTGGTTCGGGGCTCCTTTCTGCCCGGGATATTTACTGCCTGTTCAGCCACTTGGCCTTTGTATTTCAGGTTGATACAAAAGGTCTTTATTGACAGAAAACAAATCAGTGTCCAATGCAGGAACTTTGCTGGGACTGGAGTTGTTTTCTCCTGCCTGTTCCTGCCAAAGACTGAGCTGTTGGACCTCTCGACATTATCAACACAAGGTGATAATTCGTGTCTTTCTGGAGCTAAACTTACGTTTGCATTGAGACCTGCCACTGCCAACATTTTACACTCCTTACCTGAACATCTTCCCCTGACAGATATTTTAAATGCTCTGTTCTGTGGCTTTTATCCTTGGAAGTAACGTGATAAGGATTTCTTGCTGATATATCTTCTGTTTGCCTGTTACCAAGGGCGTGCAGTTCCCGTGCTGCACATTCCTGCGACCTCTTGGCTTCACCAGTCAACGCAGAAGAAAGTGAGGAGAAGACAGAACAAGCCTCCAAAGCTGGAGGCAATATTCTCAATTTCTTTCCAAGAAGCTCAGTTTTAATATTCTTCCCTCAGCCATACCTGGGCAAATGCATTGACCTCGATTAACTTCAGCAAGGCTGTGCTGAGGTAACCATGCCTAAAAAACTTGGTTGGGCTCTAGGTACGGAGCAGCAAGTGCTGCATTGTGTGCACATATAATCTGATCCACCAGCAAATCTCTCTGCAGAATTCTACAGTGTATTCTTAGTAACCACAATAATATCTTGGCTGATACCACATATTCATTTCTGCATAGAATTATTGCAATCAGAAGCTTCACCTGTTTTTCCTTTTGATAGAATACCTATATTATCACTTTTTTCCTCGCTGTATGGAGAGGCAGTCGGGTTTGTGTCCCTATCTTTTTCCATGAAATTTGATAATTAACCAATATTTCTATGTTACCTACTTAGTATTTATTAATTCTCTGTGGTGGACATGAGCATTGCAGATGAGGGATTTCCATCACTAAAACATCACAGAGTGATCACAGCAGCATGTGGAGTCTTTGAATTATCACTGCCAGGTCTCCCATGTGCACCCTAGAGAAAGCAGCCAAGTCATGAAAAAAGGTCTGTTTTAAGTAATGTTCACACAGAGCTGAACATTTGGGTCACTTTGGCCTTCCAGAGAGATATGACCATGTCAGAATATAGTGTTTCTCGGGTTGTGTGAAAAACACAAGCCAAAACCAACCACTGCAGGATGTCTTGCATGACTTCGGAACCAGAGGTATGGGAAATCACGCATTGCTCCTCCATGGGAAAGTCCAGCCTGGGCTTTTTCTTCCTAGTTGGGTAACATATCCCAATAAACAAACCAGAAAAGAACCAACAAAACAATTTTTAAAATATTCTGTTTCAGGAGAAAAAAAAAATAATTCAGGCCTGAGGCAGCTCAAAATTAAATTGTGTCTGCAGGCAGTGTCACAGAGTTTTACCTCTGGGAAGGATTGCTGAAGTGCTTGGGAGCAAAGCTCTCCATCAGTGCAGATTTCCCCTAATTCCCTTCCTTTCTGAGGTACTACACCCACTTTCCCTTCAGCAAAGATGATCAGTCCCTTCCCATCCTTTAATCCTGAGAAAACTCACCAGACTCTCCAGTGCAGTTCACATTATCTGATACCAGCAGTATGATACAGTCATTTTTATAGCTCACATAACAATATAAAATGAAACAAACCAAAAATCCAAATGCATTTCTGCTTGTGCAGGCAAATTCAGCCAAAAGATTTAAAACAGCTTAATGAAATAAAATGGTTTCTGACTTCCATCCATCTGTGTTTAAAACCCATATAAAATACATGAGGAGGAAAATCAACAGAAAGGATATGAATGTACCAAAATTTTAATTGCTGCTCTTCTGATTGGATGGAAAGGACTAAGTATATACAAGGCAGGAGTGGCACTAAATCGAAAGATTGTCTTCCCTTTGTTCAGTACTATAAATGTCTGGAAAACAAAATAGAAAATGAGAACATTCAGTATTTGCATTTATGCTCAGCCCTTCCCAGCCGACATCCCACTGGAAAATTCCTGCCAGCATCCCATACTTTTTCCTCCACTCCTTCCCAAGACCCCCAAAATCCTTCACACTTGGTGAAAAGTTTTATTCAAGACTTTCCCCACAGAACTGTTGCCTGTCGTGTTGCAATATCTCAACTTTCTTCCTTCAACCCTCAATGGGTCCTGTGCCATCACCTCCACCATGGGGCTGGGAAGAGAGCAGAATTGCCTTCAAAAATAAAAATGACCAGGAGACTAAAATGTGGTGAAGGGATTCCTGTGATGCTCTTCTTCCCAGGCGCTGGGGACTGTTCCATGTTGTTGCTCCACCTTCTCTACTTCGAGCACTTTGTTGCTCTCAATTTTGTCTCACCAAGTGAGAAGTTGTACGAGGCACAGTTCCACACCAGGATCAGACCCTGGCACTGAAGTAGTGTCATTGTACTCAGATTAATATGGACAGAGAAAAACGATTCTCTGAGCTATCTTAAACCAAAAGCAAAAGTGAATTGGGTGCTGACCCAATTTGCAGGGCTCTGAAGATGCCCCACCATGCATGGAGGAAGAAATATCCATTCAGAGACAGAATCGAGACACCCAATATATAAAATCTAAGCAATTCACGCACCTTGGGCCTAAAAACTTCATGGCACTAAAATTGCAAATCTATATCCTGCTGCTTATCCCTGGGGATAGCAGGCAAATTAAAAGGTAAATTAATTCTGGCCCTTCCAGGTAAGCAATCTATTTGTCTTTATCCATTTAACTTTTATTCTGTAGCTCTAGCACCTGCCTCTACACTGTTTTAATAGAAGTACCATTATGGTCATATTAATTCATTGTTTACAGGAAATCACACAGCCCAAAATCAGGAACAGCAATACCTGAAAAAACTGGAAGCTGCCTAAAAATACACTGGGCTTCCAAGCTTTATTTTGTCCTCTGTTTTGTGAACTGTTTGGAAACGGGAAGGGACGGTAGTAAGCAACCAGCCCAGCTCTGCTGTCAACAGCCTTTTGACAGAAGCTGTTTGCACCGCTGTGGCTTTGGTCCAGCTTGCACGTGATCCCTCATCAGGTGATGCTCGCTTTGGGGTGAAGTTCACCCTTCTGCAAAGTGCCAGCACTGCACACGCCGCTCACACCTCCCTTCAGCTCTGTTTTGGTCATCTGAAATGGAGTTTTACTCTTCCTCAGCAGGAACAGAACTGCTGCTCTCCAGGAATGGTTGTGGAGGTGCCTCCTGCTCTTGTGCCAAGTGCTCGCACAAGGCTCAAGTCACCCAGAAGCCCTTAACATTAAGGGGCTTAAGTGATAAACAACAGACCTGTGAAGAGTCACAGCTCATGCAGAAGGCAAGATAGGGCAGATAAAAACCTCTGGTTTAAATTAACTCAGCTACTGCTCTGCTCTTTTCAGTTATTGTATATTCATACTCAGGGTTATCTGAAAACACACAAGTTTAAATTATGCTTTTTATCCCTCTTCGCCCTCCTGCTTAGATGTTTTCTGGGAGCCCTGCTCGTGCCAAAACTCTGATCCTTAATCTGAGAGAGAAATATTTTTACTGGCTGTAGAAAGATAAAAACCAGAGCAATCAAAACAGTGCTTTAGCAAAGGCAGAGAAGAAGGACAGTGCTCACCTTACGATCATTGTAGAAAGGGTCGAGGTCCTCCAAGGGCTCCCCAATGAGCTCTGGAGAAACAGTCCCATAGATATCGGGCAGCTTCTTGCAAGCCTGCAAATCAAACTGGGGCTGAGGCTTCTCCTCTTCGCCCAGCTGCTCTCTGTATTCCTGCTTGGCATTCCTCGCGAGCTTCTCTGCAATTCGCTTCTCGATTGCAGCCAACGACTCGGGCGTGAACCGGTGGAAGCTGTTAGTACCCGGTGGTAACAAGAAGTCAGCCATCTTTTCATCCTGCTTTGTCTTTACTGGTCTTTACTCCTAGTAGTGGAAACAGCTGAAATAAAATTACCAAGAGTTAGTGACACAAGAAAAGAAAGAAGAGCAAAGCCATCAGAATTTTAAAAAAAAATCAAACCCAACTCCCAAATAACTTATCTATCATCAGGAAACTCCTCATCTGCTTTTATGTGGTTAATAGAAAATAAAGAAAAATAAAATTGACTGAAACTGTAATTTCAATAAGGAATCACACATGATCAAAGCCAAACAGGTTTTATGGATAGATTGTAGAATATTCTTCAGGTTTTCAGTCATTTGGGATCCTAAATCCAAACTAAGAAGTAACTTAGATTCACACAAGCTTAAGTTTCATTGAAAGCCACAGAGATTTGGATTCCTAAACTCATTTTTGAAAATGCAGCTCTGGGAGTGGATGAACAATGTGCCTTAGATCACTGCAAGGCAGATTTAAATCAGCCGATGTCTGGCCACATTACGCAAAATCTAAAAATGCCCCAGCTGTTCTATTCCAAATTTAAAGAGTGGAGGGTCAAGTTTAGATTCTTAAATCCCATAAAAATTCTTCATAATCTCTGTCTTAGGCTTCTGCAACATAATTTTCATTTTCCTTTGGGACAGGAAATACCATCTTCAAGATATCTGTCAAGACTTTTGAGCATTTTCTTTTCCTCCACACCCTGAAATCTGAAGGATGTTGGAAGCCCAAATGTGCCTGGAAAAGCTCTGGGACCTTCATGAGAGCACGCCAAGCTTCCAAGATGCTGCATAGCCACTGCTGCCAGTTCATCACATCTGAAAAACAGGCTCCTTTCATCCAACACCAATTTGAATATCCAGGAGCTGGACTCGAGGATCCTTGCGCTTTCCAACTCAGGATATTCTTTTATTCTATGATTCTGGCCCAAACCTGTGAAGTTTGATCATCTTGTCCTGATGGTACTTCAATGTTAGCACTTCCAGTCTCTGCCTGAATGAAAACAAGAGTTGCCACATCTCTTCAACTTACATGAATAAAACCAAGCGTGGAAAGCACAGCTGAACAAAAAGCCTTCTTGTATCTGCACTAAACAACATGGATAGCTGTGAAAAGTAATGTAAAATTACTGTTTGAAAAAGGATGAAGCTTATCCCTGTTCTAGTAGCCTGTACAAATCCATCCAAGTTCACTGAA